>OX421973.1:119575868-120175868 GCA_949128135.1 Parasteatoda lunata | reverse complement strand
ACCTTTTCAAACTGATTAACAGTCATCAAAGTTATTCATTTTGATAGGGGGGGGGGAAATAGAGGAGAGAATTCCCAGGGGTCTGTCCAGAGATTTTGTGAAAGGTCCTATTTTTGTAAAATTGTGAAAAGACTACTCCTAATTTGTGAATATAAAATAAGCTTTAATTCACATTCTTTCAACCAGGGTCCTTCTTTTATGAATTTGTGCAAATAGGGTCCTATTATTGCAAAAATTGCTAAAAACCTTTTCAAGAAGTTTTTTAAATTGTAAATAGATACAAGATTATACTCAACAATGGCTGCTACTATATTAGAGATGCAACATACATATATTTGATATTTAGACTATACTGATCAACGCAGATTATTCATTTCGGACGAATAATGGAAACAAAAATCACTCACATTTTTAATATTTTCAATCGACATACTTTAAATAACACAACTTAGCTATGTATCACTTTTAATGTGTTACGCATTAAGTAAACTTAAACTTAACAAATCTTAAATTTATAATATTTTATTTAAAAAATTGCCTGAAATTAATTTTTATTTACATAATATTCTATCAATTACAAAAAAAAAACCCAGCATTTAATAAGAATGTGCACACGATGTTTGTAACAGTATAAATATTTTCTTAGAATACTACATTTGGAATTTAAACTTGGGGAAATTAAGTTCGTTTCGAACCGTCTTTCTTTTTTTTCACGGGAAGGGTTTATTCAATTAACAAAACAATTATGAAGAAAAACAAATTTGTGAAGGGTCCGATTAAAAGATAAATTATTTTGTGAGGTTTTTCTTCTAAGTAGATCCCTGATTCCAGAAACACATGTGTGTGCAATTTTCACCATTGTCAATAATAAAATATGATTCTGGCAAATGTGGTAATTTTGTCACAGTGATTCTGGACCGTTTTTTCTTTTTTTTTTTTTTTTTTTTGTCGCATTTAACGCTTTTGAAATTTGACAGTTTAAAAATTTTTTACTTATACCTATAATGCACGGTGTAATATAGTTTATGATAATAATTTTGAATGTGAAATAAAATAATATGTACTACAAAAACGCATTTATTAAGGGATTCATTACAAGTTAATAATAACAATACTTTTAATGAAAAATGAGTGAAGTTTTTTGATAAATTCAATCATATTGAGTCGTAAAAAAAAAATTTCTTTTTGCTAGTTATTAACTGTTGGCTTGTTTTTTAGAGTTATTAATTGTTAAGTTTTTTTTTAGATTAATTGTTATTTTTTGTGATTCCTTGTTAATATGTTTTTTTCTAATTATTAATTGTTAGCTTTCATTTCCTTTTGTAAGTTAATATTTAGCTTGCTTTGTTTTGTTAATAAATAATTTTAACAGTCATTCACTTTCCTACTTATTTTAACATTTTTTGATTGTCAGAGACCTATTGACAGGACTATTGCCGACAATGATGTGCACGCCGTTAAAGCGCGGAAAAATTTAAAAAAGTACAAATTTTTTCCGGATTTTTAATAACGTTTTTTTAAATCAATTAAAAATTTTTTTAAATATTTAAAAAAAAATAATTTTAATAATTTTTCTTCTGTTGTTATTATTTTCCTTATGTATATATATATATATATATATATACTTTAATTTAAACTTTACTCGTAATAAAAAAAAGCATTATAATTTTTAAACTATATTATTTCTAAAATCACAAAGGTGCCACCAAAAAAGGTGAGCATAAAAACTATTTAATTGGTTTCAGTTTTGTATAAAATGTAATAAAAAGTGTAATTTTGATAACTTCCAAAGTATGACCGGAAAAACTGCTAAACGAATGTTTCAAATACCGAATAGTTTTATTTTCGTAACCAGAAAGAGGTGTAAAATATAGAAAATTTAAAGAAAGTGTAGTGAGTGAAAGATAAAAAAGAATTGTTATCACAATGAAAATATTATTACCGTCACTAACATAATAAATGTATACAAACAGTTTTATAATTAAATAACTTAGAAAATAGGATAGATTCAAAAATTCTGTATAAAAAAACATATGTATTTATTGGTGCAGCATTTTATTAAATATTTTTTTAACTGAAAAAGTATAATATACCTATAAATTTTGGGGTTTCTGCCCGGAGTCTAGTTAGAAATTTTAAGTAAACGACTATAAATAGTTCAATTAAATACAAAAGAAATAAAAAGTGATATTTCTTAGCAATTTAAAAATAAGTTTTGTGCAGAACCAAATATTCAAAACAATTAATGGACCGGTGTTCATTTTATCCAAAGTAATTATTTTCAGTTCAAATAAGAGTAAAAATAGTATTTTTTGGTCATTGATATAAATTATAAGCATTTAATACATACTTGTAATCATTCTTTAATCAATGAAACAAATTTAATATGTTCGTAAAATAAAAATAAATATATAACAGACAACATTATCTTAAGAAATACTTATAACAGAAAATCGTATCGTATCAACCTTAGAAAACGAATATTTTAAACTATCATTAGTTTTGGTACTTAAATATTTTCAAGTCTATAAGTTGTATATTTTTGAAAAACATTATGTTACAAACTAATGTTCAAAAATTATAAGAAAGAAACATTGCAACGTACCACTCTTAAAATTAGTATACACATTTTAAAAAACAGGTAAGTTATAATAGCCTTTAGACAACTGAATAAAAAAAAAGTTAAAAAGCAACAAAGAAAACAGGCGCTTTAATTTGGGAAATAATTGTATAGAACATCGTGACTAATGCTTTGGGTGTATTTGAAAAATAAATCTAAAAATATTCAATAATATTTCAGCACTATAATGATAACTCAAAATGATAAGTATTTTTGGGTTGATAAGATAACAAATAGCCTAGACCACAAACAAAAACTTGATCCTTTTTTTATCAACATACATTTTCAAAAAATAACAGAAAAAAAACTAAGAAAACTGAAAAGTATTTACTAAGAAAACTATTACAAGAAAGAGACTTTATAAAACCTTTAACCTTAGGGGGGGAAAGACGATTTTTTTTATTAATCTTATCATGAGATAATTTTTTTCTCAGCAATTGTTCAGCAACTTTAAAGAACAATATCAATGCAAACAAGCAATCAATTAAAAATGTATTCATCTCCCAATCTTTGTTTATTTAAAACATATTTTATTAAAATTAAGAAAAGAAAATATCGTTTGCTTTCATCCGCTATTTTCTTAAATATTTATTTATTTTTTAGAGAAACGATCTGCGAAAGAAAAGTATCGTTTGCAAACGATCGCGGTAGCCGAAGAATTTCGAAGTCAGATGTTTTATGAATTCAAAAAGGTCTGCCCCCAAAAGAACAACTTGTGGATTCCAACCCCTTTCAGAGGGATGTAGTCACCCCCGAGGAAGAGGATGAAGAAGATGAATTCTTACCTTCCCAATTCCGGTGGAAGATGGCGGCTGGAGTCGTAGAGCGAAGTGCCTCGGTGAGCTGTAAGCGGCATCGATCGTAGAGCAGCAGCAGAGGCGGGCTTCTACAAGTACAATGGCCGTCTAGACTCGTGTCTAGACTGCTGCCGGGATACCGAAGGATCGATTCAACTCTTTTTATTTTTTGTATCCTCGTTCGTATCTTTGCGTTTTCTGCAAGATTCTGCGAGAGGAGGTGGAATGGGTCAGTGAACGCGCCACTTTTTTATTTTCAAATATATTCCCTTTAACAAACGCTTTCTAACCGACGCGCGCTTTGCGTGAAAGAACGTTCCAAAACAGCGAGGAAATAAAAACAAAACAATAAATGTGCGAGGGGGGGGCAGAAGAAAAAAAAGGAATTCAAGGTTGAATATACCAACAATGCTGTCTGCCTGCTTTGGACAGTGCTGTGATAAAAACCTGGTTATTTTATTTGTTTATTATTTTTTTTCCTATCCTTTCCTCACCGCAAAAAGGGAAACACCGGATTTTTATTTTCGTTGCTTCTAATCGTTTTAACTGTCTGGAAATTCGTTATGATGCTCGAATTCAAATGATTCATGTGATTTCATGCGCAAATAGCAGATCCCCCTTAAAGGTAAAAACGACAGTCAGGCCGGATATCTAAGTTGCCGATTCAATTTGAATACTCTCACAAAATAATCCCATGATCTTATCATTTTTCAAAACTTATTAAACATTTTACAATATAGTGGTATTTACTTTTATAATTATTTGGTATTAAAATAAAGATTTTAGATAGAACAATCTAGTTGGTTCGAGTTTTTATAAGTAACCAAAATTTATATTAAAAAAATTTAAAAAAAAAAAGAAGAAAAAAAGAAATTGCAGAGGGAGGTGCTATGGTAACTGAGCAAGGGTTAAAAAATTTTCAATGTGATCAGAACCAAATTCGCGTTAATAGAGAAAAAACATCTTTCAATTAAGTAATTTTTAATTTTGATGTAACGATCTCTTAATCATAACGAAGCAAAAATAAAAAAGAGAGGGGTCAGGCAACGAAGAAAGCGGGAGGTATTACTCTTAGAAAAAAAAAATTCTCTCTTTTAAGTAATTAAAAAAAGTAGTTAAATTAAATTCAAAAACCACATTTTGTATTACTAGTGATTCTGAAACTTTTTTTTTTATGATCATTCTTTTCGCGTTGTCTTTAAAGCGATACAACTCAAATTAAAATAAACTGCATAAATTTAGAATGTATATTTTTATTTACTTTACGTAAAACTGAATTGGTAAAAATTGTATTGTTCTTGTTGTTGTAGGCAATTAAGGCAAGGGGTCCGATTGTTGTTGGTTTCCCGCGGCGCCATCTATGACCCAGAATTCGACTTCTAGGGCGGACCCATTCATACATCCATTTATTCTTCCACAGATCGTAATTTTGACCTGAACAACAGAGCGATACATCTCCATTTCAGTACCCCCAAATATATGATTTGTTACGGAGACATGGAGGAGTTTGTGATCCGACACATTTAACGTGCACCAGTCACCATTTACTACGAGTCTTCGGCCGGCTGGATCCGAACTCTCGTTCTCACGAACGGGAGTTTAGCGCCTTGCCCTCCAAGCTATCCCGACCCCTGTTAGTAAAAATTACTAACTTTAAGTAAAATTGAAATTAAGATTTCAGAAAATTCATAGTAAATATTTATATTTTCTCCGAGAATTCATTTTTTTAAATTACTTAAAAAACAGAACATTTTAATTTAATATTACATTTAAAAGATCATTTTAATAATTTTAAACACTTATAACAAAGAATGCTGAAAATAAATTAAAATATGATATTTGAAATTTTAAAAAAAATTAATATGGGACACTATGTTATCAAAAACTAAATGTTTATTTTAAATTTGTTTAGAAGATATGAAAAACTTATTCGACTGATTCAAAAATATTCAAAACAATCCTTCCTTTTTAAAAATAAAAAAATAAAAATCATTTTTCAAATCATAAGATTTTGAAAAAAATAATCTTAGAAATATGTGCGTATAAAATAAATTAAGAAATGTTTAACAACTTTATTTTATGAGTTAACTGCAGGAGCGAATATTATTTCACTCAGAAAGCTTGGAATAAATGAAACATTGTTTTAAGTGTAGGTTTTATTGCTGAATTCTTTTTTATTTTGAGTCTTTTTTATCTGTAACTTACAGAGAAAGTTTGAGAAGAGATTTTATAGAACCTTTCGATGGATTGTTAAAATATACCAAAGGATAGATGATGATTAAAATATGTTCGTTAACAAAGTTGTTAAAACAACCCATAAAAACAATAGCGGAAGAATATAAAATTCACAAACTATGAATGTGTTGTAACACTTATTGAAAATGAATTAAAATGATGGCCTCTTTTTTATTATATAAAATATATTTTCTTAGTTTTGTTAACAAATAGTGTGCACATTTCGAGTCAAATGAATGAATAAAATATCTGAAAGTGAACGATGTATGTCAAAATTCGTTTAAAATGTTTGTTGAACACTACAGTTATTTGAATTATTCATAAGATAACATCAAATAGAAAATTTTAATTCATTTGAATCAAAGTAGATAATAAATATCTCAAAATAATATAAACTATTCATTGTTTGAGGATAACAACCGCATAAAATCTGTGATAACTAAGAGAAGTGTCAAATAAAGATGAGAAAGACTTTTTTAAATACCGGAAACTAGTTAAGGCTCCCAAAATCGTCTCTCGAAAAACCTATTTTCTAATTTTGACCATTTTTAAAAAAGCATATTAATTATTAATAAAACATTTGACACTATTAGTGCTTTTTTATTACAAAAACTTGTTGTTGTGTGTGTTTCTCAAAACAAAAATTTTGCATTGAACTCAAAATTAAAATAGTTCCATGCGCTATCATTTTGAGGACTATTCCATGAAAATTTTTTGACACACTCTCTACATCAATAAAAAAATCTTGTAGAGAAACAATTTCAAAATAAGTTGAAATTAACAAATATTCCTTAAATTTAAAAAAAAATTAGCGCAAGGAGCTTATTTAAACTTTAAAATAAACCGACATTTTTTTTTTTTTTTTGAAAAAATTCAAATTTTTCATATTATAGCATAAATTATGTATCAAATTATTTTTTTTATGTTATCTTTAAATAAAAACAATCCTTGCAAGTTACAGCAATGTAACATTATTTTTTAAGAAAAATTTATCAAGAGTCCACAGGTGCCATTTATAATTTTTTTTTTTTTTTTTTTTAATTTCCTTTGTGGGGCAATCCTCTCTAAGAAAAATCAATTATTGTAGATTCTTTCCGTCCTCTTGAGAAGCATTTCATTGCAGTGACACCCACTGGAAAACACTAGCAGGAAAAAGGTTAGGCTGGAAAAAAACTTATTGAGAAGGCCAAGGTCCACACTGGGCTGTCGAGCTATAGATGATGATGACACCCATTAAATACGCACACCTTTCTAACATTATAATTTTTCACTCAATATTTGTGCAATGAAATTTACAATTTAAAAAAATAGATTATTTTAGTGTCTAAATTTTTAAAAAATAAATAAATGAACGTGTCTATTTCGAACGATCTTTAACATTTCTTGGTGAAAACTGCTACCCAATCATCCCTTACTCTTTCCCTCCCCCCATAAAGGAATTAGACGTCCCTCCTACTGACCCATGGGAAGATTCTTGGTATTAAATGTCACAGCGAATATTAAATAACAAATCGAATAGAAAGTTTATTTTACCTTTCCTTCTTTAATGAACTTTTTTTAATGAACACAAAATCTATATTTCGTAAATCCATGGCTTTCTAGGGCGGAATTCAGCTGAATTTTTGCAATTACGATTTTTGCAAATTTGGCCAATCGAAAGCCAGTATTTTTACAAACCGCAAAATGCGATATGTTTACAAAAATACAGGTTTCTGATTTGCCAATGTAATTGCGAAAATTCAGCTGAATTCCGCCATAATTTCAGCAAGGATATGAATTTTTCGCAGCGATGTAACAAAGTTAACAATCAGTTATCTCATTGTTGATCGTTTTATGCATTTTTAATTCAGTTAATGGTAAGAAAATAATAAATTAGTTAAAATAATATTGCTTTACATTTTTATGTAGGTCTTTACATTTTCTAACTATAAATTTAAAAAGCATTTTTGTCAAATTTTGGCCCTTCAGACGTGCTACATCTTTTTAATGATGGACATAGAATTGTCAGAAAATCAATAAAATGGACAGAACGATATTTCGCGTAACCATTGGAGAGGGACTTTATAACTATATTAGGTTCTCCATAAAGTTCGGTTCTTCATGACGGAAGTAGTAAAGCAGAGGGGAACCCCGAAAGAAATTTTTGCCCCAGGCCCCAATTAGGCTAAGTCGGCCCCGTTTATTCCATTCTAAAACTATAAGAACACGAAGAGCAAGCGCAGTCTGGAACAGATCGAAATGCCAGAAAATTCAACCCCACTAGACCAATTTATAGACCTTGTTTCAAAAAAGTTTAAAAGCAAAAGAAACATTTAAGTATCACATTTATTTGGATCCATTCTTTCCAAAAATGAACCAAAACCCAGAATCCACCTTCCACATGAAAAAGAATCTTGAGTAATAGAAATAACTCGTTTAATGTGTCGATTAGTTTTTAAGAAATATGTATTTTGGCACTTCTTTGAATGAAATTAACCCTTCATCCGGAAATTCGTTTGAAATTTACCACTGGATCGTTTGGGAGAGATATGTGAAATATGGAAATTTTTAATTGCCATTGTTTTGAAATTAAACTCTATTGACTTTATTCTCAACGGGTTGCATTTGAAAGGTTTCAACGTCCGATAGAAGATTATTTGTAATGATTTTATTTTAGTCACACACTCTTTTTTGAAATTATTTGTTTTGGATGGCAAAAAATTTAGTGCAACCCAAATTAGCAAGTTATAAACAAGCTTGAATGTAAGGGAAAGTTTAAAAATGAAACGATGGCCCTTATCCTACTCGACGTAGCGAAAGCTTTCGATCGAGTATGGCATAAGGGTCTAATCGTAAGCATGAATTTCCCACTAAATATCCTCAAAATTCTCTACTCACACTTAATCGGTAGAGAGTTTCGAATTAAAATGAACGGCACATACTCTGATTATCATACTATTATGGCTGGTGTACCCCAGGGCTCAATACTGGGCCCTATATACAGCGGACTTTCCAATTAATTACAACCCAAATGAATTTGTAGCATTTTACGACACCGCAATTATCACCAACTCCAAGAGGGCCATAAACTTATTACTAATGAGGTAGAAGCTTGGTGCTCCAAATGGAGAATAAGGTCTGATAAAAGTAATCTGATTATAATTAACAATAAAAAATTTAAATATAACTCAATTAAATTATTTAATATCAACACCACATGCCTTGGCATCACGATTTCACAAAGTCTGAACTGGAGCAAGCACATCAACGAGACTATTAGAAAAGCCAAAGGAGCGTATTTCTTTCTGAAGGCAATTCTTAATAAAGACTCAAAACTAAATCTGGCTAACAAAAGAACCATATACTTACAAGCTATCAGACCCATTTTAACCTATGCCTGCCCAACCTTAACCACGATTAGTAATAACTTAAAGAATAAACTTTCAAATACTGAGGGCAAAATACTTAGATATATGACAGGAGCCCCAAAGGCAATCAGTAATAGACTATTAAGAAAATATCTTAAAATTGAGGAAATAAACTGCTATATGGCAAAACTCAGCACCAAATTCCTCAGTGATGCTAAAGAATGTAATGCCTCTAATTTTAAGCAAATCTTTGATATTGAACTTATTAAAGGAAACAGTACCCACAGTCCACTAACGGCATTCCTACTATCAGATCGTATAATTTCAAAATTTTACAAGAAATAGGACACAAACACACACAGCTTATCCACTGGACTATGGCAAACACGGTGAAGGAGTAACCCTGAAAAGGGTCCGATCCGGGCAAGCTATAGCTCCATTAAGTTCAGTACAGTGAGCAACCCGGTACGAGTGGTTGAATACCAAGACGACCGGGTCACTGTTATAGCAGAGTCATACACCAATTTTAGTCACCTGTTTGTATAACATAAACATGCAAACAGTTTTGTAAATATTTTGTATATATTATTATTTTAATCTTATTTTAGTATCTTATTTTAATATTGCACCTTCATTTTATGCTATCATATTCATTTGAATGTTCTTTACTTGTTCTTTTACATTTGTATTTAACGATGGGGGAATTCCTCCTATCCCTAATAATAACATAAGATTTAATATTCCTATGACCTGAGAGCATATGACAAACTAGTATCGACGACTCATATCAAGCATCAATCATTCTTTCGCTTACTTCTGTGTGTGATGGGAAAGACTGCGGAGACTTTGATAGAGGGCTCGGAACAAGTATTTCCGAATCTACAGTTATTAGTACTTATGCAGAGTGGATGAATGACGGTGAAAACAGCAGTAGACGACATGGTGTCCACACGCTATCAAAGAAAAAGGTCGTGGGAGATTGTCTCGCTTGGTGAAGACAGTGGCTCAGCTGCTGCCCAATACAATGCAGGGTCAAGTAGAATAGTATCAGCGGACACTGTTGGATATGGGGCTACGCAGCAAACGTCCCACTCGTTCGCCTTTGCTGACCAAGCGTCATCGCCAACTACGTGCCTGCGCTGGGCCTGGGAACATCGCGACTGGTCCATGGATCAGTGGGAGAGAGTTGCCTGGTCAGATGAATCACGGTTTGTCATTCATCACGCCGATGGCCGTGTCAGGATACGCCGTCTTCCAGGCGAAGAGTTGCTCCCTCAATGTAGATCATACACAGGCGGTAGTGGCGGTATTATGTTTTGGGGGACGTTCTCTTGGGCGTCTCTGGGACCCGTGGTTGTGATAGAGCAGACCATGAATGCTACAGGGTATCTGAACATCATTGCGGACCAGTTGCACCCTTACATGTTCTCTGTTTTTCGAGCTGGAAATGGAATTTTCCAACAGAACAACGCCCCGTGTCACAAGGCTAAAATTGTGTTGGAGTGGTGCCAGGAACATGATGCTGAATTCCAGTTAATGTCCTGGCCGTCTAACTCACCGGATCTCAATCCGATAGAACACATTTGGGATGTTATGGAACGGCAGCTCAGAGTTCAAAGACCACTAAGTCGCAATATCTCGGATTTGCGTGACCGTTACTTAAACATCTGGTACAATCTGTCTCCGGCCATCTACCAAGGACTTGTGGCATCCATGCCAAGGCGGGTTGCAGCAGTGTTGCAGGCTAAAGGTGGGCAAACTCGCTATTAAGAAGTGGTCATAATGTTTTGGCTCTTGAGTGTATATTTAAAAAAGACGGAGAATTTCTGAAAAGGAAACTGAAAGATTTTGTCGGCTCATTTCACATTTGTTTATCAAATCTAGTTAATGATAGAATAGAATTAACACTATATTATAAGTATTTAAATATTTTTTTAAAAAAATGAGCTTGTTTAGGTCGATAAAAACACTTTTTCTTCATCTTTCTTTCAACTAATCTTCTTTAATGATATTTTGCTGAAATTTTTTTTTTTGTTTTTCATTTTTGGCCTATTATTTGGCTTCTGAAGGATGAAGAAATAAAATTATAAATATTATTATAAAATTATTATCAATATTATTACAGAGCATTTTTTTTACATTAATGAAACCATTTTCAAAAAATAAATGAATAAAAATAAATAACTTTCAATTTCACCATTCTAAATGAATGGAATTTATTAGTATTCTTGGAAGTTCAGGTTCGTAAAATACTAATATTTGTTCGGTTGAGAAAATGCCATTTTTTTCCTAATCACCTAATCCTATACAGAGAAATTATTTTAAAATTATCCCAAACAAAAAAGTTTTCCTTTCTCGCAGTTTCGAAGCCAGACGAAACATTCAAATCAGTGTCTGAAACCGAATGAGAAGGAAAAAAAACGGAATTTTCGAAATTAAGTAGCGAAAAAAAAAAAAAAAAAAAAACCCTCTTGACTATTGGAGAAAAAAAACTTAGACGAATTTTATTTATTTATTTTTTTTTTGCTTTGCTTTTGTTTTTGATGCAACGTCTGTCTAGCCGGGTCACTGGACGAAATGTGTTTTTCTAATCATAATGTATTTTCTTTTTTGCCGCTTTACAATTCTACCATTTTCATTCCATCATTTTTCAAAGCATAGGACTTAATTAAAATATTTTCTGACTTTCTTTACTTGCATTTCATTCATTTGGAATTATTGAATAGGAAAAACTTCCTATGTTAGAAATCACATCCTTCCTACTCTTTGAGACCATGGATCTCCAAAATAAGTTAAAATAAAGAGATTTTATAAGAACTCTATCTGTCAATAAAAGATATAATTATGGAAGAAAAAACACCGAAACATTGTACCATTAAAAAAAAAAAAGAAAGTCGTGGTTTTCTAAGTAATGTATCAAAGCTCAGTCCCGTCCCGCCCCCTAGCCAGGGAGAAATTTTATTGATCAACAAAAAGATACAAAAACAATTTCCAGTTTGAAAACAAAGGGAAGATGAGAATTTACAATGATGAATAAAAAGGGTGACTTGAATTCAAGATGTAGATAGCAAAACAGATGAAAAGTTGACCCAAGATACATGGTATCCTGAACATAAGATGAAGGTTGCCAAACAGATGACTCCATCAACAAGGTATCGCGCAATTTAAAAATGCAAAGAAAGTAAAAAGCAGATGTTTGAACAGATGAAAAGTTAACTCGGTGTACAAAATCGTTAATTTTAACAGATAGAGAGCTGATATCAAAACGAGTTTAAATGTGAAAGTAAGTACAGATGAAATGTTAATTCCATACACAAAGTGCTCTATATTTTAATTTAAAAAAAGGTCAGAGTAGGTGGAAAGGGAACTTTCCACCTCTACAACAAATCGAAAATTTGAAAAACTCTGTGAAATTCAGTGCATGATGTCAATATTCTGAGAAAACACAGTTTCGACATTTTCGTTATTATGACATGTCTGGTAGCAAGCCAGCGCTAAAGTGGCTTTCAATGATTCGTTCTATGCCCTTTTGCATAGCTGATATCCTCCAGTGTCGTTTGAGGGAGCTATAAGCCAGGTTTGCCGGAAAATTTGGTTTTCTTATGTTATCAAATAGAGGGCAATGAATCAGGATATGCTACAGGTCATCTTTAACTTTGCAGTTATTAAATAGGGGAGATTTATTGTGAAATTTGGATTGGTATGTACCCTGGGTGCCGTGGTTTGTGATAAAATGATTCAAGTAGAAATTTTCATAAATTTTACGGTAATTTACCTTCGGAATTAGATGATGCCTGCCTTGGTTTTGATCATCATCCCACATGGTTTGCCAAAGATTTCGTTTGAACATCGGTAACTCTTTTCTAAGTAATGTATAAAGTACTGTTAGAAATGTGCAATAAAACACTGTCCCTTACAGTCCCAGGGGCCATATTATGAGACGCACTCTATGTGAAATCTTAATTATCAGCTTTAGTTACTGTATCAATAATTGTAATGTAATACGTTAAAAATAAATGCAAATGGGAAGTATATAAAAAATCTCCCGAATAAAATCCTATTGTATGTATGTTTAAATGAAAAAGTATTGCATATAAACTCGTGCAGAACATATCATTATTAAAAAAGTTCAGTGTGTAAAATAATTTGGTCTAATTATTATAATATACTAATATAATACCTGATATATTTTATTTTATAACCGTCGTTGAACAGCCGACCCAACTTAATGGGTTTACGGCTACTAATGTTCAACTCCGTAGCCTTGTAATTTTGAACCCAATCCAGAAGACAAGGGAACTCCTGGATCGAGTATTGGGAGAAATTTGCCTTCGTGGAGGACTTTTTGATGGAGCTAACCCGCATTTGCGTTACATGGAGAGGAAGACCACGAGAACCTCCCACGGTTAGCCTGACGGCAAGGGGACTCTAACCCATGATCCGTCTACCACTGAGGATATTTCACGTCAGCACTGTGGTCAGTGCAAGCCGGATGCGGAATTCGTATCGACTGGGATTCGAACCCGGTTCGCCTCATTGGAAGGCGAACGCTCTATCCCCTGAGCCATCGCGGCTCAATACCTGATATAATAAATATTCTATATTTACATAATATATCGTCTCATTTAACCCATTGATTCATTAACGTAAACAAGTACAAACCGGTTTCAGTCGCGTAAAAATAATAAAACTGTACAGTATCATCTGATAATTAAGATTTTACATAGAATCTTATAGTGCATCTAATCATTTGGCCAGGGATTGTAGTGATTGATTATCGTGCTGACACCAATAATTTGAATAGTTTATCACCAAGAAAACTTATGCGGTCAACCGATATCTATTTTTCTACATTCCAATGAAAATTTCAGGTACTTGCATTGAAAGATGCCTTAATAACTGTTTAATTTAACAAAATAATTTATACATTTAGATTTTTTTTATATTTGTTTTACTTTTGGGTTTATTTAATTAAATTATTTTAATTAACTTCCAATGGTTTCGAAATTATTTTATTATTTGAGGATTACGACTGGTTAGCATTTAAATTTTTTTTTTTTTTTTTTTTTTTTTAAATATGCATAGTTTAAAAATACTTTATTTGAGATTTTGAGGTAATCAAAATGCGTTTGAATTTGTTAAAATTATTGCATCCGATCTTAAAAAATGAGTAATTTTATGTATGGGAATTTTTTTAGTTAATTTTTAAACATTATGGCTTTTTATAGGGGTGTCTGCTTGCCCTGGAATTAGGAACTTATCAAAATTGAGTACTTTCAATGATGAACTTACCTAGTTGTTGAATGAATCTTTAGGACTATTTCATGCTGTCTGGCGGTTTTTCGGAATCTATCATTCCATTGTTACGGTAATTTATCTTCTTGCTTTTAAAAAATATTCACATAAAGTTTGAAGAAGTTACATAGATCATCGTTATACGCATTATTTATATATATATATATATATATATATATATATATATATATCCGGGCCCCCAAAACTACGCCACTGATCTCGGAGAAATGATTGACGGCAGTGACTCTTCCTTCCATCGTTTCATTACAGAATATAAATTCTCTTTATTTTAGCTTATTTTGAAGTTACTGTCTGAGAGTCGAATTTATGTGCAACTTTGGCCGCCACTTCTTTTCTTGAAAATGAGGCAAGGTATTTCTTTTTTCCTATGCATTCCCCTACAACAGTGTGGTACGCGTATCCCCAGGGGTACGGGAACAGTTTAGCGGGGGTACGCGTTCTTATGCGAAATTATCTTGCAACAAACGAAAATTTCAAACAAATTTATTTAAAAATAAAACTAACCATGAAAATTTACGATTACGTATTTTTGTATAGGCTATTTTTATTGCAGAGTTAACAGCTAATAATTAGTGGTGTCGACAGCCATTTTGAACTTTGTGCAATTTTTTTATTGTAAAAAATACGTTAATTTTTTTTATTAGTGGTACACAGTGTTACGAAAAATTTAGAAAGGGTACGCAAAAGACATAAGTTTGGGAAACACTGCCCTATAAGATGGTGTAGTTAGTTTTTTATTTATTTATTTATGATGCCGTTTTGAGATAAGCTAAATAAAAAACTGCATATACACAACTATCAAAATTTCAGACTTTTTTCTGATTTTCAAAATAATGGCTCTTAAATAAAAGATCGCATTTATTTTATGAAAAAGTATTATGAAGCGCTGTTTCGTTAAAAATTTCTGAAAATATACCATTATTTAAAGTATTTTAGTTTGAATAAAAATCATTCAAAATGAAGCTATTTTTAATCAATAAAAAGGGAAGTTTGTTTCAAGCATTCTTCCTACTTTCTAATCTCGGTTCTTTAAGATCAGAAAAAAAAAAAAAAAAAATGATCGGACAACCGCTCACACTTTTAAGAATACCTTAAATCAGCTATGAAAAAAAAAATTTGTTTTTTTTAAAGTTTAATATTGTATTAATACCTCTTATATGATAACCATATTATGTAGAGCAGACTCCAAATCTTCATTGTTTCTTACGAGAAATAAAATGTACAAAAGATATTTTACACAACAACAATAGTTTATATAAATACAGATAATCCAGCAATTTACTCTTTAAGAAATTCAAATATTTTTTGTGAATACAAAAGTTTTTCATTTTAAAAAATCATAGTTAACTGTTTTTAATTAGAAAAAACAAATATAATTTAAGAATGAAGCAATTTTTACAGAACTGTTAAGATAATGCGCTAAGCGTTATTTATATTTTTCTTTTTGTTAGTTTTCTAAATCAAAACCAATAAGAAAATTAAAGTATTTGTTTTGTGATAATTAACTTTTTGTGAATTTTTTCTGAATTAAAAGTATTAGTTTTCGAAATTTTTAATAACGGGAAACTATAAATCCGACTGATAGAGGATTATTTCCACCATCAGTATTGTATGTACTTTATCTTCAAAATACGAATATTTCTGAAGATCAATTTTATTTCCCGTTTTAAACATGATAATTTCCAGTAAAGTTAATAAGAGGAAAAATCCTTTTTGAGTTATCAGGAAGATAATTTTTACTGTAACCCATGTCATTCAAGCGAGAGAACACAGAAAAAGAAAATAAATTTTTCAGTTTTATGAGTTATTCTCATTTTTCTTTTGGAATAATTGTATTGTATCATTCTGATTGTTTTAAAATTAATTTCTATAGGATAATTTCTTTCCTGTAGTGATTTTCCAGTAGAAGGTTTCTCCCTACTGAACAAAATTTGGTACTTTAAGAATGAAAGTTTTCACAAAATAAAACCACCCAGAATAACTTTTGATCAAATCTTCTCATTCTTAATAATTCGAAGGGATGGTCTCAAATAGGGATAATTAGTTAGTGTAGATATTTTAACTTACTTTCTCTGAATAAACATTTCTTTTTTTTTCCCCACGGTATCGGATTCCCAAAATATAAGGGGTAGTCGTAATCTGGGAAATAGGGGTCCCCAGAGACTGGTCAGAAGAACGGTTCATCAAAGTTTGGACCTTTTAATGTTATTTTAAATAATATTTATCCTTTTTTATTATTTTATTTAACATGGGTCGAAAAAATTTTGAATTGTAAGGTGCACAATTTTTTATATAATTTTTAAATAATATAATTTTACATAGCAAAATACAAAATTATTATGAAATCGGTTAAAGAATTCCTGTGAATCGAATTTTTATAAAATACCTTTTCTGAAATTCGATTTTTCAAGAACTATTCGACCGATTTCACTCAAATTTTATGTATAACCATGTAAAATCATATTCTTTAAATGATGTCAAAATTTGTAAACCTAACAAAATTCGTTGATCTTTATTAAATAACAAAAAAGAATAAATATTTACTAAAATGTACTCTTTTGCATTGAATTATCTTTGGATAAACGAAATTTTTAATGGTGTGTAAAAATTTTACAATCCACTTAAAATGTTCTAGAGATATGACGAAATACGCAAAAAATAAAATTAACATTAAGGGGTCTCAAACTTTGGACCCCCTCTCCTGACCTAATTATTGATTGTTATTTCCTAGATTGCGGCTGCCCTCTATAATTTGAGAATCCGTCGATGTTTATTCAAAGAACCGTGAAAGAAATTTTTGAGCGAGGTTTTTTCTTATTTATTTTAATTAAATAGAATATATATATATACAGGGGTCTGTTTAGAAGAAATTTAGGTCCGTTAACGGACCCTTCGCAAAATAATTTATCTTTTAATCGGACCCTTCACAAATTTGTTTATCTTCATTATTGTTTTGTAAACCGAATAAACCCTTCCCAGGAAGGGAGGGGGAGGGGAAGAATGACAGATGTAAACGAACAAAATTTTGTCATCGGCAGACCCCTCTTCCATTATTCGTCCGAAATGAATATTCTGCGTTTAGCAGTATAGGCTAAATACCAAATATTTGTATGTTGCATCGCTAAGTTAGTAGCTGCAATTGCTGTTTATTTTTTAAAATTTAATTTTTTTAATTATAATTTTACGGTGTTGAGCATAATCTTGTATGTCTTTACAATTTAAAAACTCCTTGAAAAAGTTTTTTTGCAATAACGGACCCTTCACAAACTGTCTGGACAGACCCCTGATATATATATAATATATCTGCGTGTGTGTTTATATTGATATTAAAATACTAAATGAAATACTCATGGAAAATTTTATATATATCTTTAAGAGTAATTTTGTGTTGTGTATTTGAGAGAGGAGAAAATTGGCAATAATAAAAAAGATGATTTAATATATTGAGGGCATATTGTGAAACCATGGCATGTCTAAATGTTTTATTTTCTTAAAATTAAAAAATACCATGTCAAAAACTTCTAATTTATTGTAAATAGTTAGGTTAAAAATGATGTACTTAGCACGCAAATCATTTTGAATAATTTTGATGATCACTCATCGAGTCAAGTGGTTAGTGCGGCTGAAATATTTAGGTATTTTATAATGGTTCATAAAAGTCACGCTTTGTTTTACAAAGTATGTATAAAACATTGAATTTTTTTTATTTTAATAAAAAAATTGTTTTTGGGTTTAAAGATTAAAACTCTGACAAAATGTGTGAATAATACTATTTAGTAATAACTAAAATTCTTCAAACCAGTAAATAATTAAAACGTACATTTTATTAGTTATTTATCGCGAACTAATGACTGAAAAAATGAAGTCAGTTATTATCTTTCATCCAATTTAAACACATTAATGAATGGCAGAAAACCAACTTCTCGAATGAAAAGTGAACAAATTCAGATCAGAAAACTTTTTAGAGAATAAGTTATTTTAGACTATATGCTTATAAGTTTTAAAATTTACTTCTATTGAAATAAATGTGCATAAAATTAAATGGGTATAAGAGAAATATATTTATTCACAATTAATTGTTTTACATCATTATTTACATTATTTTACAACAAATACTAGCTACAGTGAGCGCATTGAAATATGAAAATGATATGAAATGAATAATGAAAAAAAAAATTTTTTTTCATTCTTATCAACATCTTGAACGAAATGAATATTTTGCTTCTTAATTTATTAACTTATTCAATTCTATGAATAACACAATTATTATCAATGAGATTCGATATCAGTAGTTTATAGATAATGCAGTTCTACATAAATAATATTTTTTAGATAAATCTATGATAAAAAGTGATTTTTTTTAAATTGAATATTTTTAAATCATGCCTAAGGTGCTTTTTATTATTATTTTTTTTTGCATTTTCCGCAGCAGTTCTAAGGCCACACACACAAACACTTACAAATCAGCAATAGTTGACATTTTTTATGCAATTAATGTCTGAGGGTAGACAAACAATTCCATGTCGGTATTTTAAAAATTACACATAAAGGAACATTTGGAAATATAAATTAAAATAATGCGTATGTATCCAAAAAATGGTAAAAATATATTTTTATGATTTAGCAAGTGTAAAGAAAATTTTTTAATATGACTATTTATCAGCCCTGAACTCATTCTTAATGGTACGAGGGAGTTGCCTCAAATATACTAAATATTCAAACGATATTGTACAAACAATTTAGCAAGTGTAAAGAAAATTTTTTAATATGACTATTTATCAGCCCTGAACTCATTCTTAATGGTACGAGGGAGTTGCCTCAAATATACTAAATATTCAAACGATATTGTACAAACATAACGTACTTTCTCAGAATAATTCTACTACCTACCCTCTTTTCGACGGATTCCTAAATTCCCACCCTCCACCCAAATATATATGTATATATTCGTTTTTAACTATTTACTCCACAAAGGCTATGAGAAAATCAGATCCATCATTATTTAACAGTGATATGAAATTCGAAATTCCCTTTAAAAGAGTAATATTTTTACTATGAGTGCCAATTTTTGAAATTTTTATGCATTTAGTGCTATAGTATTTCAAGTCAGGTTTTTAAAATTTATGTGATAATCAAATAAATTAACATTCTATTGAAACAAAATTGGCACGTTCTATTTTAAATTAATCAGTAGTGTAAAAATATTTTTTATGAAATTGAATTTATTGGTTAAAAATTATAAGAACAATAAACATAAATCACATTTTACCTAAAAAAAAAATCCGAATCAAATTTTAAAAGTCCAATCAACCTGAAAGTGGTTTAAATGCTATAAGTAACTTAAAAGGATACTAAAACCTTACGACAATTAGAAAACAATGTGTTTAAAGATGCAGGAAATAAATATTATTGTGCATAAATTAAACTAAATAAATAATAACCACACTATTAAACTTTATTATAATTATACTTATCGATTTCAACATAAAAGTCGCTACGTTAATGATCGAAATCAATAAAAAAAAATTCATTAAATGTCTACCACTAACGCTGATATAGAATTATTTCGATAAATTATTAATCGACCATCTACAGATATTAATTCCTTATAAAATTAAAAATATTTTTCGTGTTTTTTTTTTTTTTAAGTAATAACTTTAAAAAATTCTTAAGTTTCGTATAATGAATGAGGGGACACGTGCCCCCTCCACCGACGTTACGCCTATGAACAATACCAAATGATTTACATAGTGCAAATAAATAAATAAAGCGAACACTTTTAAATAAAATAATTGGATTTTCAGGGTTTGAAAGCTGAACTTGATCTATGTGAATTAATGAGTGCAAACTATATGTTAAGTTAAGAAACGTGCTTTCTTTGAATAAACTCTTTTTTTTTTTTCTTCGAAGAATTCAGATCCTTAAAACATGGAGATAAAATCTGAAGAAAAGAAAAAATAATTTTGTTAAAAAAGCGGTCGATAAAGTTTGAAACTTAATCTCACTTAATGCGCGCCATATCTCGAGAACTTTTAAAGCTAATCGAAAAAATTTTGAATAGCAAGGCATACATCACGCAATTTTAAATATACAAAAGGCATCAGTTGAATAATTTCTTTAAAAAAAATAATAATTTCACTAAAGTTGATGTTATTTCATTCCTTACTTTATGTGTTGCCACCATATATTTGGATACGATTTTTGTTTGACTTTATTTATATTGTATTATGTTCTTCCTAGAATTTAAAACTACGTAGTTTACTTTGATTTTTTTGCTACTTATTTTCTCAAAATGTTATAATTTTCCCCCGTTATTTCTATATATTCCTCTTTTTTAGATATTTTTCAGAAATTTTAAAAGCATAAAATATTGTATTACTGTTTCTGATTTCATTTTTGTTAAATTTTAGGTGTTTTATTTTATATATATATATTGCATTTTTCTCGAACATTAATTTTTAATTCTCATTGCTTACGTTGGTGATGTTTCTGTAAAATGTTTTCTCTGTATTTTGTCAGAAAAACTTAAATTCATTAAACTCGTACAATTCGTGCTTGAAATATTGATAATATATTAAAAGTTATTGGCTAATATCATTTGGTTTTTTTTTTTTCTTTTTTTTTAACTTCCGTGCTTCGCTATCCAGCGATTCTGCTTTGAATAATGCTTATTTTAAAAAGTCATATTTCTTTGGATTATTAACACTTAACATACCATAACCCAGGGGCCCCCATCAGGGGGTAAGGTGGGCGCACGATGCGCCCACTTGAAGCTTGGGGGGGAATTTTTACACTAAATAAAACAAATAGTTTGGGGGGGAATTTAGACAAGAGAATTATTATTATTTTTTTGCGCCCAAGAGCTTGGGGGGGATGGGGGCCACTGCCATAACCGGTCAAATGACAGTTTCAGAACTTTTGCATCGAAAATGCACTTATCTTATTGTTTTTGAACATTTGACTTCATGACTTTTTCTAACAATTATATACAGTTAATATTCTATTATTATTTCTTTTGTACTTTGTTTCGAATAATACGTGTCGTATACGTATTTCTACCACGACCGGTCATTTGACCGAGATAACAATTTATTGTTCTATAACAGGGGTGACCAAACTGCGGCTCTTTGAAGGATTATTTGTGGCTCTCGATAAATGTACCCGAGTTCTCTTTTCATTTTAGTGCTATTATATTTTAAAAAATGTTTTTCTAAATGTCTTTTAAATTACTGACAACAAAAATGAAAGACTAAGTGCAACATTGTAACAAATTTCATTTCCGTCCAGGTTAAGAATGGTATTACTCATAGAAAACTGCGTGAACAAACAGTGGTGTAATCGTCCGACTAACAAATAATTTATTCCTTTTTTCTAAGAAAAGTAAGCTCGATAGAATATTGACGGAATTGAAAAATTATTTCAAGACTTGAAATATCGTCTCTTGATTTTTTTTGGAATCCATTTGAAATTAAATTAATTCAAGGTGAGTTTTCCATTTCCAATATAATTATGACCCAAAAAGAATCTGGATAATTAGAATTAATAGAGATGCAAGATCAAGCTCTACAATTAAAATATAAATCGACGTCGATTACTGAATTTTGGAAATTTGTACCAGAATCGAAGTATCCTGAATTAAAAAAGGCTGCTTGTCTAATTATTTCAATATTCGGAACAACGTACTTAAGTGAATCATTTTATTCCACTTTAAAATTCGTGAAATTCAAACACCGATCAGATCAGTATTAACTAACCAGCATCTCAAAGAATTACTGAGAAGTGTTGTCACCAACTATTCACCAAATTTTAAAGAATTATCAAGAGAAGTAAAATAAATGTGTTTAATTTTTAATATTTAAATTCAAAACACTTATTTTGTACTTTTATTTATGTTTTCAATAAATATAATTTCTGTAAAAAAAAAAAAAAACCTTTTAAATACGTATTTAATTGCGGCTCGCGAAAAATTTCAAATTTTGAAAAATGGCTCGACTATTAAGGAGCTTGGCCACCCCTGCTCTATAAGGTTATCGGATCAGAAATGACGATGTAATGCGTCTTGCATTCGAAGAGTTGCACATTTCTGCAAAGACAGTTGCGTAATTCAGAATAATTGTGAATTCAAATTTCAAGAAAACACAGATTGTCATTTTTGTGTAAGAAAAAGTGACAAAAACTAAATGTTTTGGCCAGTATTTTATTTTGATCTTCATTTCTTACTTATTACCCAGAAAAATGTCAGCACAAGTTCTTAGAAATATTAATTATAAAAATAATTACAGGAATTATAATTAAAAGAATTATAGAAATAATAATAATTAGAAGAAATAAGTTCGCGGAAAATGTACAATGGTATATGTTAAAAATGCGTTGAGTTAAAAATTCTTCTTTGTGTTTGTAATACATAAAAATTGGAAATATACAATTTTGTTTCATTATAATAAAGTGTTTTTAATTTATTTCCCTCCTAACATCCATATTTCATACATTCAATCAAAAAACAAAGTCCGGTTATTTGACCGGCTATGGTAGAAATAGATATATATTAAGTGTTGGTATGTTTATGTTAATTAAGTTACTCCTCAATATTGAGTGCCCAATGTTAAATCCTAATTCAAATAAGATACCATTTTATGATCAAAATGTTGATCATTGCAGCTCCAGCATTAACAAAGGATTCCATTAAAATCTGCCAGATTTAAATTATCTTTCTTTAAAAAAAAATTTCTATTAATAAATCATTTTCGGTAAACTATTTTGATGGTGTGAAAGTCTTCATAACAATCCGAAATACAACTTTCACAGATATAATTTTGATGAAATGCTTTGGTTTTAAAATAATAACTATGTATAATATTAAAATAAGAAAAAGTAATTTTAACATAACGAAGTTTCTTGCAAAAAAAAAAAAAAAAAAAAAAAAAGGTGGGGGGGCAATCCTTTATTAGAGTAGTTCACGGTTAAGAGTTGGACTTGTTGATGGTTCAACAGCACCTTTCATTAAGGTTATTAGATGCTCCATAACTTTTAGAAGAAAGTCTCAAACAATAGAATCATTAGATTTATATTTTTGAGCAAGTCATTTAAAACTATACATTTGTCTGTTTTTTAAAATTTTATTTTGTTACAGTTTGAATAGTTAAAGAAAGACACATAAAACTTTTTTTTTTCAACTTAAATTACGCAAAAACTAAGATTTTTATCAAAAATCTAAAAACAGACAAACGTGCAATACTAAACTTTCGAAATATGCTGTTGATGGCAGAATTTCATAAAAAAATGAATAAATAATCTAAAATACCTTATATTGATTAGATGATGTATTTTACATTTTTTTTGAAAGAGATATTGCAAAAAAGAGTAATTTCCATCATTATTAGTGAAAATTAAATAGAAAGGAATTTTTAAAAAAAGGCAGTTGTGTTGTTGATCAGAAAATATCCCCGATGGAGGGTAGGACACTCAATGTGTGACTGTTCCCTTAATGATGTCCGAAAAGAAACCACTACTAATCATTTATTGATTTCCGTCCGTCTACGAAGCGTCTGCCGCAATGAACAAATAGCACAACCGTCGCAATGGATGCCGCAGAGAACAGGTTACACAACAATTTTTTTCCGCTTCACTTTATCCCACTTGTCTGAAATGATCAGAGACTTCCTTCTTCTTATAAAACTCTTTTCACTGACTCAAGAGGGTTTCCCCGGTGACGTCACTTCCAGGAAAACATAAGGCAACTATCATTACTTGTGACGCCATCTATTGATTTTGATAAGAGTTACTTTTTTTAAATAAAGAAACCTGTCATATTAAGTCATCAAAGGGACAGGATGGAGAATTTTCTTGAATATCTCTCATGTATTAAGAAAGTATTTTCATGCATTTTAATTGGTTTGTCATAAAAAAGGGGAAATGGCTCGATCTCTTAATTTCTATTCATGTCAGTTGAAGAGAAGAGAAATTATTCTGTAATTAAATTTTCAAACTGAAAGATTTAACTATTTAAATATTTTTTTGTTACTGTACTTAAACCTATACTATATAAATAATTATTGCAAATAATTTATTATAAATAGAAGTCTAATCTGACTTCCAAACAGGTTCCGATAATTATAATCTAGCTTTTTTTTAACAGTGTTTTTTTCCCCCTATATTTCTCACTGAGTGTAATAATGAAGCAAGCAAATTTATTGCTTATATGAGCAGACCGAAATCGTCGATTGCAACCTATAATTACACAAAAACTGCGCAAAAATGCTGATTTTTGTTTCTGGTGCTGCCCTCTCGTTACTATTACATAAACTTAAAAAATACATGGTATAGAAAAATTGATTTTTGCGTCTAGTATGTTAAATTTTTTTTTAAAAGACTATCTATATCGATAGTAAAGAATTTTTTCTAAATAAGTTAGCTTCTTACTAGTTTAAAATTGTAAATTGATCCTTTTTGATCACCAAACAGAAGATACCGTTTAATTTTAAAAGGCTTGATTTACTAATTCAAAACATCGTAATACTTGTTACATTTTTTCACGAAGTATAGAGAAAGGAAAAAGACCAATTTTTAATAAAAATTGGTCCTTATTTAAAATAAATTATCTAGTGTTTTAGAATTTACATATTAACTCTCTTGTATTAGCGATATCAAAATCATTTCTATAAATATATATTATTAAGAGTCTTTCATTGATTGCTAACCCCCATGATCCATCATAATGTATATATTTTGTCGTAACGCAACCAAGAAATTATATAATATAATTATTTTAAACAATGTTAATTTATCTCTACAATCTCAAAAGAAAATAATTTTAGATCAAATATATTTCTTACCTGAAAAACTTATTTTACTCATCACAAATAATTCAATATTTTTAAATAACAAAACAATTTTTAAAAAAAGGTTTATATTGTTTGAAATATTCATGTGTGGGGATTTAACTATCGACTGTGTTAACCTTCATCTATCTAAAGGTACCTTAAGATGGATGCATGTTATCCTATATAACAGGTGGGCTGAAAAGTTCGTAGGCTGGCACATAGATGGCGCTACTATTTTTAAATCCATAGTATTTTTAGTGAAGCAACTTTTGTTAGTTTAAAAACAATGGATAAAAAGGAATTTCATGTGTTAATAAAGCATTGCTTTTTAACGAAAAAAAAAATACTGCTGAAGCCAAGATTTGGCTTGATAAACATTATTCGGACTCTGCACCAGGAAAATAAACAGTTGAAAAGTGGTTTGCTAAGTTTAAACGAGGCGAAATGAGCACCGACGACGATGCACGCAGTGGACGCCCCAAAGAGGCTGTTTCCGACGAAAACATCAAAAAAGTCCACAAAATAATTTTAGATAACCATAAAGTGAAGTTGATAGAGATATCTGAGACTTTAAAGTTATCAAAGGAACGTGGTGGACATATCGTGAATGAATATTTGGGTATGCGAAAGCTCTATGCAAAGTGGGTGCCGCGCGAGCTCACAATCGACCAAAAACAACAACGAAATGATGATTCTGAGCTGTGTTTGAAACTGTTTAATCGTTATAAACCCGAATTTATGCGTCGATATGTGACAATGGATGAAACATGGCTCCGTCATTTCACACCAGAGTTCAATCGACAGTCAGCTGAGTGGAATGCACGAGATGAACCAACTCCAAAGCGTGGAAAGACGCAACAGTCAGCTGGCAAAGTTATGGCATCAGTATTTTGGGATGCGCATGGTATAATATTCATAGACTATCTTGAAAAGGGAAAAACCATCAACAGCGACTATTACATAGCGTTATTGGAGCGTTTGAAGGACGAAATCTCAGAAAAACGACCCCATTTGAAGAAGAAAGTGCTGTTTCATCAAGACAATACACCTTGTCACAAGTCAATGAAAACGATGGCAAAATTTTATGAATTGAGCTTCGAATTGCTTCCGCATCCACCGTATTCTCCAGATCTAGCCCCCAGCGACTTTTTCCTGTTCTCAGACCTCAAAAGAATGCTCGCTGGAATAAAATTTAGAGCCGATGAAGAAATAATCGCAGAAACTAAGGCCTATTTTAAGGCGAAAGGCAAATCGTACTATAAAAATGGTATCGAAAAACTACATGACCGCTATAACTGTTGTATCGCCCTTGAAGGCAACTATATTGAATAATAAAATAAAATCTTATGAAAAAAATTTTTTTTTTCTATGTTAGCCTACGAACTTTTCAGCCCAACTGTTAGTAGTGACTTGGTATTTAATATTTATAGTGGTAGTAAGGTTTCCTTTATTTTAATCTGGATTGTTTTCTAGGTATTCCACAATCATTGTTTGTTGGCGAATATTAATTTTTGTACGTAAAGCCATTTGAAAATACTACGTTTTAAAATTTACTCTACATTACTCTCTGTACTTCAAATCAACAGAAACTTGGCTAGAACACAAAATTGTTGAAAATGTATGAATTTTTAAGCTTACAGTTCATGCGATTTTAACTCGCATAGAAGTGGAGAATACAAACATCGTTGCCAGATTAATAAATTAGAATTATAGCAATTTTCTAATTGATCAAAGTTAGCCCCGCCTACAAACTTCAATTTCACCGGAATCGTACGGAATGGCGATTTCGATATGCTCATGTTACGGCAAAGTGGGTATTACGAAATTGGCAATCCGATGAAAGCTAGTTTCCGAGCCGAATAAATTTCGATGAGTTGGTAATAAAGCCCCTGGTTTGGATTGAAAAAAGCACACGATTGTAATATCATGTGCTTTCCAATCTTTAAGTTTATATTGATACATTAGTATATACTCGTAGAATAACAGAACCTTCAGAATACCACCAAATGAGCGAGTGGAGCCAATTTCCGTGTATCATCTGGCAACCCCCTTGGACAAAAATATGACAGCAACGCATGCGCTCTTGGATATTGTCATCACTCTTTTTCAATACAGGCACTTTAGATACTTTAAGACAGTTTTATCCAGTTTAAGACAGTAAAACCCACGTGTCCTGTCCAAAACCAGTTTAAGACGTCCAAAACTCCAACCCTGTATTGAGAATTATAAAAAAAAATGCAACTTACTAATTGTGATTTACGCGGTACTAAATGTAAAACATTAATCAACCAAAACATGGCGATGCCAAAATCTTATCACCCAATCTTACTTCACCTCTGGAAATATAATTTACAAGTTAAGTCATTCAACTTTATACAAATATTAATAAAAAATAAAAAAACAAGACAGCCAATCAGAATGTGTTTTATTTTAAGAAATGTCATTTCATAATTTTTAAGTAAAAAGTAATCAATCATCAACTAAAAATTAAAGGTAATCTATTTTTCGGTAATTTAGTGATCCCTAAACATCAAAGCAGATCTTTCAGTGCAGTTCAGCAACATACATTCCAAACTCAGTGAAACTATGAGCAAGCCAGGCAAGGGATCCACTGTGGCTTCTACACATATTTGCACTCAACCGATCCATGCAAAGCTTATACAAAAATTATTATTATTTTTTTTTTTTAGTGAATTTAAAACCAAAAAAGACCAATAAAAACTTGCATGGATCGGGTTTCACTGGAGCAGAAATTGCAAATATAGTTCCAGTTCCTGATTGAAAAAAAAAAAAAGAGGGGGAGGAGATGGAGGGAAAAAAAAAATGGAACATAAAAGTGTATTTGCAATTTCTTTTAATAAGTATCAGAGGTTTTATATAGAGAGAGAAATAAAGGAGAGGAACAAAATACATAAGATGGTCGGAATTCATTTTTCGTAAGGGAAAAAACTTTTTTCACAATGCCAAGCAGAATCTTGCAATAAACAGTTTTAAGAATAGGGCACAAAGGTCTCACATTTTCTTTCAGAGTTCCCATGTTGTGAATTGGCCCCGCAAACTTATCTCTTCCACTTTAAACTCGGCACAATTTGAAATATATAACTATTTACATGTCATTGAATAAGTATTTTTCTAGACAAAACAAAGAAAAGTGAGAAAGGAAAATGTTCACCTAAAACCTCTGAATGCAATCTTTTTAAAAAAGTGAACATTTGCAAAAATATTTTTATTAGGGAAATGTGTAGAAAAATACTTAGTCAACAGAAATTTCAGCTTACAAAAATAGGTGTAGAAAACCTACGGTGAGAGCGAGGACCACCTGGAGAGTGCTCGTAAATTCAAAGCTGTACGTACCTGCCAGCATTAAACACCATTATGACTTTCAACACTAAAAAGTTTTTTTTTAATAAGACACGTAGCATAAAAGATTGCAGTACAATATCTTTAAGATAAAACCACACTGCTACTGAGAAATATTCAGCGTATTTTTACACTACAGATATTTCTTAAAGAATTAAACACCCAATAGTTAATCAGTTTATTCAATAATACTGCAACAGATAATCATTTTCAAAAATTTTCATTCAATCAAAATATACTAGTAGTAACTCAAACGCTTTGTTGCATTGTTAACAAAATAAAAAAAATCATTAAAATCTAAAAAATATTTTAAGTGTGATGACTATCATTGGAAAGACAGGATTGTCAAATTATAAGTTTCCTTATACGACAGAAATGTTTGTTTGTCGTCTTATTTTTAATGTTGCAAAACCATACCACAATGTAAAGAAAATAGGGCAGGTATGCAAAGAAAAAAAAACTTGGTGACAAGACTAGTAAAGAGCCATCCAGATGATCCAACTCTCTTTGAAGAAAAACTGCTCTTCAGAACATAACTTGGTGAAATGATGGCATTCCTCAATTTTCGGGGGTAGGGGGTGTATATGTACAAGAATGACACCCATTAACACGTAAAAATCCCATCTGTACAAGATATTTACACAGCTGTGAAAAAAAGAAAACAATCTCTTTGAAATTAAAGATTGACAGGTGCTAAGCCTTTGATTAGTAATTATTTTTTCTCTTTAAAAAGTTTTTTTTTTTTAAATTATTATTATTTTAAATTTCCGAAGAAAAGCTCACACTCAAATTTGTCTCTGGAGCCTTCGTAAAGAAGATGTGGCAAAAAATGCACCCAAACAGTAAAAATATCTTCTATTGTGTGCTTTATGAAATGGATGAAGGAAGGCACAGATCCCCAAACTGGATATTTCTTGTGTTGTTTAACTTGTAGGTAATTGGAAAAATAAATAAGTAAAAAATAAATACTGGCAGACTATGCCTCAACAAATCTGTACAGGAGAACTAAAATCTCAAGAGACCACACAGCTGTTGAAATTTTAAAAAATCTGAAAGGAAAAAAAGAAAATCAATACATACAAAAGCAAATTTACTTCAACATATTGAAATTTTAAGATAATCAAAAATTTCCCAACTCGGTAAGGTAGCAAAAGAGGGTCAAGAAAAAAATTTATATTTATTATTTATTTTAAATATCTAGATTATACTAAGATTAACTATTCTTTAGAATAATAAAAATTTTAACACTAGTATTTTTCAAGTTATGTACACTTCAAAACAGTCTACCCAATTTCAGATTATGGGTTTACATCTATTTATGTTTGTTCACCTTCGTAATCTCATTATGAACCCAATCCAGGAGACAAGGGACCTTCTGGATCGAGTACATAGAGAGGAAAACCACCTGGGTTAGCTCGACAAGGGGACTAACCTGTGATCCGTTTACAACAGAGGATATTTTACGTTAGCACTGCGGTTTGTGCAATTCGGTTGCGGAAATCGTATGGACTAGCATTACTAGGATTCGAACCAGGTTCACCTCATTGGAAGGCGAACACTCAATCCTTTGAGCTACCATGCCCTACTTAAATACAAAGTTTTCGACCTTTTTATTTACTGATCCATTTTTTAGTTAACAATTATGCCTCAAACATGCTTTTATGTAGATTTTCCAATCAATTTTTAGTTAGAAGGCAGGCTTTATTATTATTTCCTTAGTCATGCTGCATCAATATGTAATTATTTCTTTACTGCAAAGACTCGTTGAGGTCAAGTTTGTTTTCACTGATTACATGGAAATTTGTGAAGGGTCTATGCAGGTCCCTTTTTTTGTAACAGCACCAAGAAAATCTTTCAAAAACATGTCACTAGGATTAATGAGAAAGCAAAATGCTTTAATCAGTCAAAATAAGTGATATTTTTATAACCATTAAAATATATGTGAGAAAAATAATTTCAACTTCATAACAATGAAGTACAGGGCAATTCAAAATAGCGATTACAAACCGCTATAACTATTTAATAAAGAATTTATCAATAAAATTTTCACAGAATCTAGAAAGGAACATTTTGTATGAGACTTCACACGGACAACATCTAGTTAATTTTATTCTGTGCCTGCTGTCCCACTTGAAAGTTCGATAGTACAGGCATGAAAATGGACAGAAATTAAAAAAGCTGAATTTTTACAACACAGTCATTGGTGTTCTATATAACACTGTTATATTGATGAGATATATTAAAGCAACTTTTAACTCTGCCGGGAGATTTTTATTTAAAGAGGCAGAAGCATTTACAGGGGTCTGTCCAGACATTTTGTGAAAGGTCGGTTTCTGTAAAATTGTGAATGTAAAATAAACGTTAAGTCACATTTTATCAGTGTTTTCACTACAGCGAGAATCTCGCCTATTTTTTTCTTTTTTCGCATTAAAAAATGATTAACGTGAGAAGTTCGCGCACTCTATTAATCAATTTTAAAATGCGTTAATCTCTCGAATTTCGGAAAAAATTTAGTCTTTTGTCACTTTGAATAAAATCCGCCATTTCGAAAAAGACATGAAAACAGCTACGACAAGTGTTGAGAACAAAAAAAAATTTGTGCTTTATAATAAGTTATTTAAAGTTAGCTCTGTTTTTAGCTGTTAACGAATTACCAAACTCCCTCATCGACAATTTATAGCAATTTATAAAAGTTGAAGTCTGTGAAAACTATGCTGGAAGACCTAACAAGTATGAACATGGAAAAACTTCAACGAACTTCACTATTCTATAACAAAAATAATTGAAAAGCCTATGCTGGCAGATGTAGAGGATAGGAAAGTGTGAGCACAATGCTACAAATTTAAAAACTGATTCTGAATAGTTCAGCATCTGTTGCAAGGTCATTTAGCACCTAAAACCGAAATAAAACAAAATATCGTAATAGATTGACTAATGAGCATTTGAGCAACCTAATGAGAATAGCTGATGAAAAAGTAGATATAGAACATTTTCCATATGACAATGCAGCAAAAATATTCAATTGTTTAGAAATTAGAAGATGTTCAAAATGTATTATAATTAAAGAAATATTTTTTTTCCAAGTCTATTCGTGTTTTTTTAATTTTTAGAAATCTCACCCAGTTTTTGAGAAAGAGTGAGAAATTCTCTCCCATTTTTTTCTGTAATGAAAACACTGATCAACCAGAGTCCACTTTTGTGAATTTGTGCAAATAGGGTCCTTTATTGCAAAAAAACCTTTTCAATGAGTTTTTAAATTGTAAAGACATGACAAAGTTATGCTCAACACTGTAAAATTATAATTAAAAAAATTAAATTTAAAAAAATTAACAGCAATTGCAGCTACTAAATTAGCGATGTAACATACAAATATTTAGTATTTAGCCTATACTGCTGAACGCAGAATGTTCATTTCGGACAAATAAAAGAAGAAGCGTCTGCCGAAGACAAAATTTAGTTTGTTTTCATCTGTCTCTCCCACCCTTCCCAGGAAGGGTTTATTCGATTAACAAAACAATAATGAAGATAAACAAATTTCTTCTAAACAGAATTGGACAGTGAAATTTAAATTTTTCTTAAATATAATTTTGACCACTACTATATTAAAGAAATTGAAGCAATTATAGGACTGTGAAATTACTTACTAATGAAAAATATCACATCTTTATAGGAACTAACTCAAGAATCGCGATATTAGATTTTAAAATTGCCTGAATATGAGTCGCCATATTGGATTTTACAATCATGTGAATATTGGTTTTTATTTATTATCGATATTGGATTTCTAAATTGCATAAATAGGAATTAGGAGTAAAATTTTTACGTAGCGTAAAAAAGAACCACAACACGTAACTTTTAAATCAGTTAAATACAAAAATCTATGATATTAAAATCATCTGAATAAGAGTTGCGATTTTAGCAGATTTCAACACAGTTCCTAATATTTAAAATTCCGAAAATCAGCTTAACAAAAATTAATTGAATATTGCGGCCCAAACTAAACGGCTTGGCACTCCTTTCCGCTCTACAGTGGACGCCGAGGCAGCGGCTCATGAAGGCTTTCTCACAAACCTACTGTGTGTGTGTGTGTGTGGGGGGGGGCGAGTCCGATCATCGTTCGGCTGGCTTAGGTTTCTCCGATCGGACTCTCCAAAAATTTTAAGTTTTTGAAACACGATCAGAAATTTTAAAAATTGGGACAAAAATAGCACATGTCTTTCATCTCTGATTGTAACGCTGACAAAATCATTCCTGCACTCTGAATAACAGAATGACAATTGCTAAATTCTAGCATGCACAGGACTTGCTATTTTCACTAATGAACTCACGCATGCTCCATCCACATTCTATGTTAATCTCATCGATAAATTATTTTTCATTAAATAATCATAGCTGTTTGTAATTCATTCTGAATGACCCTGTACTGTTTATTTAGATATTAGTATACAAATTATGAATTTTAATTGTTCAGAACAGTAGTCATTCAATACTTATCAGGAACTTAAGGGAGAGGCTGTGCACTGGATATTCATAATCAAGAGCTTGAATCAAATTTTTAATGACTATGTCCACATGATACAACATAAATATAAAAAAGCACAAAAAAGAAACATTTTACAAACCTATGATATTATGAGCATTTATTGGCGGGCTATTCTTTCTGTTTCCGTTTCTTCAAACTGAAATTCGGGAACATAAAGACTTTTGTCGATAACCTAAAATAATTTGAAAATTTTAATAAACAATAAATGAATTGCTGCATGTATTCAGTCTGCCTACTCTTTCCAAGGATAAAATTATCCTTGCAAAGAGTAGAAGCATGAATAGCTTGCATTTATATGTAAGTTCAATTTATTCATTACTACCTGATGGTCAAAACTATTTTAAATTAAATTTAATACAGTCAAACTTTGATAACACTTTAAATATTACTTACAAAAATTCATAAAAGGTGGCAGTTATGAAAGATAAAATTCATATCAGTAAAAAATCTGGAATCTAAAAAATCTAACTTATAGTAGTCTAGGTACTAGACCACAAACAATTGTTTAAGTGAAAAACTGCTCTGTCCAGCAATAGAAAATTCAATGCAAGCGACAAAAAATCCAAAATTGATAATTTTACATATTTGGCATTTTTGTACGATATACAAATTAAAAAAAAATTTTTTTTTTATTCAAAAGTAAATAGTTTTTTTAGTTTTTCAAAATTTTATATCTAGCATTAGCAATAAAAAAATAAGTATCAAATTACTTCTCAAAATCTAACTTAATTTTTTCTTTTTAATTACCCAGTTGTTATAATTGTTTAAACCAAATTAGCTATTAACAAAAATAAATTTTTCATAAATAAATGGTTTCAAAGGAGTGAACAATTGCACTTTAATAATCATAACTGATTAAATCAGATAATAGATTGCTGAAAAAATTTGTGAATTTTTTTTTTTTCTCAGAGAGTAGTTTATTAATGTTTAATTTTTATGCACAGAAGCAACTTATAAGATTTAAGGAGAAAAAATTTCTCGCACCAATAAATATAGATATTAAAAAAATTAAATATTCCTTCGTTTTTACATCTCCTTCATGGAACTAAAAAAGGATTTTAAAAACCTGAAATCCACGGCAATAACTAGAAAGAAAGAAAAAAAAAAAAAAAAAGAAGAGAAAATTTTGTGTATCTATAACTAAATCATGCGAATCAGATGCATGGAAAAAGATGAAACGTAAATGCACTTTTCAAGTGCATGTGTTATAATAAATATTATCTTATTAAAAATATCAAGAAATTAAAAACTCTGCAAAATCTGTAGTAATATCTGCTGAAAAACTGGTAGAGAAAAAAAAATTATACTTATTGTTTAAATTAACATTTCAGGATTCATGCATTGTAATAAACATAGCATGCAATAAAAATGTTGATTAAAAAAAAACCAGTAAAATCGTACCTTAGGGATGGGTTTGATTTCAGTTCCTAATTCTTGTTCAATACGATGAAGATTGAATCTATCATCATAAGTTATTAAATTTATGGCAATGCCCAAGTGGCCAAATCTTCCAGATCGGCCAATACGGTGCAAATAGGTTTCAGCCATTTTCGGAAAATCAAAGTTAATCACAACATTCACTGCCTGAATATCTATACCTCTCGTAAAGAGATCTGAAAAAGAATAAAGACACTTCAAATTTTTTTTTAAAAAAAGGTAAACCATTTCAAACAGAAATTAGGGCTGCCACAAGTGCACTGTGGAAGCCCTAATTAATAAAAACAATCAAGAAGGCTGGTCAAAGTGGCTCTTTCTAACATGTTCCTAATAATACTTATATTTAAAAGACAAATTATTTTAGACATTAACCCTTTATAAAATATATACTATAATTTAATTTTATATGCAGAAAAAGGGAAAAATCCACCTGATGAAGATACATATTTTTATTAATGAGTTTGTTTTCAGAAATTGTTAAATTATATAGATATATACACAGAAAGAGCATGTTATGTACTGAGCAACAAACTTTGCTGAGGATAATAATTGTAAATGTAAAAAAATTTATTAAATAACTTTCCCATGCAAAAATAATTAAATATTTAATTAGAATTTTGATAGAAATTATAAACGGCACAATGTTGAAAGAAACATAATTAAAGTAGACTAAAACTAATAAGAATTGCACAATTTTCTTTCATGAATATTTCTTACATTTTAGAATTTCCTTGTATTTCAAATGATTTTCTGAAGAACACTGATTTTCAGAAAATCTCTTCATTCTAACATTAGAAAGAAAAAAACAAAAAAAATCAGCTATTTTTTGAACCAAAACTTATGGCCTAAACTTCACTGAGGATGATCCGAGAACATTCCTACTCTCCTACCTCCCTACGTAGGCTGGTCAAAGAGGTCACCCACCCGCTTACTGACCGCAGCTAGTGATGCTTGACTTCAGGTTTGTACTGGGAAGAGTGTCTTTACGATCAGTCCATTGCGGGACAGAGAAAAGTGTAAAAACTATTTCTAAAAATGTAAAAACTATTTCTAAAAATGTAATTCTATTTCAGATTATTCTATATTGTATCTAAAAAATTAAGTTTTCTGAAAAATACTTTTCTCGATATTCGTTACATCTCTAATCCAAAACAACTTATCTTACGCTCTTCTCATAATTTGAATCTGTCATACAAAATCCTTCGAATTTAATGCCACTGAACCAAGCAAATTTTTTAAGTAATGAAATTTTGAGATCTTAACAATTTAGTCACAGCATCTGCGACTAAAATTCAAGCCAGATAATGGTGTCTCCAAAATATTTGAGCAAAGTTAGCAACGAAATACATTTCTGTTTAATGCCTGAATTTTCATTACTAAAAATAGACTGGCAGCCTTTTTTATTCTAGTTAAGTTTTCAGTCACCTTTCAATTTAAATTTTTTTCTTCTTAATAATCATTAACTGTAAGTATATCCCTTTCTATTTCTTGAATGCCTCTATCATTAAGATAGTTTTAACAGGGTTCCCACTCTTTTATGAAAGAAAAAATTAAGCACTTTTAAGGACTTTTATCAAAAAATTAAGGACTTTTTTCTAGAAGTTAAGGACCTTAAAAATGGCATAATCATTAAATAAAACATCATAGATTAATAATAATAGATCAAAAAATGGAATTTTTTTTTTTCAAATCAGTCATCTTTTAAAAAATTTAAAAAAAAAAAAAAAACTAAATAAAGAAATGCTTAATACAAATAATCTGTATTTAATTAAAATTAAATCGCATTTAATCACCTCACATAAGCTTTTAAGGATATAAAGAAAAACTCAAGGAATGCAGATTAAACATTAAGATTTTCTATTTTAAAAATAGAAAAAAACTGAGTCAACAGGTAGAAATATATAAATTAAAAAGGTAAATTCATTAAATTAATAAAAATATTATTTTGAGTGACTAATACTAAACCAAGAGAAAAAGAAACTAACAAATATAAGTTTATTGAAGTTAAGACAATTATTTTAGACTAAGTAAAACCTAATTACAATAAACTAAAGATTTATTAACACTAGAAAGACTGAAATTTAGTATTATACCTATATTGCCCAAAAGCAGTCAAAATGACTGGATTGTAAAAGAATTAATAATGTGTAAAGAAATTCGTTTAAAATAAATTTTTAATATTTTTTATATTATTTACATTTATATAACAAGTTATTAGTAAATATTAACATTAAAAAATTATATGTTGTACCAAATTCTAAGTAATTGAGTCATTGTAATTGAAATTAAAAGCAGTCAAAATGACTTCCTTAGGCAATCTAGTGTCAAAATCACAAAATATAAAAAATTTAATTACTAAAATCGGAATATATTTAGTACCTAACAATCAGGAAAAAAGAAATAAATAAACTACAAAGAAAACTTATTAATTATTATAAATTATATTATTATAAATTAAGAACTGAGAAACAGAATTGATTGTTAAAATAAGTGCTAACATAAATATTGAAACACAGGACAAGGCAGGATGAAATGATCAATTGAAATAAAAAAAAAAAAATTCCATATCTAAAAATTGAAAACGAAATGAAATATCTAAATTAAGTAAAAAATTTATTGTGAATGAAGGGAAAAAAACAACAAAACGTAGTGAAATCAGAAACATATCATTTATAAAAAGAGATAAAAATCTTTATAAAATAGTCTGCTTTTAGTTATAAAAAATTGTATGCTTACATTGATGGGTAATACTGCACCTCTGAGGAATTAGAATTTATTCTATTAAAAAGTATTGTGTCTCATATAGATACTAAAGGAACTAAAATAATAGACCATAAAAAATTTTGTTCCTAATAATTTAAGTATTGTCTGAAATTATAAAACAATAATTTGTCATATAAATCAAAGGTAATGAAAATTGGATGCAAATATGGATTTATATATGTGCAAGTGGCAAAACATGGTTTTGGAGCATTTTTGGAGCAACAAAAAAGCAATTTTGGAGTAGCGAAACAAAGATTTGGAGCATATTTAATTAAAAGAATAAAAATATTAATTTAATAACAAGAATTTTTAATTTTGTTCATTAATAACATATCTTATTTTTTTACACTTTTTCAAAGGTCCCTGTATTAACAAATTAAGTTTCTTTTTGCTATCTTCAATGCTGTTAAATAGTCTGCTATCCTGGACTTAGCCTCAGATAAGAGTATCTGTCCGCTTTCTATAATTGACATGTCTTTATTATTTAACTTGTCTTTCATATTTTTTTCAGCTGTGGCTAAGAGATCAAGAGAAGCCTTCAATTTTTTTTGCAAATCAATTTCAGCAGCTTTGAATCTGCTTTCCTCAGTTTGTGTTTTCACATTCTTTTTTCTCAACCACTAATCGAGCAGAATAATTTTTAAATGCTGCACGCGCCACTTTAATCATATCGTTGTCAACTTTAAAGTTATTTAAACCCCATATTTTGTTAATATGTGACACAACTTGTCTCAAACCAATAACACTATACGAATTTAAACTTGCCCTATTGTCAAGTAGCGTTTTGCTCACACTAAAACCTCTTTCAACATCAACATGTGGTATGTACGAAAGAGGTTTAAAAAGCTTTGTTACAAGAGGATATTTGATATTTCCCAAATTATCTTTTGGCACAAAATAGTTTTTCCAAAACACATCAATTGGTGCATATTCAGTTGAGTCAGAAGAATAAACCTTCTGGTTCCCCACGTAACCTCGTCCATTCATCTAGCAACAAAGATGCCTCTTCAGGTTTTATAATGAATGGGGTTACTGTTGACAGATATGTTATTGACTTAATAGAAGTATCTTCCATTCTCATTATAGAATGCAACACTTTAAGATGGTACAGTAACCTATTTTCAAGAGGCAATGCTTTTAATAACTTTTTTGTGCATGCCAAGTAAAAAGACCTGGAACCTAAATACATAGATTTTTTTTCTGAAGATAGGAACGTCATCACCTTTGTGGTATCTAGTCAAATATCTATTAAATTTGAATTTTGCCAAATATCTACATTTTCTACATCCAATGATTTTAAGTCCTTTCCTGACAAACTAAGAAAAGCAGAACTCTTTAAAAAATGTCCTAACAATGCTTTAACTAGAGACACCATTTCATCATACAGCAAGGGAATCAATGGTGTCTCAGTTTGGAAAAGATCTAAAAATTTATTTAATATAGCCAAAATATTTCTTAAAAAAGAGCTTTTGGCAAAAGCAATTTAAATAAATTCAATATTGAGTGGCTCATACTATTTTTTAAATTAACTATTACTTTACTTAATTCTGTAAATGGTAATTCAAAACTAATTAATTTAACTATTATTTAAGGTTATCGAGTGATTTTTTCTTGAAATTAAATAAATATTATTTGTAATAGTAAATTCAACAAAATATTAACATTAATTAATATTGGTCACACCGAATTTATAAAAATATGTAAAGAATTAAGCAAATTAAGAAAACTTTAATAAATGTATATTACAAATGTAAATTAGTGAATGGCCCTTAATAAATTTTTATTAAAATTGGTTACCTAGCACTGTATTTTATTAATGAAATGATAAAAAAAAATTAAATGATTTTTAAATGCAAATACAATGATGAGTATTGAAGCTAAAAAGTTTTTGTCAGAAGTAAATTATTATATTGTCCCTACACTCATCTTCAGCAAATCTGTGATAATTAAAAAAATTTTATATCAATTGTTTTAAATCATATCATTAAGAGATGAATTAAAGTATTTTTGAATGACAAATCTGAAAAACATAAGATTTTTTGATGCATTTAAAATATTGAAAGCCCCTCTCTTCATACTTATTTAAAATCTTGCTTCTAAATATTATTAAGTTTTTTCCTAAAATGAATTAAAAGCAGTGAAAATTTTTAAAGTAATAATACAATAATAAAATGCAATAAGTAAAAAAAATAAATAAATATTAGTAAAAAAAGTAATAATTTAAAATAAATGTTTAAAAGTAATATGCAATTAGTGGATGGTCCCTCAGATAAACATTTACGTTTAGGAAACTCAATTCTTATCTTTATTAAATTAAATGAATAAAAGGGAGATGGAAATTTTAAGGTTAGAAGCTTTGTTGTCTGCTCTGAGGATCAACATGAAAATATGTACTTAGTGAATGGTCCCTCAAGTTAATTCAAAGATCATGGTACTAATCTATAAATAGAAAATCGCAAGAAGGCCATTAGCTTGCCATTGACGAAAACGATGGCACTTCAATAACGATGAAATTAACAAGAGAAATAAAATTTTCTTTTGCTATTAAAATTTGGCAATGTTTAGTTGGTCCCCGAAAAATTCGAGAGAAGTTTTTATTCCATTTCAGAGAGTGGAAAATAAAGCCTGAAATTGAGAATATCTTGCAAAATGAAGCAGAGTTGCACGTGAGAGTGCAAGAATCCTTCCCACTGAATCCAGAGCAATCCCCCACATGGCAGTAGCTTGGATGCAGCAAAATTTTGACAAAATTTGAAGTAGCAAAATTTTGACTTGGCGATATCCAGGGGAAAATACCCTTTTTGGCGCAGATCGGCGCAATTTAAGTCAAATACTTCAATTTGGAGCATGTAGGCGCAGGTTTCCACAATTGGCGCAGATCGGCGCTGCACTTGCACCACTGATATATTACTATTATAAAATAAGGAATAATGAATAGTGATTTTGTCGAATAGTCAAATATCCGGAAAAATAAATCGGCCGCCTACCCAGTGATCAAACATTAAAAAAAAAAAAAAAAAAAAAATCCGAGAATTATTGCTGTTTATGTAAAAATAGGCCTGGGCGTTGTAAGAAATTTCATATCGTAATAAATCGTCAGTCAGAAATCGCGATTTAACGTATGCTTGAAATTTATCAATCATAAATCTTTAAATCAATAAAAAATAAATAAAAGAAATAAATCTAAGACAAAAGAAAATGTTAATTCAAAAAAATTTTTTTTCTTTCTATAACATCAATAGCATTGCTTAATTTTTTGAATTAAAATAAAGATGGATTGACCTAAGACTGTCTTAAAGTAAAAACAAACACAAGCTTTATTTCAACTTTTTTTTAAAATTAAAAATGACTTAGATTTTTTAAAAATAATAATAAAACTGCTACAAAATATTTTACATACAATTAAAAAAAAAAAAAAAAAAAAAAAAAAAAAAAAAAAAAAAAAAAAGGAATGTCCACTTCAATAAAACATTTTTAAATTATTTGTTGAAAAAAAAATGTGCTTTTGAAACACCGTTAGGCTTTTGTTAATTACTTATTTAAAATAATAAAGTTGTATTGACTAATGGTCAAATGGTTTTAATGTAAAAATAAATGTAAATTTATTTATTTATTATTATTATTTTCCTTTTTGAAAATGAAATACACTAAAGATTTAAATGTTTAAAAATAATACATACTGAATATCTAACAAATTATTAAACGAACACATATTGAAGGAGTTTTTAAAAAAATATTCTATATTTAAGAGTACTAGTGTTAAATTATTGAAAAGCGTTAAAATATTGCTTAACTTTTTATTTAACTTAAAATTTTTTTTTCATTTTAACTAACAGCCAAATGTTTTTTTTTTTTTTAAAAAGAAAGAACGCAAACTTTGTTTTAATTTCCTCAAAAATAAAAGCAAATCATTTAAATGTAGGCTTTGTTTTAATTTTTTTTAAACTAAAAGCGAGTGAAAATTTATTGGTTTAAAAACTAATCAAATTCTATCAAATTATTATATTTACGTGAATTAAACAAATTAAAAAAAAAAAAAAAAACTTTATGACAAAGTATAAATTACTTAAATTCAAAATATATAAAATATTAAATTGTATCCCTTTTTAAAAAAATCAATAAAGAATCTTTTTTTTAATTCATGATTTCTTTTAATTAATATATTAACGAAAATTTAAGATAACAGCATTTGCACAGCGATCGCCAAGAGTAACGGTAGGTCTGCTGAAAATAAATCACAACGTTTAATCTCGACAAAAAAAAAAAAAAATAGTGACGAAATAATGCGCAACGATCACTAAGTAGCAAAAGTCTCACTGAAAATAATTTACTTGAAACGTTATATCCCGGCGAAAGAAAACGCACAGCATTCCCAAAATAAGTCTTGTTGAAAATAATCTTCAAAAATTGTAAAATCTCAAGGTCAAAAATGGCACATACAGAAACTATGCATCGCATTCTATATTTCAACGCTGATCCTCACTCTTGGTTATTCAACATCACAAAACGAACATTTTCGTAGCTAAAAATGTAATCAACATCTTCGCAGCTAGACTAAATCAAAATAGTCTTCGTCAGCACGGTGATAGTGTTAGCATAGGCAAGAATCCTGGCACGTTAAACTGTGAGCGTCGTCTTAGATCAGATTCCTGATACATAGTCTAAAATAAAAGTAATTATATCGGCCTGCCGATAGTTTGATAAAAAGTCAATAATACGCAATATATCCATTTAAAAATTTCTAAGAATAGTGCTCCTTAAAATTGCTCCATCATAACAAAAACTAAAGTTTTTGGTTTTTTTTTTTTTTATTGGGAAAGCCAAACAGAGCTAAAAACAAAAGACCGTTTTCAATTAAGAAAAATTTAACGTTGAAAATGACGAAAAAGAAGGCTCTTTAAAATATGCTATCAAAATAATAATAATAAAAAAATAAATTAAAAAAAAAAAATAATTATAATAATAATAATAAAAAAAACACAAACAAAATTAATCAAACAAGCAAAAGAGAAACAAAGTTTTCCTAAATTATAAAACAAAACTTGCAATGTAGAAAATAAATTTTCAATTTTACCGGTTATCTAATTATCTGTATAACTTTAAAAGAAAAAGTGGAGATAAAATATATTAGGTACACTGTTAAAATGCCACGCTACAAAAAAAAAAAAAAAAAAAAACTGCAAACATTTCACTCTTTTTAAAACAAAAAGTGTCAATGATAAAACGATGAAAGTGACTTTCCTGATTAAAATTATACTTCGCCGAATATTCGTGATATCCCTAATATTAAAAAATAGAGTAATTTATAAAATTCAATTTCAGAAGAAAATATAATACAATGAAAAAATCCACTTTGCCTTGTGACGATCACTAGATGCTGTTAGCCATTCCTTATATTAAGTGTCCATAAATTATTGAAAACAAACTTTCCTGGCATTTCTAACAATTGAAGTATCAAAGCTACCATGTGTGCTATAAGAAGAATTGAATTTCTTGAATCCTATGGATGTAAAAGGTGATAGAGTATCGTCTAAAAATAAGTAAGACCTCTACCCACCTGTAGTATCACCCTCCCCTCTCCCCACACAAATTTTTTTTTCTTTAAGAATGATCCAGAAAAAATATTTTAATGAAAAAAAATTATAATAAAATAAATAAAAAATCAATAATGGTGCGTTTTCTTCCACTTGCTTGTAACCCCTACTCTCACACGCATTCAAAATGTTCTACCCTCAATGCAGGGTCTCGTTCTAGGCGACAGACGTACTTTTCAACAGTGGATATTTTCCTAAGATAAAAAAATTGTAAATCCTAAGATAAAAACCAACTAGCGATACTAGAAATTAAGAACCTTGAATCAAAATTAGGTACTTTTAAGGGTCCATAATTTTCAAAATAAAAACTAAGCAGTTTTTAAGGACTTTTAAGGACCGTGGGAACCCTGTTTAAAATAGAGATGCCACTCAAATCTGAAGAAAAACAATCCTTTACGCAATATATTAAGAGGAAAGAGACAATTGAAGTACTCCTGTGTGCTCATATTAAGATTACTATACTAGTTTTAATAGCAGGAAAATCTAGAGAAACTATTCAATATGCTTAAAAAAAATTTAATGTTATATTTCAATGAAATAGTACAGCATAGATTAACTATATATGTCTTCCAGGTTTGCTTGAGAGGTTGGCATTTTTTAAAAAGAAAATTCTTCGCATATTCCCGGTTACTTTAGATGATTTTAAATTTTCTTGTATTTTTCCAGTTAACCGTTCCTGGTGGAGTTGCAACTTTTCAAAAGCTCGTCTTTTTTTTCAATTAATTGATATTAAAGTTCATAATTCTTTAGTTTCACTTTCTTCCAGGGTTCGCCAAGTGGGCCCACTTTGAAAAAAAAACTCTCCCAGGTTTTATTGGGTGGGCTCACCTTGAAAAAACCCACTTCGTGGGTTTTTTCACAAAATGGTTTTTTTAAATTTGGTTGAAAAAGAAGTATTTCCTAATACTATCATTGGACACATTGTGGAAGTTAACAAATATTTTAGAAATGTGCATTAAGCACATGGATAGGCAAATGAAAAAAATTGCTTGATGCCCCAATGACCAAATGATACTAGGTGGAGTTAATATTTTGACCGCGTAAAAACTTTTGCCAATAATTGCCATTAATTTCAAGAGATTGCTCATGAACATCAAAATGAATCTAATAATAATATGTCAAAAATATTAAATAATGCTGGGCTTTACCAATTAACTATCAATTAGAAGAAGCAGATATCAATTGTTTCTGAAGCTTTAAAAATGCTTCAATCAGAAAACATTTTAATTTCAGAAGCTGTTGAAATTTGAATTAACTACTATCATGTGATGAATTAGAACCCCATAAACATTTTGTAAAAAGATTCGACCAGGCTGCTTAGTCACCACATTTATTAGCATATGCAAACTGGATCTCGAAACAAGGGGACAATTTTTAAATGATGAACAAGATCAATTAGCAGAAAACTGTCTTTTTAAGCATCATCCAGAATTTCTGCCACGTGTTATGGCATTCAAAATTTCCGATCCTGAATACTTTCTAAAATCAATGATGCTTGACACTGTTATTCAACAGTTTTTATCAAAAAATAGTTGAAAATTATGACAAATAAATAAAATTCCAAGCTTCCACAAAATTTCTGCCAATTCTTTTTTTTTTTTACACTCAGCACCAGCATCCTCGGTCTCTATCGAGAGACCATTTTCAACTTTCGGTTTGGTGTGGAGTAAACTACGAAATAGATTAGGAATAGATAAACCTACAAGACTCGTAAAAGTGTATCAACATCTAAGAGAGAAATGTAGACACTTTGAATCTGCTGTATGATAATAATAAATTTTAAAAAAACTCTTCACGTCGACTGACAATTTTTAACTATATGGAGAAAGTTTATCACCATTAAAAAATAGTTACAAATTAAAATATCACTTTTAAGATTTTTTAAATATTATTTTTAAGATTTCATTTGAATAAAATTTATTTTGTTTCTTTTAATCATGCTTAAAAATATTGAAAACTAACTAAAAAATTTTTTCTATTATGTGATACATTAAACAATTAACAAATTTAAAGTTTTATTTTCTGGTTTTAAAAAAATAAGGTAAAACTTTTTACCTATGCTTTTTTATAATTTTAAGATTAATTTGTTTTTTGAAATCATAAAGTTAAAATTTATCTAAAAATGCAGTCATTTTTTCTAAGGTTAAATATTTGGAAAATGGGACAAGTAACTGATACTCTTTATAATTATATGTAATTTTAGTTTTACTTTCTATTAATCGTATTATAAAAACATGAAAAATCAAAATATTTATTCCAGTTTAATTTTATTAAAGGTAAAAGTGAGATGAATATTAGTTTTTACGTATACAACACTAATAAATAAAAATATATTCACAGTAAAATTTTAAAGTTTATGAGCACAACCCAATCTTTCCTTGGTTTTTTCAAATAAACCCCCCCCGGGTTTTTTCAATAAAACTCGAGCGGGTTGGGTTTTTTCAAAAACCCCCGGGTTTTTTTCAAATCCTGCTTTCTTCCTCTTAAGTTCAGGTCTGTTTTTATCTTAAGTTTAGTGGTTAATGATGGATGTCTTTTGGATCTCAATTTTAACCTTCATTATTATCACTGACTTACAGGGTCATTCAAATTCATTCATTTTCAATTATTTTGACAAAAAAATAAATGACAATCAAATTCTTAGTTATCAAGGCTCCATGTAATGGCAATCCAAAAAATGTAAAATATTCCTTTTTGGGGGAAACAATTATATAAGAATTGCCATGCAGTTTTTAAAAGAAAACTTTATTGCAACAGACAGAACTAAACAACAAAAATAAACATTTTTCAATCTTCAGCAGGGTTTGTTGATTTAAATCAGCTTAATTGAAATCATGATTTAAATCAACTGATTTTTTATATATATACATAGTGATTTGTGTTTTAAATTATTGATGCTTTTATTATTTTCTTTTCTGAAGCATTAAAATTTATTTTATATAAATTGCTGTTAATTAATTTTAGTTAACTAAATTACTTTCTTTCTTGGTGTATGTGTGTGAAATTCCAACACATTTGATATTACATTTTTAAAAATCTTTTGATTCTTGAGATTTAGAGTACAGATTAAAGTACACATTTAATGCTGTCTTAATATAGACTTGCATAGCTGTAGAAAGTAATTAATAAACATGAATTTTTTTCCAGAAAAAAAAATGCAAATAATGTTATTTAAAATTCTATCTTTTGATTGAAAAAGCATGGAATTAAAATCTACATTATATTTTATTGGTGGAAAATTTATATCAATTAAAGCTTGAGGTTATATTAAAAAGAAATTACCCTAATATGCCAAAAATAGAAAAAATAAGGGTAATGAATTCAGATATTTTTTTCCTGATAATATGATTGATTTTGATCCCTTTTAAACTTTTTCAAAGTCTATTTGAAGCAGTAGAGTTATTAACTGGTATTTTTTTCTCAAAATATGTTTACAGTATCTTTGACATTAGATTTTCTATAAAGAAATTTTGTGGAAAAAAAATTCCAATGAGTTCATAAATTTAATTTTTTTAAATTTATCTTATTTATTTTGATATAGGATTAAAGATGAATATTTTAATATAAAAATATATAGATTAAATATTTATTTATTTATTGATGAATGACTATATTTATAAACATAATCTGTTAAATTTTAAATTAAAATTATGGTTTGCTAATTGAAACCTTGTTTTAATAGTTGAAGGTCTGTGTCCAAGCCAAATGTGCTACTGCTTGGCGGTACCTTCACAAATTCAACTTTAAGAAAAAGGGCAGTTTCACAAAATACTTTTTCTTAAAATTTTATTTTTGTGTCTCATAAAAACGATAAACCCATATTTTTTATGTTGATTTTTTAATATTAATTTTTTAATTTTCACAAAATAAGTACCTCTCAGAAAAACATAGGCCTCTGAAGTATTCATTAAATTCTCTATTTCATATAGTCTTCAAATTTCAATTATGCATGTTTCAAAATGGTTTATGTATTATAATGAAAAATTATTTTAGTAAGTTAGAGCTTGTAAAATATTGTTATAATATTGTTTTAATATTAATTTAATTTTGATTAAACATTTATCAAGTTTTTTTAATCATAAATTAAAGTTCTTATAATGTATTTGAATAAAAATCAAAAAAATCAGATTTAAATAAAAAAAATTGATTTTTTTTTATTTTTAAAAAAAAAAAATCACAAACCCTGATCTTGAGACTGAACTTCTATCCATTATCATATTGAGAAATATATCAGTCAGAAATTTTTTTTTTTTGCCCCTATTTATTGCTGAAAATCAAGTTTTTTTTTGTTATACTACTGAATTGAGATTTAAAATTGAAATTTTCAAAAAGTAAGCTTTCAGAAAAAATGGGGAAAATATCCGTAAGAAATATTGATAAATAACAGCACAAAAAAATTATAAAAAAATTTATATATTGTCAGAAGCAAGTACCAGAAATTCTTTTAAAAATGCTGCACTATCGTAAAAACACCCAAAAGAGAAATTATAAACAAAAGCTTAACAGAAAAATAATAACTCTTGGATACAGAATTTACTAAATATATTTTTCATACTTTCATTATTTTGCATTAATTTAGGTCAAAATAAGTGGAAAATATTAGAATTTTAATAAATTTATGGTTATGAAATACAGCATCGAACAGCAGAGTCTTTCTGCAATTTTCAAACAATAATTTCAAATTTGAATTTATTTAGATTTAAGACAGTGTTTTCACTACAGCGTGAGAATGCGAGAATCTTGTATATTTTTTCTTTTCTCGCATTAAAAAAATTATTAACGCAATAAGTTCGCACACTCTATTAATCAATATTAAAATGCACTATCTCTCAAATTTTGGAAAAAATTTAGTTTTTAGTCATTTTGAATAAAATCCGCCATTTTGAAAAAGACATGAGAACAGCTTTGCAGCAATTTGTAAAATTGAAATCAGTAAAAACTATGCTGGAAGACCTAACAAGAAGTACGAATATGGAAAAAACTTCAACGAACTTCACTATTCTATAACAGAAATAATTGAAAAGCCTATGCTGGCAGATGCAGAGGATAGGAAAATGTGTGCACAATGCTACAAATTTAATCAGTGATTCCGAATAGTTCAGCATCTGTTGCAAGGTCATTTACCACCCACAACCGAATTAAAACAAAATATTGTAACAGATTGGCTGATGAGCATTTAGAAATTAGAGGGTGTTAAAAATGTATTATAATTAAAGAAATTTTTTTTTTCCCAAGTCTATTCGTGTTTTTTTTAATTTTTAGAAATCTCACCTTGTTTTTGAGAGAGGGTGAGAAATTCTCTCCTATTTTTTTTCTGTAATGAATACACTGTAAGAGAGACAGTTGTTTGACTTTGATATTTCTTTAATTTACAAAATCAATCGTTGATAGATTATTGAATGTGAAGGGAAAAAAAATTAAATGACTTTTTTGGGAGATTTATATTTTAGTACAAATATAATTTTGATTATCTAACATAGGATGAGTGAAGGGCTACTTGTACAGCAGGTTGATTGAACGGTAGCATGCTCAAATTTTAGACCGCTAGGCTGCAATTATGGTACTTTTTATTGTTTCAGACAATTTTTTTAAAATTCAGTCAATTTAGATATTAAAATTAATTCAAACCTGAAGAATATAAAACAGATACTTTATAAAAATATAAATATTTTCTTCAAAAAGGTAATTTATCCAAAATATACAAAGATAGGGAGAAGTGACATTAATACAGTGAACTCTCGCTACTGCGATATCCGATACAACAATAACTCCCTCTATTACGATAATGTTCCGTGGTCCCGCCAAACTTGCATATGGATTAATGTTATCTTCCTCTCAATATAACGATATTCTCTGAAGCAGTAAACCTCTGTAAAACGATTTTTTTTCAAATTTCAACATTATTTTCCATTTTTTTTTACTGGTTTTCAAATAATGTAAAATGCCTTTCTGTCATCTTTTACCATTTTTTTCATCTTTTCTGATAAAAGGGTCACTGCTGGTTATGATCTTTCACCCCACTGTTATTTCTTTGCACATCAGAGAATGGCTTTTGTATTCAAATTTCATTCCCCCACTGTTGAGGTACTTAGACCACCCGTAAGAGCTTCATGTTTTAGAATTGCCTCCTTCAGTTCTTAAGAAATCACCATTGTAACATCATGAGTCAAATGACCACACACATCACAGTAACACCTGCGACCCTGAGAAGGTACTGTTTCTGTAGAAGGTGGGTGGAGCACGTTTATTGAAATTGAGGAGGAGAAAAAAATGTATACTGACCATTGGTCATCGTTCATCACTGTCACTTAATCCCTGATTTAAACTACACCTGGTGTTTTCATGAGCTAGCGCAAATTCTACGATCAGAACTTTTCGCATTTAGTGCTGCTAACATTTTCAGCTTGGTGAGTCTTCAGTGTATTGGATGTTTTTTACTAGTGTAATGGCAGGGAGAAAGCAACTTTCATTTCAAGATAAACTTAACGTTATTAAAGATATTGATGATGGAATGAAACAGATTGATGCAGCTAGAAAATACGGATGATCTCAATCTACAGTTGCAACGTTTCTAAAGAAAAGAAAACAGATCGAAGATACTGTAAGTTAAAATTTAATTAATCCAAAGCGTAAACGACTAAAAGTCGCAACTAATGAAAACATTGATGCTGCCGTCTTAAAATGGTTTCAAGAGATGAGAGCAACAAATATCCCGATAAATGGTCCCTTGTTATGCACACAAGCACGTAAATTCGCAGTAATGCTAGGGAACGAAACTTTTAAAGCTAGCAATGGTTGGCTAATGCGTTTTCGGGATCGACATGGAATAACTTTCCAGGAAGTTCACGGAGAGAAAAAATCTGCTCCGATTAACGAAGCAAATGAATGGAAGCAAGAGAAGATGACAGATATTCTTCAAAAGTATAAACCAGAGAACGTTTATAACGCAGATGAAGCTGGGCTGTTTTTTCAACTCCTTCCCGATCGAACATTGGCATTTAAGGGTGAAAAATGTTACGGCGGAAAAAAAATCAAAGCAGAGATTGACTGTTCTTCTGTGTGCCAATAGCACAGGGACACACAAGATTCAACCTCTTGTTATCGGCAAATCATTGAAGCCGAGGTGTTTCAAGAATGTGAAAAGTCTTCCAGTGGAATATAAAGCCAATAAAAAAGCTTGGATGACTTCTAAGTTTTTTTCTGAATGGTTGTTGATGTTAGATAAAGAAATGAAAAAGAGGAAGAAAAAAATTGCTTTATTAATTGATAACTGCACCGCTCACACCTCGATTCCAAAACTACACAACGTCGAAATTGTTTATTTCCCGGCCAACTGCACTTCGATTTTGCAGCCACTCGACATGGGCATAATCAAGTGTTTCAAAGGATACTACAGGAAGTGTTTGGTTGAATCGATACTTGTCAACATCGAAAATAAAGTAGAAGATCCTTTTAAAACTGTGAATGTCAAGGAAGCATGTGATATTATTGCTGGTAGTTGGTGGGAGGTAACAGAAAAAACTATTCAAAATTGTTGGAAAAAGGCCAGTTTGTGTGTCTTGGAAGATGAAATTGTTTCTAATAGTGAAGAAAATTCCACAGACAGTGATCCTTCAGATAATCAAGAATTAGTTTTGAATCTTCAAAAATCTTTATCCCAACTTGAGGAAAAAATGGGTAAAACATATGGTGTTAACGTGGAGGACTATTTAACTGCGGATGACGATCTCACAATTTTCGCAGGAGTTAGTGATGAAGAGATTCTCTCTGAAATTACGGATGAAATGGAAAATAATGATGAGGAAGAAGATGGTGATGATGATCCATGTGTATCACAGTCCGTATTGTCACCCCATGAAGCTCTTCAATCCGTAAAATCTCTAAAGACATTTTTCTCAAGTCTTCCATTTACAAATGAAAATCATTTTCGGGCATTGGACTCTATGCATACTTTGTTGGTTGACTTAACAGTCAGAAAAATGAATAAACAAACAAAAATATCTGATTTTTTTCAATAAAAATGTTTTTTTAAGGTAAGTTTACAATCTTATGTTCTGTATTTATATCCATTGTTTTTAATGCTTAACCGTAATAAACACTATGCAAATTAATTTTTTCGATAATATATAAATATATTTATAGTTAATGAATATATAACATTAAATTTCAAAAAATCTCATTGCGTCCCAGAATTATGTGGGCCCTTGATATAACAATATATCCCTCTACAACAATATTCTTATTTGGTCCGCAAAATATTGTTGTAGCGAGGTTTTACTGTATAATACTTGCATCGCTCTTCGAAAATTCAGTCATATTATAAATGTTAAAGTTAAAGGTAATAAAAAAATCATAATGGAAATTAACAATTCTAAGTTTTTTAGCAAAAACCTTATAAAACTGGTAACAAACTTGTTATACCGGAAAAAAAGTGGCAATAAAAGAATAAAATATCAGGAACACTTTTTTAAAATCTCTTGTCAGCAATAACTCTTTCTTAACTCTTAAAACAAAGAAATGTGTTTGAAAAATGACAACATTGACTGACTCGCTTGGCACAATAAACCAGTTTTTCCATTTGTCTTCCAGAAGAAATTTGCAAGCACAAGAATTACCGAGCGATTCTTTTACTAAATCTACTCAATTAAAAAAAAAAAAAAATTGAGAAAATAAACTTTCTGTTCCCAAATATTTTGGAAAAAGGACATACCCAATAGTGTCCAAATATTCATTACATCCCTTATAAAAATAAAACAATGATGGACCACAAATGGGTATAACTTGGAAACTATGTAAAAGACATTTATTTTTCATAAATAAAATAATCACAGATTTTTCATAAATAAAATCATCATTCAGATTTTTCATAAATAAAATCATCATTCAGATTTTTCATAAATAAAAAATTATTCTGACATTAACGTACTAATATTAAAAAACAGAACTCACCAGAACAAACCAAATTTCTACAAAGTCCTGCACGGAAATCATGGAAGACACGGTTGCGATGCTGCTGTGACATTCTGGCATGTATATAGTAACATGAATAACCAAGTTCTGTTATCTTCTTAGCAAGAAGCTCAACACGCTGTGTGGAATTGCAAAATATGATAGACTGATTGATCTGAAGCTAGAGGGAAAACATTAGAAGTTAACAAATAGAGGTTCATTACAGGTTTTGTTCACAAAATTCCAGGTTAAAAAACAAAAAAGCAAATTCAATGAATCAAATTAAAGTATTAGAACTAGTAAATAAAATCATTTGATTTTTTAAAAAAAAATACATTAAAAAAATTATTAACTGATAATTAAAAGTTGCAGATACAATTCCAAAGATAGTTAAGATGAGTGCTTCAAAATATCCAAGCTGTGCTTCAAAATATCCCCCATAAGATAAATTATAGTTTGTCAAAAATAAGAACTCCAGACATTCGACTAGACTTGTGGCAGTGACTGTGGTAACAAGGTATGACTATTTCAAGTAGGATTTCGGGCCCGTTTTAGAGTGGTTTCGGGTCTGCGAGAGAAAGGGAATCTTTGGTTTATTGTGCTAGTCCTAGAGTGTAGCGCTATTCTTGTTATTATAGCACCGGACAGCCACAAGTTGTGACGGGAGGAGTTTTTAGCTTAGACAAATTATATAATGTTATCAAAGCAACCTTTAAAATAGTTTATCAACAAATATACCCACATTATTTACCTTTTCAAGAAAGTTTCCAGATACATAATTTGTCTAAAGTAAAAATTACCTGGAACCTTTGCAGCGACTATGGTATAGAGTAGGGGTCATTGTTTAGGGTCTATTGTGTTAGCCTTAGAGTGAAGAGAAGCCCTGAAATGCTTGTTTCCATATCAGCAGACTTTGGGGAGTTTTATAGAACTACACTGATATATTTGTACTTTCAGGAATGTTTACTTTCAGTACAATTGGGAATTGCTGCTTTTTTAAAAATGTATAATTACTTAATACAAGCTGAAATATTAATTATTTTTTAGAAATAGTTTTAGTTATAACAATGTTTTTTGAGTTCATATCTTTTCCTAGGACATTTGATTTTAAAAAAGAGCACTCCTTGCAAGTGCATCAGACCTCTTCAAACCCTTATTAAATAATTTCCTCAACCAATTTATTATTTTCTTTTATCATACGGCTGTTCTTCCATCTTTTGATTGTATATTGACAAAAATGAATGTATCCCACCTTTAATCTCTTTATGATCAAAGGTTTTAAAATTTGAAAGGGAACATTTTACCACTTTGGGAAATTTCATCTCCATCATTATTAATCTTGACTAAATATAATAAAATGATTTCAAAGAGATTTCACGGGTGGAAATACAATTTTGTTTGGGTCAAAGTAAGAGGCATGACATTTTAAACAATAGAATTTAATAGTTTGGAAAGTCATGAAAATTTTAAAGCGCGTTCCCAATAATTTTCCAGAAGTCTTTGAAATATTTACTATAGTCGTTAATGAGAATGTGGAATTTGTTTTGGACAAGTTAAATATTAGCTAACTATCATTTCTTTTGTTGCAATGTAACTTTTTTTTTGGGTCTGCAATGACAGCATTTTCTTTGATTTTCATTTTCGAATATTTATTATCACAATTTTTTGCTAAATGATTTTCTCCGCAAATGTAACATTCTAGTTTTTTATTTATTTTATTTTCTTTTGACTTCGGTTTTATTTCTTCGCGTCGTAACTGAGGCGCTATATATTTAGAATCATTTCGGGTGTAATTTTGATTATAGGACTGGGGTTTTTGATAATTAGAATATGTATCAGAAAAAGATTTTCCTTTTGACGCAAAATACATATCGCATTCTTTACCCATTTGTACCGGTTTAAACCAATCTTGCTCTTGTTTTATATTTATATGCATCGCGGTTTCATGATCTAACGATTGCTATAATTTATCGCTTACAATTAATTCTTTCAAAGTATTTAAATCCTGTACCTTTCTTAATCTACAATATTGCTCCAAACTAGTAGATAATCGAGATGCAAATTGTACATGAGTTTCGTTTGACAAACGACGCGCTTTCTGAAAGTTTTGTAAACAAATTAGAGGCTTATCATAACACCAAACAGATATAAAAAATGTAACTTTAAGATATTTTTTCCTTTTTCGCATTAGCACAGATTTAGTTTTAGAGTGAAATAAAATTCAGATCAGTAGTTAACTTTGTCAAGCAAATTGATTAGTAAAGTTGTGTAAAGTTAATTCCTAATGAGAGCTTTGTATTCATTATTTTAATTGCGAATTTTGGCTAAAAACAGCTAAATATAAATCTTATTATATAAGTAACTTATTAACTGCTTAACAATTAATTTAAAAAAAAATTAAATGTTAATTAAAAAAATTAATGTTAATTAAAAAAGGCTACATTATAATGTAATATTTCAGGATCCCTTCATATTATTAAATTCCACTTTTTCGTTCTTAATTTAGAATAGAAATAAAGCCATAATATTTGAGAATATTAAGGATAGATAACTTACAAAAATACCTTTAAAAATGAATAAATAATTTATACCTTATATGGTCTTAAGAGGGGGAACCCTACCCTGAATATTTCAAAAAATTCGAAAAATTTTTTATTGCATTTTTCGAATCTTTGTACCCTTCTTAATGTCTGTCTAAAACTATTTCTTGGTATTTAACTTAGTTTGGAAGTTATACCGGAAAATAGAGAGTCATTGCTAAGCAGGCAAAAAGGCCCGTTTGGCGGGATTAGGAGGGGCGACATTCTTTGTGTCTCATTCATTCTGTTGACTGTATATAGAAACTTATTGTAGGCATTTCATTTATCGACCATTATATATATGAAATTAAACGTTTCCCCCTACTATAAGTCAAAACTTTAAATGCGTTTTTCTCAAAACTCTGTTTTTTGACCTGGCCTGTTTTTCTCATGATCTATGCAACGAAATAAGCTGTTCTTTATTTTAAATTACGTAAAAATATATTCTTTAGAAAGTAGCAAAGTTTTAATTGAAATTTTTTATTAAGGACCAAGTATTTTCTTAAAAAAATAAGTAATATGGAAAACAGATTTCCAGTGTTAGGAAATTGAATTTTTTTTAAATAAAATTTAAAAAAATTTGGGTCTGCACGAAAAGCATGTAACGTATTGAAACATTGCATGTAACTTAGATTTTTTAAATATAATTTAAATAGTCTTTGTTAGTTTTCTGTATATGTCCATTTAGAATAAAGTTTATCTTAAAATTAATTAACTGCAAGAATTTCTTACGATTCTCGTGTATTCAATTTTTGGACTACCAGTGTTGATCAGACATGGCCTTTGTCTGCAGTACATGAGCATTTAAGCTTGAGTTTTATTCTGTCCTTTCATTGTCATTACTCTGTTCATCAGAATGCAATGTGTGTTTTTTAAAAGCATTTTTAAATAATTTTTCATGGACAATGTTTTTATTATAATGAAAGTATTTATTTATATTAATATTGTTTACGGCTATTTTGGCTGCCAAAAGTAAATAGTTGAGTGCATGATTTGTATTTTGAGTGTCAGGATTTTAAAAATAGAGAAAATCAATTGCTATTTTTGTGAAAAAGAAAGCGAAACAAGACAGATGTAAAGGTGGAATCAAATGCAGGGATTACAAGAATGAGGGATATTTGAAGCTTATATGTCATTCTAAATATTAGCTCCATAGCCAAAAAAAGGAGGATATTTTGCATTGATTAAAAAAAAATTTGTTAAAAATCAGAATGTAACAAAATAGCTACTCATTAAAAGAAGTTTTTTTTAAAAATAAATGTGAAAAAGAAACATTTTTCCTCAAAAAATCTTCTAAATGTTTGAGATTTGGTAATTACTTTTTATGTAAAAAATTTTACACTTAAGTTTTTGTCACAGCATTTGAATGCAGAATTTTTCTAGAGTCTTGTGTTCTTAAGAGTTTTATCTGAAGTTACGCTACTCTTACAAATCAGCGTAAAAAAAAAAAATCAAAATTATGCATGAACTCTTAAAAAAAAGTGCTGTTAAATGAATAGATGTGTCATTTACAGGATTTTTCGAAAGTTGCGAAATTTAAATTAAAGATTAGTGGAAGTGTGAGAAAATAAATTTTTGATTACTCGCTAAATTGGCGATTACTAAATAGATTGCTTCATATGTTCCACATTCTGATAAAATTAGAATTAGCTTTATTGTCTTTGAGTATTTACAGTATTTGAGATGAGTTTATGCTCCGCTTTTGTTTCTTTTTTTAATAAAGATTAAATTTTAGTTCTTAGAGTTGGCAGAACCAATTTTTCGCACCAAATCGAAAACTTATATGCAGATATGCTAGGCAAAACTAGCAATAAAGCCAGAACGAGGGGAAATAGTAAAATAGTTATTAGCTAAAGAGTTAATGAACCTCCGAACAGATTTAGTTAATCTTAACCTTAATTCATAAATCTTTTTTTGTCTTTTTATATCTTCTCAAAATAAATTAAAGGAGGTACAGGCTTCATGAATGAGATCAAATATTTGTAACTATCCTTTGCATTCGCATTCCCAGTGGATCTAATCTATAAAATTTATGGATTTTTCATTTTTTAAAGATTATTTAACAGCTTCTAAACATTTCTTTTATCTATATTTGTGAAAGGAAAGAAAAAAAAATCAAAGAAAGCCCAAAACGAATTTTATAACTATATTAAAACAGCCTCTTTCACCCTTGACTTGGAATCTTAAAATGACTTATTGGAAAAATGAAATTGCTCTATCATAGATTAGATGCAAACAAGATTTTATAACTCTTTTAAATTAATAGGGGGGGGGGGGGAATCTAATAATCTTAACATTAAATAGATTATAAAAATTCTCAAAAACAAATGACTCAAGTGTAAGATCATAACCTTGGAAACAAACAGAATAATTACTGATAATTGGAACCTCTTTATATACACAAGTGCAAATTTCTTAAAGATAATTACCCAGTCAGAGAAATAAAGAAAATTTTTCATATTTTTTTCTTCCTTTTTGCATAAATGTATTGTGGTAGCCAAAACAATTTAAAAACAAATAAATTTAATCAATACAAGGATGAATTATGCATAAATATTAGCAACTACACATACTATATTAAAGAACATCCACGACATTTAAAATACATACCTTTGAAAACAAAGTATTCAGACAGTGAACTTTTTGCCTCTCTTGCACAAAAGCATAATACTGTGTAACTCCTTTAAGGGTTAATTCGTCCATCAAATTGATTTCATAGGGATCTGACAAATGTTTTCGCTGCAATACAAACACATAACTCTCAGTAATTCTCTAGTAAAAATGCAAAAACCAATGTAAAATGTGTTTGATATTTAATGCAACAAGATTTTTTGTTGGAGTTTTTTTTACATAGTATTAATTCTTTGTGTTGCTTACATGCTTAACTTAGTTTTCTTCACACATATTTCTACTCTTCACCAAAATAATCCACATATTTAGAACAGAAATGGATAGAAAAAAATCTTTGGCCAAAATATCTATGAATTATTGGTAAATACTTTGCTATAGTTTTATTTAAAGACTTCATTATATTAATTTGTTTGAAACAAAGACACCATTCTGGGCTACTATCACCTCTCTTGCATAAAAAGACAGAAAAAGTAATGAAACTTAAAGAGTTGCTAAAAGTATTTTATACATCAAAATCCCTTCTTATTTTATTTATTTAAAACTTAAAATATAAGTTTTATTTCTTTAGAAAATTTTGTAATTAACTAATCCAATGTGCTTTATGCAGTTATGAAACAAGTCATTTATAAAATTTCTTTTAAAAAATAGTTTTCATACAAAATTATAAATTAATATAAATGCAGGGTTTCCATTCAAATCTGGATGGGAAAAAATGTATCTGTGTTTACCCTGTACATATTATATAAGAGAAACTTTCAGTAGTTACCATTTTTTTAAAAGAAAAAGACAAAATTCCCAGTATTTTCAGAGTTTGTAAAGAAAAACTCAAAATTCCCTGTCATTTTAAGTGATTTTTAAATTCTCTGTATTTTCCCCCTGGAGTGTGAACTCAGAAATGTTAAGCGAATCTCGTATTTTTGCTTATAAATATAATTTCAATATTACTCTGCAATTCACTAATTGTATAGCAGGATAAGAGAATAGAAAAATTACATTCAACATGTATACATTACCATAAATTGTTCTACTGTGAGAGGAAATGTTGCGGAGTAAAGAAGAATTTGCCTATCATTTGGCAAATAGCTGATGACTTTGTCCAATATTCCTTTAAAATCTTGAGAAAGCAGTTTATCAGCCTAGAATATCAACATTAAAATAAACAAACATTACAGCCTTGTATTTATACTCTATGAAAATTGGTCTCACGATATGTTAAATAAAAGATTGGTAGACTCTATAAAAAACCAAGGTTTCTACATCTCTGTTGATAGCTAAATTCTGTAAAATTTTCATTGTAATGCTTTGCAATAAACTATAAGATGTAAGTGATAATTTATTCTTTAAGCCATTATTTAATGGGATACTATAACAATTATTCTCTAAACCATTTCAGAATTAAAAAGATTTTAATCTTGTCATAAACTGTCTAAAGCTAGTACTGCATGCACAACAATTAACGTTGAAGACATAAAAAGAAAATGCAAGTTTTTTGTTCATTCTACTCCACTGGGAGGCCAGTACCACTTACAGGATTTAACTCAAAGAATAGGACAATGCAAATTCAGCAAAGAAAGAAGCCTTTTTTAAATTTCACTTTAAACGACAGTAAATCGATGCCAGCAACTAACTAATAAATATAACCAACATTATTTAAACATGTCAATTTTTGTTTGCAACGAGACTGTTTAGATTCGTTTGAATCATAGCAGGGATTATGGAAATAAATTTTAATAAAAACCTCTGAAGTAAACAAGTACCAAACACTATCAGTTGATCATTGGACTTTAGAGCTCACAGATCGTTATAAGGAAAAGTTTTACAGGCAAAATTTAAGTTAATGCAATATATAAAATTAAATAGCTAAAAATTATTTTAAGTATACAATAAATTTGATTTCATTTGAAATTTAATTAGTCATTTTTTACAGGAAAACTAATCGCTTAAATTATTAAAACCAATTATTGGTAAAAACTTAGAAAATTACTTGTCTGTTCTAAGTGTAAAGTAATTTCATCTAAAGAAGAGAATTGAACTTTTTCGGAATTTTTTGACACTCACTACTTCTTTTAGAACAATTTCACTACCTTGTCCAAGACTCCAACATTGAGTTAAATATGCAAAATGTAATGAGAAACATTAGTAAATTCAGTTTTTGCAAATTAAACATAACTTTTTGAATTCACTTACACAACTTATTGTGCTGTGATAAAATTTAAAAAAAGTACAATATATTAAATGGAAGAGAGATTTTTTTTATAATAAATGCTTTTGAAACTGCCCACTCAATTTCAGGGGAAAAAAAATTCAAACTTTTTCAGGTACATCAGGTAAATTTCACAACAAAATCCATACCATATTTTATCGAAACCATGAAAAGTTTTAATCAGATTTATTTGCAATGCCAAATATTAGATTTTGTGAAATAAAAAAAAAAATAAAAAAAATAAAAAAAAAACAAAAAAGAAAGAAAGAAATTGGAACATGTCAGTTTAAGGCGGTAGAATTTTATGCACCAAATTAATCCAGCTTTACAAGCTTCATCTTTAATTCTCAGCATACCTAAAAGATGAGGCACCACCAGATATTGAAAGCTTGTTTGGATTTTTCTTAGCTGCAAAATTTGACTCTTGTTTTTCAGTCAGAATGCCTTTCAACAGCATAAAATCCTTTTTCAATATTGACAGGGATCAAATTATGCTTGCCTTGCATACCCCCAGACGTCCATTCGAATCCTTCATACTAAGCCAGGGGTCGGCAACCTGTGGCTCGCGAGCCACAGGTGGCTCTTTTGATGTAAAGTTGTGGCTCTCCAGTTCCATAGGAAAAAATTAATAAATTGTGACCAAAACCCTTAAAAATAAGATAAAATATATTTTTAAGTACCTAATTTCATTTCTCAAAAGCTTTCTATTCTTATAATCATTAATTACAAACCGCTACGCTCAGGCCCGGAATCGATTCAGAGTATTCACCCAGAGAAGTGGCAAGTCTATTGTCTGTTTGAGCATGCCGTTACAGACAGTATGAAAAGGCACAAAAAAAGGATGGTGCCTGCGGCTCTGATCTTGGGAGTGAAACAGTAGACAAAACCCCGGGAATTTCTGTCAACTTGAAAAATCGAGGGTGTTAAAAGTATTTAGCTAGAAATGCCTTTTTCTCACGTTTTCTCTTACTCTTTCTAAGAATAAAGACAATATCTTTGTCCATGTCGTTAAGAAGGGGAAGGAAAGGGTTCAATGCACTTACAGCTGTGGTTTTCTCTGACTGTCCAGTTTCTTTTCACTATCCCCACCAGTTACTTCACTGACCTGTCTTTAACTGTCCAGTACCAGTTTACAAGTACTTAGTTACTCAAAGCATATTTTATAAATTAATATTATTATTGAATGTAAGTATAAACTTTTTATGAATATTTATTATTTGTAGTCTTATTGTTTAAATATTAAGGTAAAATTTAATTGCATTAAATATTTTGATATTTTCCAATTAAATTAATTCCTCAATTATTGCTTCAAAATTTAGGTATAAGACTTTTTTTCAAAAAAGAAAAATTTTGTTTTTCTTTAAAAATATATATGGGTAAAAAAAGATTTTTATGAAGTAGATAAAAATTTTTAATCTCTTTTTTACCGTAAAATGATTAAAGAAAAAAGAGCAATTAAATTTTTTTTTTATGTTATTTATATTTATTAGTAGGAGCTTGAGATAGAAATAGATACATCACATTTGTATTCTAAATATAGGAATTCTTTTTCCTTTTTTTAAAGAGTTATTTACTAAGCTTTTAAATTTTGTGTTTGAAATAGTAATTTATTTTTAAATTTCATTTTTTAGTTGAGATTATTTTTCATAGATCTTATTTAATTGAAATTTCAAAAATCAAATTCTATATTTGTTCATAGCATTTGTTATAATAATAAGTTCAAACTGCAATCCTTTATGAACAAAACTATACTAATACTTATTTTATTAAAAATGTAATGTGTTTAAAAATAGAAAAGCTTCAATTTTTTTTTTTTTTTTTTTTTTTTTAAATCTTTTTTTGTTACTATGTTGATGTATTTCGTATGTATTTAATGTTTTTTATATTATATTTTAGACTTAAGTTAACAATTTTCCACTTGTTTAAGTTAATTATTAGTAAAAAGAAACTTAATATTTTTGTAATTATGTAAAAACTCAATTCACAGTTTTGTATTAAAAGGCAGGATAATTAACAAAATTGTAGTTTAACTGCCTTAACTAGAAAAAAAATTATTTCGCGATTTAATATTTTAAAAAAAGATTTAAACATTCTTCGGTAAAGCATTTTGAGGTATTTACAAATCATCAAATTTTAAAAATATTTATTTATGATCTATCATGCTACAATGTTTGAATATATACTTAAGTTTTATTTAAAGTTTTAATTATTATTTATATTGTGTTATTTTTATATAAAGAAATATTTGGATAAAAAAATTTAGTATTTTACAAATTATTTAAGGCAAGAATGCGTGAAAAAATTTATTTGTGCTTTTAAAACTAGTTCATTCCCCACCTCCCCAGAAAGAAAACTATTTCTGTATCCCCATTCAAGATTTTAGTCACACCTCTAATATTAATAACAATGTAAATTATAAAACAAATAATAGAAATAAATAAAATTATTAAATAAAAATTAAAAATAAAATTTTAGCTATAAAAAAGCATTAAAAATAATTATTCACAAATAAAATTACAAAAATTAAATAAATACGCATATAATATTTGAAATGCATCAAAAAGAATCATACTTAGATTAAGAATTAAAAAAAAAAAAAAAAAAAAATGCAAGAGTCATAATTGATGTCTAATAATTTTTCAGTTTAATAAATAAATACTAATTTAATTTTCATCTACATTTTTTAAAACCTTTGATGTGTATCACATGTAATTATTATGTAAAACATTATGTTATGAAAAGATCACCCTTAATATAAATTTTTAAAAACCTTCTCAAAAATAAAGATAAAAATCTACTTAAGTGGATGTAGTAAATTAAAATTTAAAAGAGAAAATACAAGCATATGAATTTAAAAAATATCTAATACAATATATTGATAATAATCTTTATAATAATAATAATAATAACAGGCCTGTTTAATTGCTAGGTGAATGTTAAAGTTTTTAATCTATAAAGTTATTAAATTTGGTAAAAAATCATTAATCGCCTTTTTACACTTTCCTTCCTCAACAGTGATTTGTTTGTTTTCGATTGTTAAAATTCTAACGTGTGACCTCTATCCGTTCTTTTACGCGTTCACTTGAAACAAAATTTCTTTAAATGCATATTAAGAGCTGTCATTCCGAATCACCTGCATATTATTAAATAACATAATCAAATACATTAATGTTGTAATTTTGCGTATAAAAGATATTTAAAACAATAGAAGATCGTTACTTTCAGTGATTTTTCTTATATTAATTTTTAAAAAATTTTTGAGTTGGAAAGCTCGAGGGTCTATAAATTTTAAAATTTTTTACAATAAATATAAAAAGAATGCGACCACCATTTCTAGCACTTCATCATAAGTCGATTTAACGTTTGACAAAATTTTTTTTAATTTATTTAAATATTTAATAATTGCTTAAAAATTGTTTTTAACAATAACAAGTATAGACTGTACATATTTCTTAAAAAAGGAAAATTGTGAAAAAAATTCTGATATAATATTAAATGAATATTAATTATTTAATATAAATTAATATTATTGTGGAATTGCTATGAAAAATTAAAAGGAATTATTATAAAATCTATCTGATAAGATTGTGTTTCGTTACACATTCAATAAAAAAAATTGCGTTTTCTGTTGAAAATTTGACAAGAATTAGTAAGAAAATTTACAATTTTCATATAATTTTATTGACCCAAGTGTTATTATCCTCCCCCCAAATAAATAATTTAAAAAAAAAAATGAAATTAAAACTAAATTTTAAAAAAATTATTAACGTATTTTAAAAATAAAGAATATTAATCTCCATTCAAAACAGTTTTTTTTAATTAAAAATCAAATATAAATAAAAAAATACTATAGTATTAAATAAAAAAATTTTAGTGACTCTTTAAAAACGGAAAATTTTGTAAAATTGTAACTTTTATCTCTTTCATTTCAAAAGGTTGCCGACCCCTGTACTAAGCCGTTTACATTTTCCCCTTTCATAAAAAAAAAAAAAAGAAGAAAAGTGCTGAATGTTCTAAATAATTTTATCCAGTAAACACTAACTTCATTTAACTTTTTAAAACAAATTATTTAAAAAAAACAAAACATTCAGCAGGAAAACTTAATTCAAAATGGTTGGGCTTACATGTGGAGAAAACATCTGTTGGGATAGAACTAAGCTTTAAATTCTTAACTCTGCTCAAAGTTGCTTAGCTTATAGCTTTAATTAATCTGAAGATATGAATCTCTTTAGTGAGGTGATAAGTGAGAAATAGAGTAAAAAAGAGGGACATAACAGGAATATGATACTAAGCACTTAAATAAAAATAAATTTTTCATAAGACTAAAAAAATAGAAATTATGGTTACACCACATGTAAAACTGAGTTTTGGGAAAAGCTTGAAGGCCGGATATTTATAATATTTTTAAAGTTACATTCTTACAAAATAAAAACTTTTAGATTTGCAATGAGTCACTGGATATCTGTAGGACATCAACTAAGAACACTAAATAAACATATTAACCTCGTCCAGAATAAGACAAGAACAGCGATCCATTTTTGCAACATTTTTCTCCATCAGATCTAAAATTCGTCCAGGAGTAGCTATGATTATGTGGACTGAAAAAAAAAATTTTTTTTTTTAATTACATCACTCATTACAAGTTTTCCTTAATAATGTCTATTTGAGTGAATTTACCGTTTTCATAGATTCGCATGATATCATCTTTCAAATTTGTGCCTCCAGTTGTAACCATTACCCTTGCTCCTATATGTTTTGATAATTCAATACAAATTTGACTGGTCTGAAGAGCTAATTCTCTAGTTGGAACTATAACCAAAGCTGAAATAAAATTACAATTCAGTCACATCTAAACGAAGTAGGTCTGGGTCAAATCAATTAGTTGATGTTATTTTTAAAAAAAAATTTAAATTCAATTAAAATAAGGTTTTCCATACTAACACATGTAAAATAAAGAAAATATATTTTCAAACATATTCTATGATCAATTTCCATAGATAGTTATGAATAATAAATTCCCTTATTGTAGGGTGACCAGGGGTAATTCCTGATCAGAAAATGCAAACATCTATTTTGTGAAAAAACTATTCAAGACAGAATTTTAATATTTACTGGAAGTTTGAGGCTATATCAGATGAGTCCTATGCTACCTTCTTTTGTTTGAAAATCTAATTAGAATTTAAAAGATTTTAAATTTTTAGCGATCAGGAATTACCCCTTCTCTTGATCATTTCTGGGGTAATTCCTGATCACCAGTTTTTATAGTAAAGGGACTGTTTAAAAATAATTATACAATGGTAATTAACAAATAAGACAGCAAGATCAAACAAATAAACCATAGAGATATGTTTAAGCAGTTAGTAAAACGATTTATTTAAAAGTAAGAATAAAGATTAACACTTCTTAACGCCAACTCATTCTCATGTTCTGCTGGAATATAAGATAGAGCTCCATAGGTAACTTTTGCTGTTTTTTAACTTCATTAAGTGAGAGTAAAAAATTTAAGTAAGATATGTCAACAGCTCTGACAGTAACTCTCACACTGAAATTTTCATTTTCAATCATTAAAAGAAATGCACTAATTTTGTTTTCTTGAAGCTTAGTATCCTTTTTAGGCTTATAATTTCTCACCATATTTATAATTAGGCTGACTTATAAACTTACAAATTCTAACAATATAAACACATAAAATTAAGACAGAAGCAAGGTAAGACAACCAGATATGGTGCAAATCAGAACACATTTGTCTTGTATACAGCTAATAACAAATTTTGTGATTACAGTTAATATATATTTTATATTTGTTCCATTTAATAAATATGAACTGTTATTTAAGAAAAGACAATTAGCTATTTTTTATACTATTGATAAGAAAAAATGACAATAATCAGGAATTACCCCAGTGATCAATAATTACCCCATGTGTAGGGGGCAACATTTGATATAGTTTCCTATAATTAATTAATGTTTACAGTAGATGTGAAACAATTAAACAAAAGCTTACACTATTTTTATATCAAAGAAAAAGAAAGTAACTCAAAATATTTATTATTAAGAGAAGGAGAGGTATCTTTGCAGAAATGTGCACATTTTGAAGCCCATCTTTGAAATGGAAAATACAGAGAGCAGTTTAAAAGATACTTATTTTGTTAGATTAAACAAAAAATTATTATTAAGTAAATGTAGTTATACTTTAGTGAAATGTACAAGCATTCTTGCCCATGTCTCAAATTTAAAAAAAAATATATTTTTTTTAAATCATTATTTACACCAGAAACAGAGTGATCATGAATTACCCCGGGTCACCCTAATAAAGTATATGAAAGGATACAAATTGTAGATTACACTTTATTCAGTTAAGAAAATTATGCTGATATAAGTGTGTGTATAACATATGAATTAATTTTAAATTTTTGGGACTGTTTAAAACACAGGGTTTCTGCTACATTTCAGATTTTCAAATACATGACTTTCCATGACTATCTCCCAAGAATTTTTCATGTCTTACCAAAGTTACTATTTTCTCCAACAAAAACACTAAATTTAATAATTCTCCTTTATCTGCTGAAGCAAGTGGCATCAGCCTTTAACCACTGGATATCATCACTCTCAAAGCCCTGTATAGCAGAATCGTATGCAACACTGTCGCAGAATGCAATTGAGTTCTAGCAGAAAGGCAAAAGGATTTTTCTTTCGGGAAGTTAAACATTTTGGTTTTCTTCTCTGCAGAATTTCATTTTTTTTTTTCTGTAGAATTATACTCTAAACTATGGGTCACCAAACTTTTTTGATCATCAACCCCTATATAATTTTTCGAAATCTCCCTTGACCCCCATAAAAGTAATTTTCTGTTAGTTAAAATAAAACTCTACTAGATACTGTGTTAGTACATTTATTTTATGATTTTAAACTTTTATTAAAGTAATAGTACATTCTGAAACAATAGTTTTATGAAAAATATATTAATGTTGAAATTTAAATACCTTAATATTTATTAAATAATGAGTAATTATAAATAAGTAGAAATAATAAGTTATTGCTTCTTAATCAATTAGATGTGTGTGCCTGGTGTTTTTTTTTTTTTTTTTTTTTTGCAAGGTTCGCTATATTGGGTTCAAAATTGATCCATTTTAATCTTAAATCCCCTCGAAACTACACATTCAATTTATTTCTGTCATATAGGAACTTGGAAATGCTAGCATAAATGGCTGAATTATTTCGTAAAGTTTTACATATTTTTGCATTATATTTACATTTGTCCAAAATTTGCTTATTGCTAAATTTTTAAAAAGAGTCTTTGCTTCAAGATCCGATAATAATTCAGCAAGCTCCTCTTGCAGGTTGATGTCCACGTTTTTACTTTGAGCAGAAAAATGGCACAATAATCCAAACAGGGATGTCAATGTTTTCCAAATCAACAAAACAGTTTAAAATAGTCACTAAATTTTTGAAGATGTCGATATATATTTCCAAGTCTTCCTCTTTTATTTCTAATTGTCGCAGATTTGAAAAATACTGATCCTTACGTAGCAATGAAGATCTAAATAAATTTAATTTTACTTGGAAGCCTAACAGTTCGAGCTTCGATAATTGCTACATCTTTCCCTTGCAGCTTTGTTTGGACATCATTAAATTTTCCAAATAAGTACGCTAAATAAAAAATATGGTTCTTATTGTTTTGGAGTTCATCACTCAGAACAGGGTTTATATGGCTGAGAAATTCGGTTGTGGAGTCAAATACTCAACGAGCCTTTGCAAGCATACACCTCTAGACAACCATCTAACTTCTGTACACAGAAGTAATTGGTTAAATAACTCCTCGCTTTCCTCACAAAGTTTGGAAAATATCCTCACAAAGCTTGGAAAATAATCTTGATTTAAGAGGTTGGGCTTTAATTTGATTGATACACTTAATACAAAACTGTAAAAAACTGTACTAATCCATACTATCAATGCTTACCATCTTTTTTACATGTATTGATAATTAAAATTGATACCTAAACTAAACGAATGATTTTATCGAAACAATAACTAATTATCCAAAACTATAAAAGTTTTAATAATGTGCAAATATTCAACACTGTTCACAGTTTGCAAAGATAGCTGAAACTACGTACGATATTTGCGTTTGTAGCGTCAATGCTCGTCACGTGACATTTGGACAAGCGCACGTATGCATATGACTTATAAAACAGAAGTGCAGAGTTCGTGCCACTGCGCTCTGGTACGTAAATACTTGTTTCCCCCCAATAAATATACGTTTATTAATTTATGTTCCATAAAGAAACTGATATTAAGTCAATTATAAAAATAATCACGAATTTTACATACTGAATTAGGTATGTGTGATTTGCGTATTAAGAACTGTTTTTCTTCGACCCCTATGATTCGGATCGACCTCCGCATTTGTTAAATAGACCCCTGGGGGTCTATATAGACCACTTTGGTGACCTCTGCTCTAAACATACTTTTCTTGTTCGTCAGTTAAGAAAGGCTCTTGATTTTTCTGTTCTCATTTGGGATTGGAAAAAAATTTGCCAATGAATGGCTTGCTTTAGCTAGTTTTAAATTGATGAAAGGAAAATAAATAAAAAATTCTTTAAAAAAGTTTAAAATAAAAAAAATACTATAAAAATTCTATAAAAAAGTTTAAAATATAATTTGCTCTAAAAATGTTCTTTCGCTCATTTTTTGAAAGAACACCATAATTAGGACTGGGCTTTAAATCGATGTATCGTGAGATATCGATTAAATGCATATACCGGAATTCCGATGAGACTTTCGTTTCTGCCGAAGCATCAAAAATCTGATTTACGCCGTCAAGTAGAGGCAGATATAATGACTTCGTAGGCAATGTATCAGAAAACTGATGCAAGCCGCCGGTAGTGACTTACGTTTTTGGCAATGCATCCGACAGAACTCTGGTTTGAGACAGCTGGAAAAAGACAATGCTTGCAGTTTAACAATATAACATGAAAGGATCCTTGACTACGCTAATGCTATCGCCATACATACTTTGAAGATTTTGATTTAGTGTAGCTGCAGAGATGTTGATAGCGTTTAGCTATACGGACGATGTTAGTTTCATAATGTTAAATGACAAAGAGTGAATTGAATTCCAGAACTCGCAGTTTTGTGGGAGGATCATCGTTGTAATATAGAAAGCTATGCAGTTTCTTTATGCGCCATTTTTGTCTTTAGGATTTTACATTTCTAGTTGATAGTTTCTTCAATGGAACTTAAAGTTATTTTGTGATCGCTGATCATTTTATTTTGTCGGGAATAATTCTCAGGTTTCTTGTAAATTATTTATTAGTGAGACTTTTGCTACTTAGCGACCGTTTCGTTGCACGTTATTTCGTAATATTTTTTTTTTCTGTCTGGATTTAACGATTTTTGCCTATTATTTTTAGTAGATCTACTGTTACTTAGCAATCGCTTTTATCTTGAATTTTTGTTCTAAACCCAATTTATTAATGAAAATAAAATATAAATGAAAAAAAGAAATTTATAATGAATAAAAAAAAAGATTCTTCATTGATTTTTTTAAATTATTGTTTTTCATTTTAAGTGATACAATTTAATAGAGGTATTTTGTATTTAACTTTGTTATAAAAAGTTTTTTTTTTTTTTTTTTTAATTTATTTAACGCAGGTAAGTATAATAATTTGATTATTTTTAAACCAATAAATGTTCAGTTCGTTTTTAATTATAAAAATAAAAATTAAAACAAAGCTTACCTTTATTTAATTTGCTTTTATTCTTGAAAAACTGAAAACAAAGTTAACGCTACTTTTTTTTTAAAAAAAAATTTGGCTATTAATTAAACAAATAATTTTTTTAATTAAATAAAATTTTAAGTAATGTTTTGACGCTTTTTAATAATTTAACAATAGTACTTAAGCATTTTTTTTCTTCTTAAAGTTCTTTCAATACTTGTGTGCTTCATAATTTATTAGATAGTCAGTACCATTTTTAAACAAATAAATCTTTCGTCAATTTTATTTTCAAATTAGAAAGTAATAACAAATAAATAAAAATATATTTACATTTATTTAATATAGAATTTGACTAACTTTATTATTTTATATAAATAAATAAAAGAAAGCAACAGCATGGTTTTTTTCAACAAATAATTTAAAAAAATGTTTTACTAAAGTTTACTGAAAAATGTTTTTAAAAAGTGCTCACTACATTTCTTTGGTTTGTTTTTACTTTTTTTCTTTTAATTTTTAATGCATGTATGTAAAATATTTTGTTAGTCTTATTATTATTTTTCACCCAATAAATCCTAAATTAGTTTTAATTAAAAAAAATAAAGTAAAGCTTGGGTTTGTTTTTACTTTGACATCTTTATTATTTTAATTGAAAAATTAAGAAATGCTATTGATGTTAAAGAAGCATATTTTTAAAATTAACATTTTCTTTTGTAATCGATTTATTGCTTTTATTATTTTTTTCTTTCTGATTGATTTAAAGATTTCCAATAGATAATTTCTGAACATGTGCTAAATCACGATGCATGATTATATCGCTATGTCTAACAGACGATGTATCACAATATAAAATTTCTTACATTGCCCAGTCTTAACCATAATTAATAAGAACATTTTATATTTTAATAAAATGGGATTGTGAGTAGCGATTTTGTAACAAAAATGAATTTTTTGGTGGTCTAAATCCATGACTTTTTTTAAAAAAATAGTAACAATCATGATAAATTTTGCTCAATACAGAAATCCATGACTTTCCAGCTGCCCAGATACCCTGCCAATAGTCTAGCACTGATATCTAGTTTAAAGATTCAGAAATAAATGTGATTTCAGGCATAATAATTGTTTTTATCTTTTGGACGGGTTACTTTTTAGTACTTCAGCCCAGAAATATTACGGGCACAAGAAATGGAGGGCGAAACTTCACCTTTTAATTTTGTCAAGAATGAGAAAGAAGGGGGTTAACGAAGATTTATCAAGTTCACAAAAAGCAATCAAATATATCTTCACTTTTTAAGTAGTTCAAAAATAATTTTAAAACAGTTTAATCAAATAATAAAATTAACTCAATGCATTATAAATATGCTACTTATGGATACAAGTCAAATTTACTTTTACAGTAGAATTTATTAAAATAATCATAATTACAAATCCTGACTAAGTGCAAATTAAGAGGATATTACAATGAATTTAATAATATAAAAAAAAAACTGAAAATCCTTCAATAATGTATTACACATGGGATGGACAAAATTATGGATATACTTGAACACTAACTAAGTTTTTCATATTTCTCAAGAAATACTCAAAATTTTTATAATTTAAATTGTTTAGGTCAGTGTTTCCCAAAGTGTGGTACGCGTACCCTCAGAGGTACGGGAACAGTTTAAAGGGGGTAGCGTTCTGTTATGTTGGTATGTCCTTTTAATGTATTTTATTTCTTAAGGTTGTATTATTTCTGTTAATAATTAGTTATGGGCACAATTAATTTTTGGGCACCGCGTTTTTAATTTTAAGATCTCATTCATTATTTTAATCCATCAAACCATCCAATATTTTTTCCCTACACTACTCTTCAACACCACCCAAATATTTTTTCTTCACCCCTACTTGAAAATGGATTGCATCACAGATGTGAACAGTTGAACGACGGTAGCGCAGCCTATGGCGCGGATGAATACATGAGCGGGAAAGGAGATGCAATTAGTTTTTTCAGGCATTCCCTGTTCTGACGAGCTGGTTGAAGGAAGTGGAGAATTTTGATGCGGGGTGGCCGGCCACACACGCTCTAGCTAAGCGTGTATCTCCAGCTAAGTTTAAAATTTTTTTTTTTGTTTATTTTAAACTGTGCCCATAAATAAATTTTTTTTTTGTTGAATAGTAATTTTTAAAAAATGGAAATATTTAAATAATTCTCAGATCTGAAATGTTAATTGTCTAGCAGTAACTGCCATCTTGTCGACCTAATTTGAATTATGATGAATTCTTTAAAATAAAATATTTTAGCCTAGAATAGAAATGTTGTTGGATTTGAATCTTTTAAGTTTAATTTACTTTTACCTTACAGCTAATCAAGATTAATATTGTAGTAATAATAATTGTGCTGGTAATCCTAATTTAGCTTAAGTTATTCCTTCTTGTTATATCTGGTAATCGATGTTAAATGCAGGAAAAAATATCGCAATGCAATTTTTTTTATCTTTTGAATTCTAAATTACAGTTTATTATTATTCTAAAAAGAAAGGATATAACAGTTCTTATGCGAAATATATTGCATTGAACGAAAATTTCAATTTTTTTTTTTTAAAAACAAAGCTAGCCATGAAAATTTACGAATACGTTGGTTTGTTCTAATGCCACTTCAGCTTGGTGAAACTGAGCAAATTTAAGGCAGAGTGTGCGATTGTTTTTCAGTAGCGCCATCTATGGTCAAGAATTCAATTTCGCCGCAAAATAGGTCACGCCTGTTTATAAGGCGGACTTATTCATCCACAGATCATAATTTTGACCTGAATCAGAGAACGATCGATCTCCAATCCACTACCCCCAGAGGTTTTGATTTGTTATGGGAACATGGAGGACTTTGTGACTCGACAGAATTTTAACGTGCATCTGTCACCAACTACACGGGGAGTCTTCGACAGGTGGGGTTCGAACCCACGAACTCTCGGACATGGGCCCAGCGCCCTACCGACCAGGCTATCCCGCAATACGTATTATTTTAACGCCTATTTTTTGCGGAGTTAACAGTTAATAATTAGAGGTGTCAACAGCCAATTGTGATTTTTATCTATGGTGCAATTTTTATAGTAAAAAATAAATTTTTTTTATTAGTGGTACACAGCGTTACGAAAAATTTAGAAAGGGTATACAAAAGTCATAAGTTTGGGAAACACTGGTTTAGGTCATGTGATTTCTAATACATATAAAGTTTAACACTAAAGGTTTGAGAGAATAGAGGTGCTTATTAACTAAATTAAGTGATAAAAAAATTTTTGGTTATGTTCATTGTTCAGTAGGTCCCCATAGCTAATGAAAATTCAAGAAATTAGTTTGAATTCAGATGAAGTACTGGGATGAGTTCGGTAAAAAAAAACTCAAAATAGACATCCAAAAATGTTGCAAGCAAAAGAAATTTTTTATTTTTATAAAATTGCTGAAATTTGAGCGAGAAGTGTATGCAAAAATCATATATCCATAGAACAATATCTATGTTCTAATAAAAAAAATAATAATAAATCTCTAATTATGAACTATGCTGAATAATTTTTTATCTTAAATTTTTTGTGAATTCAAATCTTGAGATTTTTTTTCTTTAAATTGCTTGAATACAAATCAAGATGTGTAATTTTAAATCCCGTGAATACGCATCCTGATGTGTGATTTTAAATTCCATGAATATAGAGTTACATACATACACATGAATGAATAATGAAAATGCTGAAAGGAACACTAATAAATCACATTTATTCTGTAATCCATGGCAACAATCAAGATAGCAAAAGAAATCTTATTTTTGAAAAGCAAAAAATCAACTAGGCACTTTTTATAATGAAGCACATTTAAGGGCTTTTAAATAACAAAAGTTAAAAATAGGCACTTCTTAAAATGCTAATGCACATAGTCATTTTTTTTTTAAAGAACTATTAAAATGTTAAGAGTGGCAACATAATGTGATATAGAAAAATAGTAAATTTTTTAAAAATAGAATTCATAAAAGCTCACTCTACCAAGCTTTCGCTCAGTTAATGGATATGTACAGATAAATTATTCTATTTCATTTACCAAACTTTAAAAATTAATTACTTTCATAAGATACAAATGTTGTAAAAAAAATAGCAAACACTTAAGGGTTGTTTAATTGCAAAATTTAGGAATTTTTATAAAATCAAAAATAATTAAATTATAAGAATAAATAGAATAAGTCCACAAAAAGATGAAAATAAAAAGCCAAAAAATAAGAAAAGTAAAATACTTACCTTGAATATAATCTTTCGTAATATCAATTTTCTGAAGAATAGGAATAATGTAAGCACCAGTCTTTCCAGTGCCATTCTTAGCTCTAGCTAAAATATCCCTTCCTAATAGAGCAATAGGAATGCTAGCTTCTTGAATTGGAGAAGGCTTCTCCCAACCTTTCTCAAATATACCCATTAAAAGTTCTCTCTTCAAACAAAAATCTTCAAATTCATTTCCTTTTGTGTCTGTCACATCCTATTCATTGAAATTCATCACCATTATTATTCTCACAAGTAGATTTTACTACTCATATTTATATTCAGGTCAAATTTCTCATAAAATAATTTTTTTAAAAAGGCATTTTTATCATATTTTTTGTTACGCAAGAATAACACACATTTTAAACATGGTTGAGATTAAACAAACTAAACTAAAATAGTCAAAAATTAAAATAAGACTACAGATGTTCAACTAGCATGGCAATAGCGAGATAACATGTGATCTAAATATAATAAAATATTATGAAACTATAAGATGAAAGGAATATATTTTGTATAATTTCATGCCTCCACTGAAGTTAACATTAAAAAATAGTTGCTCAAGTAACCCCACAGTTCAAAAATGTACAAAATCTCTGTTCCGGAAAATAGATTTTTATATACATAGCTTCAGCTAATTATATACAATTCAGCTTAATTTAAACACTCATAACTAAATTTAGAAATATCAAGTATATAAAAATTATAGACTTTTTGTGGTTTGAATTTAATACCAAGACGGTAAAAAATCTGTAAACTTAAGTTGTAAAAAAATTTTTTTTTAAAAATGTTCTGTTCCAGGATTTTATTCAACTGAAGTCGTCTAAAATGTAATCAGAATATGTATGAATTTCATAGCGTAGCATATTACTTCGGAAATGTTATTTTGTAATATTAATAACTTAGGATATGAGCTATATTTTATTTTTTAATAATATAACTTATTAAAGTCCAAAAAGAACCTTTCTGGTGAGTATTTTAAGCAAATCAAACCATTAAACAATTAATGTTTCAATGAGAAATATTACTCAAATTGAGAATATAGCCCATATAAACTTAATAGAAAATAAAAACTTTTACAGGAACAATTAAGCAAAAAAAATAATACCTCCTTCCTGAGTATTTCTGGATATTTGAAGTATATAAACTTTGATTTGAATTATTGATTTTTGAATACTATGTTTAAAGATTCTGCAAATTTTTCACAGCCTGGGAAGATGCCTCAAAATAAATTTCAGAAAAACCAACGGAAAAATATTTGTTTACTATTACACAAATCAATTATCAATTTGGCAAACAAATATACTTCCCCAAATAATTAAAAGGTCTAAAGTGGTTTTTAAATTAATTATTCCTTCCTGAATATTTTCTTTTCTTCAGTACTAACACATTTGAAAGCACAAAACAAAATAATTTAAGCATACATGAAAATTAACTGCAAAATTACTGAACCAAATGGTAAGAGTAGAAAGTTAATTTTGTCATGTGACAACTACTTTAAATTTGCATAGAAAATATTGACAAAATTAAAGCAATGGGTATATTTTCATGTTTCTTACAAAATTGAAAATTTCAACTTCTTAAACGGTATGCAGTTTTGAAAACATTTAAAAGGAAAGAAAAGTTTGTAAAACAAACATTTAAATTAAGCTAAAGAATCAACACTTACAGAAGTTTTCTTTCTTTTATCCTTTGGAGGAATCTTCAGTTTCGCCTTCCATCCCAGATCATCTGCCATCATATCTCTTAAAATTAAAAAAAGAACAATTACATTAGAAAAACAAATATGAAATAATTAAACAACCTCAAAAATATAATGAAAGAACAAAAACTGAGGATCTCTTCATTAATTCTTTTTACAACTAGTACTTTTTTTTATATAACTATTTCTTATCTTAATTTTCTACAATACAGGAGGTACACAACCTTTTTAAAAAAGCATTATAAAATCTATGAATCACTCAAAAGGAATAACCAATTGGAATTATTTAGAACCAAAACATAGATTTGCACTCTTTGCTTTTCAATTAAGTATTCCCTGATTTTATAAAAATACAAGATGATTAATTAAATTGCACCAGGAAAGATAATATAACAGTATCAGGACATACTTCAGAAATACAGTGATACCTTGAGATACGAGTTTAATTTGTTCCGTAACCTTGCTCGTATCTCAAAGCAATTTTCCCCATTGAAATTAATTGAAATGCCATTAATCCATTCCAGCCCCAAAAATGCTATCCCCAATTGTTTTTGTTACATGTTTTTGAATAAGAAAAATGTATTTATAAATGACAAATATTGTATGAAAATATAATAAAAAATGCAAAAAAAAAACTAGTTACATAAAATGAGCATACATATTTGTATTTTGGTCACTTAAATGCAACTTACACACAACTTAAATGCTACTGTATGCTTAATTTTATTCACTGCTTTTCTCTTCACTGGTCTTAGCTTTTTTAGCCGGATTAAAAAAAAACTGTCCAAGGAGGTTTATTTCTTCCTCCTTTTCAGAATGCTGCAAAACTGAGTTAGGCAAGTGTCATTAAATAGCTCCGATGCACGACCAGTTTCCATTTATTGAACTTTTTCGGGGTGTTCCTTTTCCACGAACTGTAAAATTCTCTCCCACATTCCCTAGAAATCTTTTATCTCACTTGTAGAGATAACCTCCTCCACCTCTGGCTCATCCTCGAAACCAATTTCTTGCAGAACCCCCGAATGCTGCTGCGACTAACTTTTGTAATTCCTCGATCGTCAGTCCCTGAGAGTGCTCCTCGGTGAGCTCGTTCACGTCTCTCTCACCCATCACCTGGTCCATGGAACTTCCCAGAGACATAATATCCTCCTCCACTGGCACTTCGGGTTCAAATCCTTCGGAGCTACCTACTCAGCTACAGACTTATGCCACAGCACAATTTTCGGCTACAGACTAACTCAAGCCACAGCTTCTTCCCTGCAGAGGTAAAGTCCTTGTTGTAACACTCAGCCAGGCCTGATCAATAATTCTGCGGCATATCACGACGTTAAATTGGTCCTCTCGAAGGGTGAGGTTTGTGTTCTGTGTCACCTCAAAGAAGTGCCGGAACAGGTGCTTAGTGTACAGCTTTTTAAAAATAGAAATCACCTGCTGATCCATGGGCTGCAGGATAGGAGTGGTGTTAGGTGGTAGATAGAGAACCTTTATAAACTTGAACTCTTCGAGGATGTCATGTTCGAGGTTCGGTGGGTGAGCAGGAGCATTGTCGAGGGAGAGAAGGGCTTGCATGGCCGTTCCTCGTATCTCAAAACAAAACTTCGCTCGCTCGACAGCTCGTATCTCATATAACTCTTATGTAAAGGCACTCGTATCTCGAGGTACCACTGTATCACAAAAATTTTTATAATCCACTTTGAACTGTACTGTGAATACCATGTATAGCAGCACTACTCGAAAGGCCTATTTTTAGTCTTCTTGAATCATGTAACCAGGTTTTGAAATTTATTTTTGATCAAGTTTTTAAAAGTATTTAAAGGTTATTTATTCTTAGATTTTTGAAATTTATTATTTTTGAACAAAACAATTTTAATGAAATTCTAATAGTTTTTTTCAACAATTCTAGTTGCATATTGGTGATAAAATTGACAGCCTTTAATGGTTCAACAATCCATTGATGCAGCGTTAAATATGCCGGTGTGCATAAATTAAGAAATTGAAAAACTAGCATAACAAAATGACAACAGAGGTCATTGAGAAGATCAAACTTCTATGAAAATTGTTTGTTTTAATTTTTACTAAATTTTTTTAAAAATTTGAAGTGTGGAAAGCACATTAATATTTAAAAACTGCTTAAAAGCAAGTCATCCACTTTCTTTTTAAAATATATAAAAAAAAAAAAATTTAGACATGCACAGCTGCTAACCTTAGGAATCAAAAATTAGGAACACTATATACGACAAAATTATACGCACCAATTACAAGAGTAAGAGAAAAATTTAACTATTAAATAACATTAATAGACATATATTTAAATACCTTATGCAAATTAGTAAAATAAAACTATTAACACTTTTTTTTGTGGGAGATTTATAATATTAATATTTTACAATTAGGAATAACGGCGTAATAGTTTAAAAAACAACTATTACCTATTAATACATAATTATTATTCTCCAAATTATAAAAGTTAGGTAAATAATAATCTACATCATGAACAAATATTTCTGATGCAACTGTTTAAATACTACAATACATTTAAAAAAAAATTAATAGTTGTTTAAGATTCAATTTAATGAAATGATCAGCAACAGCTATTGGAATAGTATTTTCCAATGAAAAGCTACTAAAAATTACTTCTGTACAATAATCACAGGAAGCATTTATATCACATCACATAATTATCACAGGAAGTAAAAATACTTGCAGCGATCAGAACAAGGGACTAGTTTAAAAGCAAAAATACTGCCATTTCAAGAAAATTCAGATTTTTTATAAAAATATAAGATTTTCAGATTTGATTTAAAAATTAGGAACAAATCCGAAAAATTCAGAACAGTTGGCAGCTATGGACATGCCATTGCAAGAGTCCCCTGTGGCAGAATCGTGGAGACATGGAAACATAGTCTGAGAACATTAGAAAGATTCCTTATTTGGGAACCGAAAGAGTTTTTCTGCAGAATTATTTTCTAAAAATTCCTTTCTAGCATATCAGAAATGGAAGGGGGGGAAATGCTCGATTTCTTTATTTTACTTTCCTTAAAGAATAAAAAAATTTCCGCAATGAATGATTAGTATTAAAAAAATTTCCAAATCTAAAATTTTAAAAAGTTAACTACACAAATATTTTTGAAAATAGGAGAATATTGCCAATATCAGCTTTATATATATATAATGAAAGAAATTCTCACATTTATAACTAAAAAGTTATATACTGTTCTATTCTATACATGAAGGTCTTTTTTTTAAAATTGTTTTTTTTTTTTTGTTGTTTTTTTTGTAAACAAGGAGCACTTTCGTTACTTGAAATTAGCCATATAGATAGATAGATATATATATACATATATATATATACACATATAAAATATATCAGGGTTGGCAAGTTTTTGCCGCAGGTGGAAAAAACCATGGTAAAAACCGTCCTGGCAAAAACAGGTTTTTGCCAAGCAAAGTGGCAAAAACCTATATTTTCCAAAATGAGAGGACAAAAACACATTTTTGATACAAAGTTATTCCTAAAATTGAAATATATACTATAAGTATATATAATTTTAACAAAATTATTCCATAATTAAATGATAACGTATTAATATATCATTTTAGTAGTTTAAAACATTATTGATCGGAAAACTAGTGATTATTCTCCTTTTTCCAGTGAAATGAACTTATTTTAAATTAATATAACTATAATTTAAAGCATAAAATATCTATCAACATGTGTAGTTAATTAAAATATACAAGTATCAATGCAATATTTTAAATTTGCCCAAATTCAATACTTTATTAATCATCACAATACAATTTGTGCTGTCTCAACATAGCATAACAGTACACTAGTTTTGAAACATTATTTAAAGTCAACTTATTCCGAATTTTAGAATGTACAAATGAAAAATTCCAAAACACTCTTTCAATGGCAGTACTACTAGAAGGACATGAGTGTAAATGAGATATCAATTCCCAAAATTCACTGGACTTTTTACAAGAATTTAAATTGTGTGGTTTTGTTTGCATTTTGAAGTAATATTGAGAAATGAGGTGATTATAAAAATCTATCTAATAAAACATCCATCTTAGCTTTCTTATGTCTCTCTTTAAATATAGTGTAAGAGTGATATGTAAAATAATACATATCAAAAGTTATTATGAAGAAGTAAAAAAAAATACAATTTGATGAAAAAACATTTATTTAAGGGTTCTAAAATGAAAAGAGATCAAAAACTTTTTCAATCCTTTAAAAATTATTACCCTTATATTAATTATTAATATTTTTAAAATAATTTTCTCATGTAATGTATCAAAATTATTATTCCTTATGATTGATTTAAATTTGCTTCAAGTAATTTGTAATAAAATTTAATCAGCAATTTAAATAATTTGGTTTTTGCCAGTTTTTATCAGGTTTTTGCCACTGTCCTGGCAAAAAACCCTTTTTGCCGGCAAAAACTCCAACCCTGACATATATATATTTTTTTTCTAGTGCTTCTCACACTATTGTATTGATATATTTTGCTTTGGCTATATTGATACAATATTAGATAGCACTCTTTTTCGGATATAATCGTGTGGGCTGATGAAAAGATTATATCTTATTTTCCGGTTTTTTAAAAAAACTTTATCCTCTTTTTTTTTTTTAAATTCATTCTTTTTCTTTCCCCAGTTGTTTGTGAATATTATTATCCCCCCCCCCACTTTTTTTTCATTTGTCTGTAATTTACCTTTGTTTTATCTTCATTTTGAACATATATATATATATAACGTCGTTGCCGAGTGGAAGGATTAAAACAGGTCTTAGGCAGGAAAGGAGGGTAAAAAATTGATTTATTAATTATTAGACAGAGCAGTCATGAGAGTGCGTGCACGAAAAGTTGTGTTCTTAGGGAAAATCTTGCAAAAGTAAATCCGTAAAATGTTTCAATTTAGGGAAGAAGGGAATCTCAGAAATTACTATTGGTTTATGAAATAGGTCGAATGATTCCCACGAAGATTAAAGGGGAAAATGTTCTGCTTTTAATTAATGCATAGTTGAGCTAAAAATAGATTAAAGGACAGGATGTGAATTTAGAGTGTGAGAAAACATTGTTTTGAATAATAAAATAAAAGGATATTCAGAAAAGAACTAACATAAGATTAATTGAAGCTTTTTACGTTACATACATATACATATATATTTGCTACTATTTAAAAATGTCTTTCAGAAAGTTATTAGTACTAGAGAGAAGTGTCGCAGAAAGATGGAACATTTCTGCCACAAGAGTCAAGTGAATATGATATGGAATCTGCTCTCTCCAAGTACATGTTTTAAGCAATTTTTAATGCAAATATTATAAATCACTCAAGCTTTAGGAGGACACCATACAGCAAAAGAAAATTTTCATTGCAAACTCTCCTTCAATACTAATTTAAAAGAATGTAAATTCAGGCAAACCTAGAGTAAGTCAAAGTTTTAATTGCTGAAAAAAAAACTTCAAAATATTAAAAGTCAAAAAGTTTTTAGAAGAACAAGTTATCTCACAATTTATTTACATTTGTATAGTATAGAATTTTTTTTTTTTTTTAGTTATTTGAAACTTCATGGCTTACTCCAGTTTTGTTCGAACTCACTTTTTCTACACTTTAAATTAGTAATGAAGGAGAGAGAATTTGAGAGGAAACTTTTGCTTCTGCAATGCTCTCAAATGATAAATATTCGTACATTTTACGATTTCCCTTTCAATTTCCAACAAGAAAGCTTAGTAAACATACCAATTGAAAAAAAAAAAAAAATTACATACCTGCAAACCTGCCAGGGAAAAAAATAGGAATACGTCATGCGGTCGCGACATTAAAGTTTACTTCTTTACATTAAATGTTTGTATAATTGTAACTGTATAAGATTTAATGTAAGAAAAATCTGAACATTTTGACCCAAAATCTTATTATCGGAACAAGGCATAAAAATCGGAACCGTTCCGATAAAATCTGTACACTTGGCAGCTATGATATTAAGATATTATTCTCTTCTAGCTTACTGTAGCATAAGTAGGTGTTTCTTTTATACTTTAAACATAAGTTAAAAGGTTAGTTCTCAGGATTGCATCTGGAAAAAAAAAATGGTTTTCTCTGTTACATATTATACAGCTATATGCAATATATTAAGAGGAAATACATAATCACTGTGCTCTTGAGTGAGCTATATTAGGGTAACTATACTAGTTTTAATTGCTGGAGAAACTTAAATAACAGCTTCACATACTTAAAACAAATAGTGCTTTAGTAAATGAAATAGCTAAGTATAGCTGAAATCTTATTTTTACTTTGAGTGGTAGCACTTTGAGTGGCCAAATAAGAAATAAAATTCTCTGTATTTTCCTAGTTTCTAAAGAAACACTGAAACTTCTGTGCATTTTCCCTGCTACTTTAGGTGATTTTTAAATTCCTTGTATTTTCTAGGTTTTCTCTGTTCTCAATGTGGAGTGGCAGCCCTGGTTCTCCAATAGGAACTTTTTGAATAAAATGTCCTTCTAAACCCTAGGTCCTTCTAAAACAAACATTCTTTTTGAGCCTTCTCCAAACTGTTCTGACTATGCTGTTCCAAAGTAAACTGAAACTTTTAAGAGATTTCACCTTAAGAAAATAGTAGAGATATTCCACTTGAAAACTTTTCATTTTCATACTATAAATTTCCAAATCCTGCACTGACAGTATTTTTTTACAACTTTTTCCTTTTTCATCAAAATATAAAATTATATAAAATATACATTTAGAAACTTAGAATTTGTTTATGTATTTAAAAGTAGAATGATCAAGCCACATTCAGTGGGAATGTTTACCAAGTTTGTAAATATAGTGAATTTTATTTAAGTCTAAGGTTTTACTTTAATTTTTTAAAAGAAATATTTAAACTTCATGATTGCAATGCAAAAATATGTCATTCTTCACCCTTCCCTCCTCTTTTCTCAGATGTATAGGAATGCGATATGATTATTTCCCTTTCCTTAGTATTTTTCATATTTAATTATCTGAAACATTTTGTAAAATTTCCACGAAACTTTCCTTTGTATCTACGTTCAATGTAGTTTTCAATTCCATATAGTTTCCTAGCTTAGGTCTTTCACCTATTTGAAAATCTAGAGAAACTTCCACCTATAATTCTCTACACGCTTATGGTGAAAGCATGAAAACTGCTGCCATAGGTAGAGACTTCTGCTTTATGCCACTCGTAGCCCATTTCAATGGCCAATAATGATAAAAGAATTATTAAATAATGAATGATAACGTCACATGAAAATTAATTTAAATCAATCGAAACATCAACTATTAATCATTATATGATGAACTAAATTGAAGAAATTTGGAGCGGTCTCCAAAAGCTAAGTCAGAAAACAGACCCAATGTTAATAGGCCCCTATGTTTATAAATATTGCAAACAATATCTATTCTGATTCAGTAAATCGGCATTTCTAGCAATAAGTTAGTATTCTCTAAACTTTAAGTTTACATGCAATAATTTTAAGAATATCCAAAATAAAATAAAAATAGTTCAATTTTTGCATAAATATTAGTTGGAAATATAAAACAGTAACATAGCAGTAAAAGTAATTCTAGAGATTTCACTCACCTTGTGATAGCATTAGAATTTAATGTCATGCCAAGTCTGTTGGGACTTCCTGCAGCTGGGGTAACGAGTGTTTCTGCCTGGACTGAAGCCATGGCGAATCGGCTAGAGATAATTTCTGAAAGCCCTTATTGCTGATTTGAGAACCACCTAAAAAAATATGAAACTCTCTCAGAATGATAATCACAATATAATCCCAACTTTTGCTAAAATAAACATTACTAAATTTGTAAAGTAAAAAAAGGAACCAACATTTCTATTACATGCTATCAAACCATCTAATATTAATAGCAAAATTTTAAAAGAGCAATAAATAAAAGCAAATTTTTACAATTAAGCAAATATTCAACCATTTTAACTTTAGGATTACAATCATTGACAGTATAAAAATACATGACATTAAATTCAGCAATTTATTCTAATAAGCAAGAAACAAGAACATAATTTCTTTGTAACTTACTGATATCACTATGTTTATTAATTATCTTAAATTTTAAATTCAATATAATGGAGTTTTAACAATATGGCCGCCGAATCTTGTGTTAGGATTGCCGTGACGTAGAAAGGACAATATTCAGTCCCTCGGCCTTCGACAAAAACAAATAATTGTATTTTGAAACACGTTAAATTATTCAAAAATTCTTAGTTTGTAGTTAAATAATTCTCGTCAATCATTCCTAGGCATTACATCAAACAAACAGGACACAATAATCCTAATTCATTAAAACCTCTAAAAATATTTGCATATTCGTTAAATTGTTCTTCTTCACACGGATTTTTTTAAAAATTTTCTTTATTAATTAATTTACTTTTGAGTCGTTTGATATTTGTTTTATTTTCTTCTGATTGTCTGTTTCAAAATTATTATTGGAAATACTCTTGATTTTAGAAATATTTATAATTTTTAAAATTTTTCAGCAGTCAATAAATCTATCAAAATGAACATAAAACTGAAAAAACTTAAGCTGTTTTCCCTTTTGATGAGTTTTTACAGTTTATATTAGTCAAAAAGTACCAGATGCCATCACAATTTTGATCCTCTGCAGTGGGGATGGCCCCCGCATCAGTAGCCTGACGACCTGCGCGTGAAGTCGAGCACTTTAACAGGAGCGATTAATCCTCACTTCGGCCGGATCACACTATTGGTCGAAGATGACATCACTGTTTGGGGGAAGGGAGATTGTGGCTATTGCATTGTAAATTGGCGACAGATTTTGATTTGGCAACAGATTTTAAATCTAGTTTTCAAACGCGCTCTGTTTACACGTGGTATTAATGTTTCATGTTTTTTATCTATTAATGTTTTCTTGTTTTTATTTATTAATGTTTCTTGTTATTATTAATTATGAATCAGGGGATTTGCGAATTTTTATTAGAATCTAAGTAAGTGATATTAAACTATACTGCTTTTACGTCGTGAGCACCTGGGGCTGATCTAGAAATGCAGGGGGGGGGGGGGGGGCTAAGCACAGAATTTTGGTCATTACTTTAAACTAAATTTACATGTTGTTTGATTATGAAGTTTTTAAAATTATTCACAACACAACTAAATAACGATGTATCAGTAAATTTGAGCTTATATTTATTTCAATTTTGTTACTTTATAACTGTAAAAGATAACTCATAAGGAAAAGCAACAACAACAAAAAAAACGTATTTGAAATATTGCTATACCATCTTATAATTTCAAAAACATTCATTATTTTTATTTATCCTGTTTTTAGCTTTCATGAATTTAATTCAATTAAAACAAGAAATATTGTTTGAAATACTGAAGAGGACATTTACCTATTTCCCCCACCCTAACGACGACATAATATTACGTAAGCATTTACAAGGAAGAAATAAATCCCGAAGCACGTGTGAATACGAAATTAGTCACCAAAATCATACAAACACCAGCCAATAGCCACCATCTCCCTTCCCCCAAACAGTGATGTCATTTTTGATCAATAGCGTGATCCGGCCCAAGTAAATATTAATCACTCGTCAGTTTAACGAGGACCAATACCACACACCCTCGGTCCCTTCGTAAACTGATCCAAGTAGTCACCAACCCACCCACTCACCACAGCCAGTGATACTTGACTTCGGTTTTCTACTGGGAACCGTGTCTTAACGATCAGTCCACGGAGGGCAGTGGAAAATTCGATGCCCAAAGTTTTTGAACCAAAGAATTCGCGATCACAATGCTCGGATAAGCCTTCTCCTCTTCTCAGTTGTATAGGAATGTGCTACGATATTTTCCTCTTTCTTAATATTTTTCGTATTTAATTGTCAAAACTATTTTTTTTTTTTTTTAACTTCCACAACGATTTCTTTTAGAACTGTGTTCAACATAGTTTTCACTTCCAAATAATTTCCTAACTTAAAAGCTTTTAATATATTTAAAAAATCAAGAGAGAATCTTCACAATTCAAGAAAGAATTTAGCTTTTCAAGAGAGAATTTAGCTTTTCAAATGCAAAGTAAATGAGGGGCTTGTCACACATTGAAGCAATTTTTCTCACTTTAGAATCCCAGTTATTAATATTATTTTTTTAAATGCCATTAATTTTTCAATATTCTCAGTTTACGAAAATATTAGTTCAAGCTTTTAGTCATTATAACTTTTTCTAATATTGCCTTTGAAACTTTTACCTTCTTTTTTTACCACTCTCTACCTACGTGTAGGGGAGGAAAGCAACTATTTTCCCCAAGTTCATCCTTTACTAGAGGGTCAGATAACTGTGACTAATCTTTAATTGCTTGCCTCACTAGAGATGGTATTTTCCCATCTGAAATATTTTTATCTATTTTCACCTCTTTTAGGATTTTATTTTACTCTCATGGCTTTTTTGAAGAACTAATGTGAGGAGTGGTTGAAATTAATTTTTTTTTATTTATAATTTTTTTAATTTATTATGAAAGATATATTCATTGTAAATTGGTTCTTTCGATATAAATTTTAATTATTTAACCAGTTTTCCTCATGTTTTTTTTAAGATATTTTAGGAATAAAATATTTAATTTCTGAGCAGAGTAAAATCAATCGACAACCAATGAAACAAATCGAGATAATGAAGTCAAGATCTTGCAATATCCCAATATAAAGCATCACAATTTTTTTTTTTAAATTCACACTTTTTAAAACATAAATATCGCAAACTAAATTGTAGGCTGAAATAAAATGATTGCCGTTGGTTTGACTGTTTTGCGTTACGATGAAATGTAAATGTTAAAAAGTTATTTCAAATGAAGGTGGACCAAATACAAAAATGGAACAAGGATCTATTGGAGCTGGAGCACATCGACCACGATTTTTCGGTGCGTTTCTGTTAAATAAAATGCATTGCATGGATTTTCCGATTCTACGGTAAGGCAAGAATTACTATTAAATACACAGATAAAAATATTTTGTTTAATTTAGTAAGCAAAGAAGAATATGAAAACACATGTGGAATGCAAATTGTTACGTAACGGATCTCCTTTATTGAATATTTTTAGAATTCTTTTCAAATATTAAGCAAAATAAATTCTACACTAGTGGACACAATTACTATTTAAGTGAGAAAAATACAGAAGTTATCGAAATCTAATGACTCACTAATCAGGAAAACATCGAAACCAATTTGCACCTTGAAATTTCATCACGTTAAATTAACAATTAAAAGTACCTTGTAATAATTAGAGTTAAGCTCCTTTTCGTTGCCTCAGACAATTAAACTGGCTTTGATTTCCCGATTTCTCTGTTGTGTTTAGCTAAAATTTGATACAGTTTGTCTTTTGTCATTGCTTGAACCTTCACATATAGCAAAACTCATGTAGTAGATAACCAGAATTCGTCTACATCATCCATTAGAAGTCGTGGATCAAATATTGACGTTTACTAGACGTTTTCTAATAGCTTATTTATGGATAATCCACAATGGCTTAAGTCTATACTTAGATGTCTATACGTCTTATAGATAACTATGATAGTCCCCATATGGCACAAAATAATCCAGTGGATGTTCACTAGTTAAGATTGCAAACATCCAAGAAGCAAGAAGGTAAATGTGGTTGCCCGGTGAAGGCTCACAAGACATCCATATTTGATCCATGGAATATCCAGTAGAAGTCTATCAGCCGTCCACAATAGCTTTTACGTGAACCATATACAGATAATCCATAGCTCATGCATTTGCGTCTTATAGAGAGCCAATAGTGGACAACTTCGATGAATAATTAGATTTGATTATGATCGACATGGCTATGTGTCTTTCTTTGTGATAAGTATTTGTGTAAATATATTGTGAAAGAATAGAATATAGGCTGTACCACTTAAAAGATTTGAAACTTGACGGGCTTGGCTTACTCGAAATAGAAGGAAAAGAACAGTTGCTAACGTTAACAAATGCTGCATTTCAACAACGAATCAGGATCGAGGTTCCCACACTACGTCACTTGCTGATATCCCATTGAGAAATGAAGATAGTGAATAATTTCTGTGAATATTATAGAAAATAAACTATGCGTGATTTTTTAAAAAATAATTAAGATGCTAACTAGTTGTAATCTTCAAATAATAAAATAATTTTCAAAACCATGCAAGTTAAGTAAAATAATTAAATAAAATAAACATAAAGGTATAACAAATAAAAAAAAATTCAAAAGGTTTGAAGTTGTATTTTGTCAAACTAAACATTGATTAAAACATCTTTCAATGCCCAAGTACCTAAATTTTCATTGCTCCGGTTGCCTTTTTAAGTTTTATTGGTGATAAACATTCAAGTTAATATTTGCTTGATCCCTATTTGTGGAAAAAAATAAGCACACTTTTTACAATAGAATAGATTTATTTAAAAAAAATATATAAGGCAATGTTGTTTATTCTTAGCTTTTTCAATACAATTTATAAAATGTAAGATTCTCAAAGACCCCCTGAGTGCCTGGGGTCCCCGGGCACTGCCCGAGTGTGCCCATACACAAAGACGGTACTGCTCTATAGAGTCAAATTCACTTAAGTGAGCGTTAATGTCTGCAGTATTAGCTCATTATAACTGACTTCCTGTAAAAAAGTCCCGCAGTGGACTGATTGTTAAGACACGGCTCCCAGCAGATTACCGAAATCAAGCATCACTGGCTGCGATCAGTGTGCGGGTGGGGGACTACTCGGATCAGTCTGTGTAGGGGCCGAGGGTGTGCGGTATTGGTCCTCGTTAATCTGTTCCACCGTAAAGTGCTAGACTTCGCGTGCAGGTCATCAGGCTACCGAAGCAGAGGGGCCATCCCCTCTGCAGAGGATCAAAATTGTGGTGGTGTGGCGGTGGCGAATAAATTCATCGCCAAGCCGACAACAATTATAATGCAACCCGAGAGCTGAGGGCAGAACGTCATGAGCAGCGTGATGGTATAGGAATATGAATAAAGTTTTGTTTTCATAAGAGAATGTAATCTTTTCCTTTTAAGAGCAAAATGTTCATTGACTCTGTGGCGGTGGCGAATAAATTCATCGCCAAGCCGACAACAATTATAATGCAACCCGAGAGCTGAGGGCAGAACGTCATGAGCAGCGTGATGGTATAGGAATATGAATAAAGTTTTGTTTTCATAAGAGAATGTTATCTTTTCCTTTTAAGAGCAAAATGTTCATTGACTCTGTGGCGGTGGCGAATAAATTCATCGCCAAGCCGACAACAACTATAATGCAACCCGAGAGCTGAGGGTAGAACGCCATGAGCAGCGTGAAAAACAGTCATTCGTAATCTCTTTCTAAAAACGCTTGTGTGTTCTCTGAATATAACTAATTTTCAGTTATCTTCAGATTCCTAAACAAATTTTTCGCAGAAACGTTCAGCTATAGCTAAACGTTTCTGCGTTATTTCCCCTTATAAGAAGAAATAACATGGAAATTTTATGAATCATAAATTAATGCTTACAAAAACCCCGGTTTGCTTTGTAAAAGTAAACTATGCTCAGTGCTCGATTTATAAGAAAGCCCAGGCCTCCCTAAATGCTTCAAGTAATTTCTTTTTATATTTTTCTTTAAGAACAGTCCAATGGAATAACGAGTTAATGAAAGTTGTAATAAATAACTGAATTTACAAATAAATCGTAATTTTTTCATATTATAATTTAAAAGAACTTCATAAATAAACAACAATTAAATTTACTTTAAAATCACTGCCCATGACAGTTCTCTGGCTAGGGTTCTCACATTTCTAGATCAGGCCTTGTCTTTGCTCCAATAGACTCAACATTGTTCCCCTGAAATATTTTTGATTTATTCATTAATCCAGGTTGAACCTGGACTCGTTATTGGCGATCGCAACACTCGAATACGCCATCTAGGGAGAGACCGGTTTCATGCCTTTAGCCCTTCTCTCTCCTCCTCTTTTCAGTTGCATAGGAATGTACTACGATATTTTCCCTTTTCTTAATATTTTTCCTTTTTATTTAATAAAGATATTTTTTAAAATTTCCGTGATACTTTTCTTTAGAACTATGTTTAATGTAATTTTCAGTTCCATATAGTTTTCCAAGTTAAGAGATTTCAATCTATATGAAAATCAAGAGAGAAACTAACGTACTTCCTTCCTCTATGACTTTCCACACGCTAATGTAGTGACGTAGATATTCGCATAAGAGTAGAAGGATTGTTGTTGTTGTTGTAGTTCTTTTACGTCGCACTAGAGCTGCACAATGGGCTATTGGCGACTAAGAGTAGAAGGAAGTGAAGGTCCTATCTTCCCGGTGGCAACAAAATTCCAAGAAATTACCCTCTTTCAGGTTTACCTTAGTCAAGTGGTTTATCTCACTATTGGCGTATCTTTAGGGAGTGCAAAAATGTGAAATTTCTTGTCCTGTCCGTGATTGGACAGATTTATTACTCTCTCTAAAGCTTTAGAACGTCTTGTGGCAAAGTATCTTGCACACGTGACTTATTAACGATGCATTTTCTAACTTGGAAATAGACTTTTGGACTTGGAATAGACTTGGAAATAACTTTTGTAGTTGCACGAAGATATTTTTTAGTCTTACTCAAGTCATTTTATTATGATATTGAACACAAAAAGATTATATTACTTCACTATTTATGTCTTTTGTAATCACATTAAAACGTGAATTTTATTAAACATTATTTTAACATTCATTTCGCTTGATTGTTATCGTTAAAAAAAAATTGAAAATAATGTTAAAATAAGTTTAGACTATCATTTAACAAACATTGAAGATGTTCGTTAATTGAGCTCTTATAAAAACAGTTGTTTGTTTTAAAAAAAAAAGGATAATATTTATTTGCAGGAAATATTTGCTAGGCAATAGTATTAATGTTTCATTATGCTATAAAATTTAACTACGTCAACTTTTCTCAGTAGCCGTGTCAAGAGTAAAAATCTAAAAACACATTATAAATTAATTAAGATTTTTAAAAATAAAAAGTGAAGGAAATTAAAAAAACATAATTTTTAAAAGATTTAACTCTGTAAAATACTGTAGGCAAGAAACTTGATTGCGCATATATTTCGAAAGATTTAAAATCCTTTTCCATCTAATTGAACAATTAAATTGCATTTAAAATGTAATTCCATCAAATAAATTTTCATTCGGGGAAAAAATCTACTGGAAGGAGAAATGTTTGCTTCAACTTGTAAATTTTTAAGATACTTTTTATTTCCACAAGTACAGTACAGGTGATTTTTTTTCTTTCTTTCTTCTTTTTCCAAAGAGGAAAAAATTATATTAGTTGAAATCGCTGGCTTTTTAGGAAGCAGTTCTATTATATAAATGATTTAAAATGTTGTGTCCAACTTAGCCGAAACCGGATTTAGCATTAATATTAAGAAAATCTCTGATGCAAAAATAAATAAATAGATTCCCTTTTCAATAAATGAAACCTAGTAACTAAAAGAGCAATTCATTTAATGGGCTAAATCAAGTTTTTTTTTTCTTCAGAAATAAGACATTTTAAAAATAATTGAGCTTTACATATAAGTATTTCGGAAACAATTATGATTAAAAACTGTTACCACTTGCCGTCAGGCAAACCGGGGAAGGTTTTCGTGGTTTTCCTCTCTATGTAACGCAAATGGGAAATAGTCGCCTGCTCAACAACGGTTATAAAATAAAATAAAATACAACCTATGTTTAAATTATATAATTATTTGTATTTAAAATATATTTATTTAATTTTATTTTTATCTATTTGAATAAATAAAAAACTGTAGAGCATAAAAAGCTATAATCAATTCTTAGTCCATTTTTTTAAAAAGGTCTTTTGTTTCTTTTATTTATATATCAAATGTTTAGTTTTATAAATTTTATTTATTTTGTAAACAAGAGAATTTTTTTAATTGCTTAATAAATTTTAAAATTTTTCTTTTGACCGAAAATTTTTTATTAATTCGTACTTTAATTACATTTATGACAATGTTACAACTAGTATATTTCATTCCCTTTTATTTGTGCAGATACGAAATGTGCAACTTTCTTGAGAACTTAATTTTTTTCATTAAGTTTAATTACTTAAGAAGAAAAAAGACAATAAAATTTGACTTATTTATTAAGTTTGGTTGTGATAAACTCTCCCTCTCTTTAAAAGGCTTTAAGTGGTTTTGTAAATCTTTAAATGTTTTAGCAGCATCTTTAGTTTTATGATAAACAGTGAAAACGAGAAGTTGGTAATTTCAAATCCGTTAAAAATTACTTGACTTGATACATAAATTGGTATTTATTCAACTCATTTTAAGAGCATACTAATGTGCCATTAATTATAATGGGAAAATGAAGTAACTGTCCTTTATAAAACAACGAGGATTCTTAAACCTTGCGAATATTTTTAAATTTATATAAAATAATAATTGTTATTGTTAATAAAATTTCCATGACAAGTGCCTAACTTTTAATATGATAACTAATATTGCATTTTTTTCTTCAAATATTTAGACTAATTACAGTGATTAAATTAAAAATTAAATTAAACTACTTTATTTATAAAAAATTATCTATTTTTATGAAGTGAAATTAACATGTAAATTAGGGGTGTACAACCAGCGGCCTGACAAACCTTAATGTGCGACTCACTGTAGCAACTTGAACAAAATAAAAATATTAAATAATTTTTTTTCCTTTTTTTGAAAAATAAAAAAAATTCGAAAATTTATAATTTCGCATTTAGGTTTTAGAAGCACCCAATCTGTAGTTTTTCGATTGCTTTTTTTCAGTGAGCAATGCTACGAATTTACGCATAGTTTTGAAAATCCCCATATTTTTAATACAGCTATATATAATTTCGAATTTTATTTATCACTTTTGACTCTCTTCGTGTATGCCAATTTTATGATAAATCCGATCCATCATAATTGCGAAAATTTAGCTGAATTCCACCCTAGAAAGCCATGCGTTTATGAAGTATAGATTATGTTCATACGATAAATTAATGAAGAAGCTAACATAAAACTGACGGAATTTGCACTGTACTGATATTTTGTTTGAAAAAAAGTTCATTAAAGAATGAAACGTGAAATAAACCGTCTAATCGATTTGGGGACCCATCTGATGTAGGGGCCCAGGCAGTGCCGTAACTTCACCCCTCGGTGCACTGGGGCAAACATTTTTGGCGGGGGCTCTGTTATTTATTATATTAGCGAATATATTTATGAAAACAAGTTATTTGTTCGCATATAAATTGGATTAGAAAACATAGTAAGCTTTCCACATGGCAAAATACAAAATTTCAGCGAAATCGATTAATCCTGAGAAATTAAATTTTAAAAAAGTCGTACTTATAAAACTCTATTTCTCAGGAACTGATGCACTATTCAACCAATTTCGCTCAAATTTGTATTTTCCATGTGGAATTAGATACTTTAAAATAATACAAAAAAAAAAAAAAAAAAAAAAAAACTATATGCCTTACGATTCAAAAGTTTTCAGACTATTATTGTTCCAAAGGGATCGTCAAGACACGGTTCCTAGCAGATTACCGAAGTCAAGCATCACTGGCTGCGGTCAGTGTGCGGGTGGGTGACCACTTGGATCAGTCTGCGTAGGAACCGAGGGTGTGCGGTATTTCTCCTCGTTAAACTGTTCTACGATAAAGTGCTCGACTTCGCGTGCAGGCCACACCGGGCTACCGAAGCGGGGGTGCCATTCCCTCTACAGAGGATCAAACCTCAAGGGATGTTTCCCAGACCGTCGCCAATAGCCTATTGTGCAGCACTAGTGCGACGTAAATGATCAACATCAGACTATTATTAAATAAAAAATAATAAATATTTACTAAAAGTTATTTTTTGCATCGAATTATCTTTAGATAACAGAATTTTAAAATCGTGTGCAAAATTTTTTCAATTCCCTTAAAAAGCTCTCGATCTGTAGTGAAATACAAAAAAATAAAATTAACGTTTGGGGGTCCAAACTTTGGATAGCTCACCCGACCCAACTATTGGGACCATATTTCCCCGATTACAGCTACCTCCTATATTACGGGGGTTAGAAAATCGAATCTGTCGAACAAAAGTTATGTTTATTCAGAGAAAGTATGTTTTTGAGTCTGATTGCGCAACTTAAAATAAAATATCGTGCACTAATTAATTTGCATATTTGATGTCGCACCCTCGAATTATTTAGATGGAGTCCTAGAACGTAAAAATCCGATCATTAAATCAAAAGTTATTCAGGGTGGTACTTATTTGGTTCACTGTACGTAAATGTTACCAATTTACGACATCTCACCGAGGAAATATGACTAGGGGAAAAATAGCTATTCATGTTGTCCACTAATGATATTTTTAATTTTTTATAATCATAAAATACCAATTTTATAAACCTGTTGAATCCGGTCACTGTATCGTTAGGAAGGTCTTTTCGAGACAAAACCATTATAAAAATGAAAATTATTTTTTAGTTTCAAATCTAAAAGTTTTTGGTCGCGTTATAGAAACTGAAGGAAATTATAGACTTTTTTCTTTTCTATCAGCACATATACCCACATTTTAAAAAGTCCTAATTGAAAAAATATTCAGAAATTTTTTCTCTATATACATCGATTAACAAAAACAAAGTTGCCTTACTCCAATATGGACAGGTCCCTAGAAAATCGTTCTTGAATATTTGGTCTATGACGCCATGTCAATGTGACAAAATTATGACCATATGTGACAAAATTATGACAAAGAGTAATAGTTTTTTTTATGAAAGAAAAATGAGAAAAGTCAAAGCATATTTGCTAATTTAAAAAAAATTCTTTTTAATGGTTTGTCATGGTAATGAATTTTAATTGCTACGGATTTCTAAGCTGATGTTCATAGCTTTTTTATTAAATAAAATGCGTTCTTTTATTAAATTAAACATGATTTTTTTTATATAAAATAAAGATTGCATTTCAGTTTTTAATGAATACAAAGTTGTTAAAAACCCTACAAATTCGAAGTTCCAATTTTAAGGACTTAATAATTTGAAAAGTATAAAATAAAAACAAAATCCATGCACACAATAAACAATAAAATTATCAATTAAAGTATTTACTATACAAATTAAATTTTATATACGAACATAAAAAAAAAGCAATTTTTATGTTACCATTCTTATAAAAGAATTCGAACAGTATATAAATATAAAATTTAAATGTATTAAATGAGTTAATGCAAACATTTACTTACCTCCTTATAAATAAATTCACATTTGGTTTTCTTGTTTTCCGAAGAAAAATTTTATTAAGAATGGGAATTATCGATATCACGATTTATGTTTGAAAAAAAGGAAGTTGCAAATAATTTCAATAACTCTTAATTAAAGATAGCTTTTATTTTGTTCAATATTTGAAAAATAAAATTTAACAGAAGACACTTAGAATGGATTTCTTTTTTTTTTTTTTTAATCTTTAAAGAACGTTTTGATGCAGAGAGGTACTATTGACAATTATCGGTCTGGGTTCCAGCAATTCTGTACATGTTGGAGGAGCGTGGGGGGGGGGAGTTCGTGAAAAGAATTCCGTGCATAAACCGGGCAGTGGCACTTGACCTTAAAAAAACATCAGTGTAGGGTATACCGGGCAGTGGCACTGAACCTTAAAATAACATCAGTGTAGGGTATACCGGGCAGTGGCACTTGACCTTAAAAAAATATCAGTGTGGGGTATACCGGGCAAATGTATGCCGGGCAGTGGCACTGAACCTTAAAAAAACATCAGTGTAGAGTATACTAGGCAGTGGCACTTAAATGGACCTAGTATATATTTTGGACATTTACCAAAGGTCTAGTCAACTAGACCTAGTATAAGTGCCACTGCCTGGTATACAATTGCCCGGTATATTCTACACTGATGTTTTTTTAAGGTTTAGTGCCACTGCCCGGCATATATTTGCCCGGTATACCCTACCTACAAGCGATTTTTTATATTTATATATACATAAGCAATTTTTTGGTATTTATTTTAATTTTTCGTTACTATTTTATTTGCAGTTAACGAATGTTTCAAAAGTTCAGATTGATAAAAATTTAATTCTCGCAAATAAATATGTGTGTATATGCTACCACCTCAGAAAAGAAAAAAAAACATTCTTAACTTCTTTCACATTTTTTCTATTTCAATTCAATTTTAGTGACTTTTTTGTATTAATACTTTCAGAACACAAAAAATACTGAATTACTGATATACATTCCTTTAAAACGAAGTCCATAAAAAGTTAATTTCAGTAATAACATGAAAAATACATAGTGCATAGCTTCATTTAAAATACTTCTAATATACTAGTATGCAATTTCCTTTGAGAGATGAGAGAATTGGCGAGTTTCTAGTCTTCAAGTATTGTAGCAGGATTCGAAGGTACTAAAGTACGCCAATACCAATCTCATTGTGTAACCCCTAAGCTCTCTCGGATTTCTTCCTGCCTGAACATCATTAATAACAGGTGTGTTCTTAGGGAGGGGACTGTCTTGAGTAGTACAATGAGTTATCTATTGGGCGATATAGGACATCCCCACTTCTTCATCTTTCACCTTCTCTTTGATTTTATCAACCTATGTTTCCTCATAAGAACCATGTATTTTAAGCTGAAATATATTCTATAAAGGATTATTAAACAATTTTTATCTACTTTCTTACTTCGATAAATTAACATACGTTCATAAGAATTTATAAGCAAAAAATGCTTAAAAATGATACATTAGAGGCCGATGTGAAGTAGAGGGCCGATATCTCTAAAATGCCCGGGCCGATTTTAGATCCCAGTCCGGGCCTGACTTTAGGCAATATATGCCCTCATGGCACGTAACAGGCAGTATTGTTAATTTCTGTTCTTCCCATTAAGGTGGATTAACGTCACCCTAAAAGGACAGATAAATTACATCTTAGAAGAAAGAATACAGTTTTCCACTTGATTAAAAAAACAAAGCTCTATTAATTCAGGTTATTAAGTAGCAGTAACCATGTAAGATTAAGCAAATACAAATAATTCATATAATGAGAATTAAACGGTTTAACTCTATATAAGTTGATTTAAAATGAGGTCTAGAATCCCCTAAGACAGTATTTGGCCTCTAAAGGCTTTTAATCAAAACGTAAAGAAATAGAATATAAATGCCCTTTTAACACAAAAAAGACATAGTCTTACAGTGACAATATTTTACGAAATCCGACACAAAAATGCACTTTCTCTGAGTAAATCTAATTTTTTTTATGGGTGTTGATTTTTGACCCCCAAGATATTGTGGGTAGCCGAACAAAGGAAATATGGTTCTAATAGTTTGGACAGATGAGAGTTCCAAAATTTGAATCCCTTAATATTAATTTTACTTTTTGTGTATTTTACTAAGTCTCGAGTACTTTTTAAGCGAATTAAAAAAAATTTGTTCACAATTGTAAAATTCGTTTATTCAAATATAATTCCACGCAAAATATATATTTTAGTAAATAATAATTAGTTTTTTTATTTAATATTAGTCGGACAAGTTTTGCATTGTATAGAAGACAATTTTTTTACATCATTTTAAAGAATGCAATTTTAAATAGCAAAATTTCAGTGAAATTGGCCAATTAGTGAAAAGTTGCATTTTTAGAAAAATTTCTACCTTGCAAGTCAATTTTTCGCCTCCTATTAAATAAAATAATAAACATTTATTATAAGTTATATATTGCATAGAATTCTTTCTAGATAAACGAATTTTATAACTGAGCACAAAATTATTTCAAATTCCTTTAAAGGTTTTGTAGATATGGTGAAATACGTAAAAAGTAGAATTAACATTAATTGCTCAAAACTTTGGACTGCTCTCCTGACAAAACTATTGGGACGTTTACATCCTTGAATTACAACGTACTGCTGTGCTAGTTTTGATGCTTCGTCTTTCGTTGGCGATATACATACTTTCCAGAAAAACTTTGGTTATATAGCAGAAAAATTAGAACGATTAAGTGTAAGCCCGGTCACATTTTCATTATTTGTTCATTTCGTACACGGAGCTAGCGTTAAGGTAATAGCTTAAGAACATACCTTCAAAACATAGGGGGTAGCCGCAATCTGGAAAATATTACAGTCCCCATAGTTTGGACAGAATTTCACTTTTTGAGTTTTAGTCATATTTTTAAAACTCACTTATAAAGCCCGTTTATCCAAAGATAATTGCATGCAAAAAATAATTTTAATGATTATTTATTATATTTTATTTAATTGCGGATTAAAAATTTTTTTAATTATGAGGTATACATTTTTTAATGCCATATTAATCTACGTATTTTTCTATTGCAAAATCTAAAGTTCCAAGAGTTTTTATTTGGTAGAAGTAGAGAAAAATTTTAATTATTTTTAAAAAAATAATTTGGTGACAATGAAGATATATTTAAATGTGGTCAACTTACGAGGAACTTGACTTCCGCGCGCGCGTAGAGTAAAATTTCATTCATATTTTTTTCGCTAATAACCGATTGCTAATCCTTTTTTTTTTTTTTCCTTTTTTTTTTAAATTATAAAAAAGGGTGTTTCTTTTTTTAGTCGTCTAAAAATTTATTCGTAATTTAATAAAGAGATTTGAATAAAACATTTTATTGAATAAAAGCATTTTTTCATCAAATGTTGAGTTTTATAACAGCATGTTTCTGATAGAATGTGATTATACGTCAGCTCTTCTTAACTTTATTTTTAGTTTGTTCTTTCAATAATTGATACAATTTTAATAATATACAAAGGTATGCATAGATTTGGAATAATATGTAAATCGATTTCTTCACTATATAATTTATAATTATTAATACTAATATGTAGTCAATATTTTTAAATATCTTAAAATTTCTCAACATCTCATAATATGTCTTAATCTTAAAATAAATTTGTTATCGCCCACGCGTGTTTCGCAGAATTATTTTTTTATTTATATAATTTTTAATTTTAAAAATGTGAAGTTTTATTGTATTTAGCTAATTTATGTTTTACAATATTTGTTATGTTCAAAATGCTTAAAAGGTATCCACTATAGGAAGAAATTCAAACATTTTGATTCTATTTATAATTTTCTATTAATTAAACGACAGATTATTTAATCAATGAATGTCACTGATTTATTGATCGAAAAGTTAAATTGTTAATTCAACTCAGTAAAACTTAAAAGCGTCATCTACCACATACGCATTTAGTTTCAGATAATTTATTTTATTAAGCATTTTTATCTTATATAAGAAGGTGGTAGGAAGAATATTTCCTACCAACAGCATTAATTTTTAAATATTTTTGCTAAGCTATTTTTTCACTTATAATTTCTGGGGCCATCTTCTAATAATTTCAGAAAAAAAAAGAAAAAAAAATACCAATGAAGGGATTTGTTTACATAAATGCTGGAAGTAGTTCAGGGTAGTGAGCTGTCATGAATGGAGGCCAAAACCGGGGAAATATTTTTTCTAGTGCATAAAGTGCTCCTTCAATTCATTACTTTTAATTAAGTTTATTTCCAGTTACAAACAGAATTTATAAATCCAGATATTTATAAGCACAGAATAATCAATTTTTTGCTATAGGTAAAATTTTACAATCCATCAAAGGTTTTAAAAATGAAATTAGGTTTAGGCTCTATGAACTATTATTTTACAAATAAATCTCTATCTCAAATATAGTTAAACATAAAATTACTACAAAAGAGGGGTCTTTTAAAGAGCTAATACTGCAAATAGTCTTGAGAAACTAATTTTTTCTTTACAACAATGCATAAAAAATTTATAAATAAAATCAGATGCTGATTACAACTTTATACACTAAAGTAATAAGGAATTTATTTTGAATTATATACCTTTCAATCATGAACTATCTAATTAAAAATACAATTTATTTACCTCATATACGATCTTCTTGCTGTATAATAAGATACATTTAGCACCCAACTAATTTCTAATGGATTTTCATAAAGTGATCATGTGATCGAAAAAGATTTGCTAGACTTTTAAGAAACATGTGTTTTTACATAAAATGGTTTGATTAAAAAATATAACTAAATGTGTTAATTTATATCAATTTATTTTAGAAGTTAAAACCCAATTTTTTAGCTGAAATAGTATAGCTGAATAGTACTCAGAGAATATTTGGCTGGAAATTTTTTTTTTCTCCAGATATGTCAGATATCAGATATTTTAATACAGATATTTTAATATAACATACTAGTTAATTTACTAATAAGTTATTATAAAATAATAAAATCACAGGAACCCGAGTACTTAAGTTTTTGAATTTTAACATTGTATAAAAAGTTCATGTTTATTTCATCATTTTGATATATTCGCCAATACTATTTGCTCTAATTTCATTCACATGTTGACAAAGGACAACCTGATGACCCGTCGAATTTTCTAACAGTAATGTAGAATAGTCAGAAGATGTAACAAAAGTTCTCCTTTTTCACTAAAAAAAAAAACTGTAAGAAGGGAAGCAGAAAATAAACCAGTTTATTGAATCAAAATATACAGGCAAGTTCTTCATAATTCCAAATTCTTGCTTGCTTTATTTAAAAAGAACTGGGCCCCTATCCCATACATCATGAAATAAACATTGGTTTAAAAACATTTTGAAATTTTGCTACAATGTGGTGGCAAAATCAGAAAAAACAAAAAATAAAATATATAAGTTTACAGTTGATGATTTGGAGTTTACAGATTGAATGTTTACATATTTGAAGATTCTATTGTGGTGTTTTGTAATGCAATATAATTTTTATTGGATTTTTTAAAGATTTATTAGAGTTCTATTTGAAAGTTCTGGTTTTATTTAGATATTATACTGCACTGGAGTTACTAGGTGGCAGCACTTGCTACTGTCGGTTTTCAGGATAATCTAGGTGGAGGAAGTTGATGAGGAATCTGGATGAAGAATAATCTGGATGAGGAATCAAGTTGATGGATTGAAGACTTTGATGATTTTTACTGTGAGAAATGCTTTGTTGTGATACTGGATGAAGCAGACGATGCAGGTTGATTTTCAGATGATTCTGGAGATTTATTGGAAAAGTGATGCCGGCTGGGGTCGAACCTGGGATCAGTGTGGTGGTAGGCGGATACTCTACCGATGAGGCTGTGATGATATATTTTTATTTTTGATGGTAATGATGAAAGGAGGCATCTGATGTATAAAAGGCTGCTATTGGTCTGAGGTGAGAATCTTTTTTGTAGTTTTCGAAGGAGAGGATCTGGTTGAAATTTGCTGCTGTGCATTCTTCGGCTTTTTTGTAAAAATCTGCGTTTAGTTTGTTGATATATTCAGAGAGAGGAGGGATTTTGAGGTCTTGGTGGATGTTTTTATTTCGGATGAACCAGCGGGCACGGGTGATTTTTCTGAGGAGTTTATTCTGGGTTTGATTATGTTTTTTCATTAAGTGATCTGGAATTGTTACCCAGGCAGGAGATGCATAGGTGAGGATGGGTCGGATCATGCTTGTATAAAGTAGTTTTCTGAGATTTAATGAGACGTTGGAATTTTGAATAAGTGGTTGTATGGAATATGCTGCTGCCATTGCTTTGTCGGTGATTTGTTTAACATGGTCTGACCAGGAGAGTTTGCTGTTGATGATTAAACCGAGATATTTTGCTTTCTTGACTATTGGAATGGGGGTATTAAAGAGTTTGGGTTTGTAATTTTGCTGGATTTTGATTCTTCTTTTTTGGATTATGAGGAGTTGTGATTTTTCTGCATTTACTGTGATTTTCCATTGGTTGCACCAGTTTTCGACTTCTATTAGTTGATCCTGTAGTTTAAGTAAAGCTTGATTTGGATTTCTTGATTTAATTATAATTCCTGTGTCGTCTGCATAATATGCTGTGATACTATTGTAGTCTGCTTTGTTTATGGGGAAGTCGTGTGTATATAGAATGTAGAGTATCGGACCCAGTATGCTGCCCTGAGGGACTCCAGCTGTGATTTTTCTTTGAGTTGATTTTTGATTTTGTAGGTTGACTTGAAAGGTTCTATTGGTTAAGTAGCAGGATAGTAATTTAATGATGCCGGGAGGAAAGTTTAATTGGATGAGTTTGTAGATTGTTCCGGTATGCCATACTTTGTCAAATGCTTTTGAGATGTCTATCATGAGGAAAACTATTGCTTCTTTGTTAATGAGTGCTCTGCCAGTGTAGTCAATTATTCTAAGTAGCTGTTTTGTTGTGTCGAGTTTTTCGCGGAATCCGTATTGTTCGTCTGGTAATATTGTTAAAAGAGGTTTCATTCTGTTGTATATTATTTTTTCGTAGATTTTTCCGATGATGTTCAGTAGGCTTAATGGTCGATAGTTCTCAGGGCAGCTTGGGTTTTTGTTTACTTTGAGAATGAGTATTACTGATGCGTTTTTCCAGATGCTAGGGAAGTAGTTTAGGACAAGGCAGCTGTTGATGATGTGTGTGATTTTATTAATATAGTTGGGGGGGAGTAGCTTCTTCATTATATTTCTGATGCCGTCCTCTCCAGGTGCTTTTTTATTTTTTAGTTTTCGGATTATATTGGTGATTTCATAGTTTTCAGCTGGTTGGATGGTTTCGTTATTTGGATGGTCTTCATAAAATTTATTAACTGCTTCCACTATTGTGTTGTGGTGGTTTATATCAGAGTTTGAGTTTGGAGAGAACTGGCTTTGTAGTGAGTCGGCGAAGATTTCTGCTTTTTCTTTGATATCGTAGATGAGACTTGTTGGCCCTTTGATGGGCCTATTGATTTGTGGTTTAGTTTTGAGAGATTTAGCTATTTTCCATATTGAGTTGTCTGTTGTGCATAGTGAGGCTAGTTTATTTTTCCATAGTTGATTTTTATGAGTTTTGCAGAGCTTTTTAATCTGTTTGTTAAGTTTTTTCATTTCTTGTAGATATTCAGGGTCTGCTGTTCTTTGGTATTGTTTTCTGAGATGATTTCTTTTTCTGATGATGATTTTAATTTCTGACGGAAGTTTATAATGGTGAGCTATTTTGGTGGTTTCTATAGTTGCTGTTTCGTACGCTGCTAAGATTTCTTGTTGAAGTTGATGTATATAGTTTTCAATTGCAGTCTCATCTAATAGGTCTGGTGGGTCATTATTGTTTGCTTTGAGGATATTTTGATATTGTGTCCAGTTTGTTTTTAGTTTTGGTTTTTCAAAATGTTGAGTGGGTAGGCCGACTAGAAATTGGACAGGCAAGTGATCAGAGGATAGCTGGTTATGGGTGTATGCTACTATTGGAACTTGAATATTGGATATGGCAAAGTCTAGAATATCACTGTTGTTGCTGGAGTTTGAAATATATGTTAGGGTGGTTGGAGCGATGACTGTTTGGTTATTTTTTAAAACATGATTTCTTAGATGGATTCCGTTATAATTGGTTTTGTTACATCCCCAGATTGAGTGTTTACTATTGAAATCTCCAGCTACTATTGTTGGTCTGTTTGATGGAAAAAGTTGTTGGATATCTTGATCTGTAAGCTTATTTCGAGGTTATAACATGGTGGTTGCTTTATTATGGCATTGCATAATTAAATATTATCTATTTTATTTAACCATTTATATATAATACTTAATGATTAAATTTAAATATTAAAATTTAAGATCAAGACTGACTGGCCGAAAAATTAATCAGTAATCAGCACGTGTATAAAATTGAGAATAAAAGATAAATTTAAAACCCAAGCATAGAAACTGTATAATGAGAATAAAGCTGCAATCAAAAACTACTCTTAAATTTTATGCTATAAAATCATTTATAGTGATGGTAACACGTGCTGCGAAATAAATTAAGATCATAGGGTTAGTACAGAACATGTGAAACGCTCAATTCTCTAGAATAAAAAAAAGATTTTTAGAATAAGAACAAATCAAATAACTAATCAGAACAGAAACATCAAGGAGAATAGAATCAGAATATACTTACAAAAACATTTTTATTTTCTTGGCTATAATAGACAAGTACTTTAAGTACTGAAATTTAACATCAAATTTATGATTTCAAAACACAAAAATAATTTGCCATCGTATATCCATACTGGCAATGAAATATTAGATTGCTAAAACAGCAAAAAATTTAGAAAAAAATTTCGAGATGAGAAGAGATTCTTCCCACTCACTGAAGAATTTACTCCCTAAAACTGGAGCTGCACACTCTCTCACTTTTTTTTGCTAAGGGGCCGAAGCCCCCTCGCCTCACGAAGACCAACCACCAACTCTTTACTTGTTCCAAAGCTCGCGGCAAAGATGAAAATCAGACTGGTGCCAACATAAACGAAAAGTTTTCTATCTGGTCTTCGGCTTATCAGCCTTACACTTAATCGCCTCATCTTAAGCGGAATTCCAAGAGTCTCATTCCTTCATCTGATTGGCTCCGCTGCCGTTCCATTGTCCAATAAGAGATGATTGCAGCCCGAAAGATTTGCTTTCTTCAGACACTGCTTTCCATGTTGTTTTGTTTACAAACTGAAACTAGAATGTCTTTGAAATATGTGAGAAAAGATTTGTGAGTTCTTGTGCAAAAATGTGATAATATTATTAGCAAGAGTTATTACACTAAATGTTAAATTCCTATTTAACAGAGGTGGATTATAAATGCCTGTTATTTTGATGTCTTGGTTGTGGTGATTTAGAAGTATTGAATTCTGTTCATATCCTTTGTCACTTGTTTGGTTATATGTTGTTGTTGTGAGACTATTTTTTGCTAGTATTGCTACTCCTCCCCCTCGGTAGTTTCGGTCGCGGGATGATTTCCGTATCGTGATCTAAGCCAAAATTGGCGCCAAAATTTGGCGAGATCCCTACGAGTGTCTGCGGGGAGTTTTTTGAGGGGGCGTGGCCAAAAACGTCAAAAATGACGTTTTCGCAAATCGTCGGGAGTGGGATGGGCTTCATGATGTAGGAGCTGTTTGAATTACGAAACTGGAAATTACTGGAAGTGGAAACTATACAAATATAAAAACAAAGAGACTTAGTTTAAATTTAGGAAAAGAACAATCTTTTAAATGAATATATAAGTTGCTAATTATTGATTATCAAAATACGTTTAAAACAAAACATTTATTCTAACTCATGCAACACTGTTCTGACAAAAAATTATTGTAATTAAACATTAAAGAAGAAGTAATTATTATTTTTAAAATAAATTCTTGTTAAATATTATTCTAAATTGGAGAAATTTTTTCTAAAATAGGAAATAGACTGAAAAAAACAAATCACGAGTTAATTGAACTAAAAAATACTTAATGTCATTATTAATTACTTATTGTAAAATTACTTACCAGCTCTTTCAATGAAATTATCCTTAGATATATAAATAAATCACGGAAACTGGAGGAAATACAAATAAAAATATCCCGGGGGAAGTAGGCATTCTTGATTTTCGATTATCGGATCACAAATTAAGTTGATTATAAATAATTTATAAAATATTTGAAGAAACCAGTTTTTAAAAAAACTGTTAATCCTTTGCTCGGCATTGATTTCATTTAAAAAAATAATAATTATGCTTTTATTTAAGCAGTAGGGTTATTTCTAAAACATGAAATTAAAACTATTAGCACTGTGGAAATTAAAATTCGAAAATTGAATTAATAAAATGTATTTAAAAATGCCAAACGTTATGACATGGGGAAAAGTGAACATGCCTTGTCAACATTAAAGCAAAACTGAATTGCCCGCTCTAAATTGCCCGCCAAATTGTTGAACAAGATGACGGTCGTTCACGTGTCTCCATATGCATAGCGTGAGGGAGGGGGGCATGCTTTTTTTTCATAGAAAACTGTTTTTTTATTTTAATTTTTTGTAGATATGCATATTAATTATTTATATGAATGTATATCTATTAATAAATGCATATATATATATATATATATCTTAAAATAAAGGAACAGTTTTCAAAAAACAAAGAGCGTGCTCCCCCCTCACGCTACACCTTTGTTTTTCGTATATCATATTATATACGAAAAAAGAAGGTACCGTGTGCAAAAAAAAGCCGCGAAATTGAATTTAAACATGGCTGATGTTTTTATTATTTTTTTTTTTAGATTTTCATTTCAAATTCTATTCTTACTATACTATTAACACTAATACAGGAATTGATAATTTTTATTCATGCATAATTATTCACGTCTAGTTTAAAAAGTTAAAATAAATTTAGTTAATATTTTTTAGCATTTTAGTAATGCTAATGGTATCTATAAATTAATTCCAAATATTTTCGTGTTAATTAATTAAGTTAATTTTTAATATTTTTTATTATATATATATATAATATATATATACATATATATATATATATATATATATATATATATATATATATATATATTTATACATATATTATATATATATATATATATATATATATATATATATATATATATATATATATATATATATATATGTATATATATATATATATATCTATATATGTATATATAATACATGTAAATATACCGCTAGGCTAACAGTGGAGGTTTTCGTGGTCTTCCTCTCCATGTAACACAAATTTCATAAAATATTAAAATGCTCCCTTTATTTCACCAATATATATATATATATATATATATATATATATATATATATATAGATATATATATATATATGTAATATATATATATATATATATATATATATATATATATATATATATATATATATACATATATTATATATATACATACATTATGTATATACATATATTATATATATATATATATATATATATACATATATTATATATATACATACATTATGTATATACATATATTATATATATATACATTATATATATACATATATTATATACATATATGATATATATACATATTGGTGAAATAAACAGAGCATTTGAATATTTCTTGAAATTTGCGTTACACGGAGAGGAAGACCACGAAAACCTCCACTGAATGATGCTCATTTGCGTGGTAGAAGAAAAACAGCTAGTGTTCGAGGTTGTTTCCAAAACCGACATGGTCTACAAGTCGAAGCAATTTTACAGTGAATCGATTATAGAATTAAGGAATCACTGAACTAATCTATAAATGTTGAATCAACAAAGTGAAAGAAAAAAATCAACGAATCAGATAAATTAATAAATCAGCGAAACAAGAATTCAAAATATCAGTGATCATTGAAACCAAAGAACAGCGAATTTATTAATTAGCCACTCAATACATCAGCAAATCAATGTATGAGTGAATAAAGGAATCAGTGAATTATAAATTAGAGAATCGGTAAATTAAAGAAACAATGAGAGATTCAGCTTTTTAACAACTGAGCGAATTTGTCAATGAGGGAATCGATCAAACATCTATGTTGAATTGAATCTATCAATTAATAACAGATTAGTTAATGATCAATTAATTCATAAATGAGAGAATTAATGAGTTATTAAATTAATAAAAATTAAAGAATATTGGATTAATGAATCATGAGAGAATTGATGATATAGTTAATTAAAATAACCAGAAACCTCATCATTTACTCATTTATTGACTAACAAAATAATTTATAAAGAGAATAATTCTTTGACCTGGTTATTTATTTATTTTTTTCAGTAATTTATCGTTGATTAAGTTAATTTCTTATTCATGTACCAGCTGATAATCATCGTGAAAACAAACATAATAAGGGTGGTCATCATGAAACCCCTCTGTAATATTGTCAATTAATTTTAGTGATCTCAAGTTTCACTTTTTCCTCAGTACTATTTTCTTTTTTAATGCGCACTTGGTTCAGTAGGACGTTTTAAATATATAAATATTACATTTACAAATTATATTTTAATTCAATATTTAAATTAGTCCATAAATAAAATTAAAGATTAATTATAAATAGCCTTAATATAATTCCATTCAATTTTTAATAGCTTAAAAACAAAAAATAATAAATGTTTTAGTATAAAATTTATAAGTAATTTAATAAATGTAAGAGCGAAAGAATTTTTTTATAAGAGAGATATCTAAAATAAATGAAAGGGAGGAAATATAATGGACTGGTTAGTTGTTATAATTATGTATATATATTTATAACAGTTAGTCCTTAGACTTAAATAATACTTGAATACTTACACATATACATACATGCACATATACATACATACAAATACATGCATAAACATCTACATATATACATAAAAATATAAATGCACACACACACATATATATAGGATAGATATATAATATGATATGTATATATATAATATATATATATATACCACTAGGCTAACTGTGGAGGTTCCCGTGGTCTTCCTCTCCATGTAACGCAAATTCTCTCTATTTATTTCACCTGTATGTATATATATATATAATGTGATATATATATATATATATATATATAATATATGTATAAATATATATATATTTATATATTTATATATTTTAAATATATATTTATATATATTAAATATATATTTATATATATTAAATATATATTTATATATATTATTTATATATATATATTAAAACGTCCTATTGAACCAAGTGCACATTAAAAAAGAAAATAGTACTGAGGAAAAAGTGAAACTTGAGATCACTAAAATTAATTGACAATATTACAGAGGGGTTTCATGATCTCCACCCTTATTATGTATGTTTTCACGATGATTATCAGCTGGTACATGAATAAGAAATTAACTTAATCAACGATAAATTACTGAAAAAAATAAATAAATAACCAGGTCAAAGAATTATTCTCTTTATAAATTATTTTGTTAGTCAATAAATGAGTAAATGATGGGGTTTCTGGTTATTTTAATTAACTATATCATCAATTCTCTCATGATTCATTAATCCAATATTCTTTAATTTTTATTAATTTAATAACTCATTAATTCTCTCATTTATGAATTAATTGATCATTAACTAATCTGTTATTAATTGATAGATTCAATTCAACATAGATGTTTGATTGATTCCCTCATTGACAAATTCGCTCAGTTGTTAAAAAGCTGAATCTCTCATTGTTTCTTCAATTTACCGATTCTCTTAATTTATAATTCACTGATTCCTTTATTCACTCATACATTGATTTGCTAATGTATTGAGTGGCTAAATAATAAATTCGCTGTTCTTTGGTTTAAATGATCACTGATATTTTGAATTCTTGTTTCGCTGATTTATTAATTTATCTGATTCGTTGATTTTTTTCTTTCACTTTGTTGATTCAACATTTATCGATTAGTTCAGTGATTCCTTAATTCTATAATCGATTCACTGTAAAATTGCTTCGACTTGTAGACCATGTCGGTTTTGGAAACAACCTCGAACACTAGCTGTTTTTCTTCTACCACGCAAATGAGCATCATTCAGTGGAGGTTTTCGTGGTCTTCCTCTCCATGTAACGCAAATTTCATGAAATATTCAAATGCTCTGTTTATTTCACCAATATGTATATATATCATATATGTATATATATATATATATATATATATATATATATATATTATATGTATATATATAATATATGTATATATATAATGTAAGTATATATATAATATATGTATATATATAATATAAGTATATATATATACACCGCTAGGCTAACAGTGGAGGTTTTCTTGGTCTTCCACTCCAAGTAACGCAAATTACATAAAATATTCAAATTCTTTCTTTATTTTACCAATATGTATATATATATAATATGTATATACATAATGTATGTATATATATAATATATGTATATACATAATGTATGTATTTATATAATATATGTATATATATATTCCATATATATATATACATATTGGTGAAATAAAGAGAGAGTTTGAATATTTTATGAAATTTACGTTACATGGAGAGGAAGACCACGAAAACCTCCACTGTTAGCCTAGCGGTGTATATATATATATATACTTAGATTATATATATACATACATTAAGTATATATATATATATATATATATATATATATATATATATATAATATATATATATATATATATATATATAAATATATATATATATATATATATATATATATATATATATATGTAATATATATAATATACATACATTATGTATATACATATATTATATGTATTTACATATATTATATATATATACATATTGGTAAAATAAAGAAAGAATTTGAATATTTTATGAAATTTGTTTTACGTGGAGAGGAAAACCACTAAAACCTCCACTGTTAGCCTAGCGGTATATTTACATGTATTATATATAAATATATATATATATATATATATTGGTGAAATAAAGAGAGGATTTGAATATTTTATGAAATTTGCGTTACATGAAGAGGAAGACCATGAAAACATCCACTGTTAGCCTAGCGGTATATTTACATATATTATATATATACATATATTATATATATACATACATTATGTATATACATATATTATATATATATACATATATGATATATATACATATATGATATATATATACATATTGGTGAAATAAAGAGAGCATTTGAATATTTTATGAAACTTGTGTTACATGGAGAGGAAAACCACTAAAACCTCCACTGTTAGCCTAGCGGTGTATTTACATGTATTATATATATATATATATATATATATATATATATATATTGGTGAAATAAAGAGAGCATTTGAATATTTAATGAAATTTGTGTTACATGGAGAGGAAGACCGCGAAAACCTCCACTGTTAGCCTAGCGGTGCATATATATATATTTAGATTATATATATATGCATATATTATATATATATGCATATATTATATATATACTTACATTATATATATATACATATATTATATATATATGCATATATTATATATATACTTACATTATATATATATACATATATTATATATATACATACATTATATATATACATACATTATGTATATACATACATTATATATGTACATATATTATATATATACATATATGATATATATTGATACATATTGGTGAAATAAAGAAAGAATTTGAATATTTTATGAAATTTGCGTTACATGGAGAGGAAGACCGCGAAAACCATCACTGTTAGCCTAGCGGTGTATATATATACTTAGATTATATACATATGCTTAGATTATATATATATATATATATATATATATATTATATATATATATATAAATAGTTTTATTATTTTTTCGTTATTAAGAAATTGAAAAATTTAATGGAACATCATTAAGCTATTTATAATTAATTTAATTATGAATTTAAATATTTTTTGTAAGTAATTTAAAAATTTATTTGAATATAATTATTAAATGCATTCTTTATAAGAGCGATTTTAAAAGAAAATATTACTAAGAAAAATAAATAAATAAGTAATGAAATAAGTTTAATCCATTGTAAATGTAAAGTGTTATGTTAAGAGTCACGTGATATATGACGCTTGAGCAACGCCGTCAGAATTTAAAGTAGAATCACGTGACACGAGACTAGCGATCTGCCTCCTTTGTGAAGCTCCGCCTCATCCCTGTAGACAAATTTGTTTTTCTATGTGCTTCCCGCATCACCTGGGTTTAATCGCGCCTTGGCGAATCTTGTTGGCGTCACAGATCACGATACGGAAATATCCCCTCGGTCGCATCTGTATGTTTGGTAGTTGGCTATTGTGAAGCTGAAAGTTGGATTTAGATGGGTTTCTGTGATTATTATTATGTCCGGATTATATTCAAGGATAAAGTTTTTAAATTCATGTTGTTTTTCTAATATTCCATTGGCATTCCAGTTTATCATGTTGAGTATTATATTATTTTTGATTTTAGTATTCATCCTGTTCTTGATCTTGGTATACTATGCTCTGTACTTTTTTGAATATATTTAATCCCTGGTCTTCTTTTAAAAATCTGACTATGGTTCTTAATTCTTCTAATATTGATTTTGCTTCTTTTATTTCTGCTGTGTTTATTGCTTGGTTGTTAGATTTCAACTTGTCTGCATATGAACTGAATTTGGCATTGGACGGAGAGAACATGGGTTGATTTTCATTTATTCGGGTTGATTGGTTTATGGGATGTTTGGTGCATTGCTTAAAATTGGCCGGATGAGGTCCTCCACAGTTTGCGCAGGTGGCTGGGGTGTCTCTTGTCTTTTTGGCATAGGTAAGTAAGGTGTTCTTTTCCGCATTTAAGGCATTTGGGGGTGTGTCTGCATGAGGCTTGTACATGATTAAACTGTTGGCATCTATGGCATTGTGTGTAGTTCCTCCGTCCTCTGTAGCTTGTTACTGTTACAACTAAGTCCATAAATCTTGTCATGTGAAATATTGCTTTATTTTGTTCGTTTTTATCCAGGGTTATGATGTGGAGTGGCAGGTTGATTGGTCCGTCTTCTGTGTATTTTTTCATCTGCTTGACTTCTTTAGCATAGTATCCGTATTCTTCCAGGTTTAATTTTACTTGTTCAGATGTTATTTCTACTGGAACGCCTTTGATAACTATTTTCAGTGGTTTTTCAGTATTTAGTTGAAATGTGTGATATTTTACTTGCATCTGGTCGAGTAGGTCTATTGCTTTACGCCTGTTGTCTGCTTCAAAAAAGTGCAGTTTTAGTGATTCGCCAGTTTATTTACCTTCAAATCCCGTTATTTTTTCTTTTTGAAAGGTTTCTTTTAGTTGCATCCAGGTTATGTTTGTATCTTTTATGATTATTGGAGGTATTCCCGCTCTTCTGCGCTTTTGATAAACAAATTCGCTTCCATCTTCCATTTCTTCTCCGTCTGTAACATCGTTTTCACCTTCTAGGCAGCTTCTCCCAGGTCCGTTGTTATCGCTGGGCGTTTCCTTTTTCTTGCTCGCCTGAGGGAGGGAACTTGTGGATGGCTGCTGTATAGTGGCTTCATCTTCCGATCGTGTGGTGTTTTTCTGCGTTGTTAGTTTTTTGATTATTATCGGTTCTTCTTCATCTGTACTTAGTGATCTGTTTCTTTTTTGTACCGCTGTTTGATTTTCAATTTGTTTACTGATGCATGGTTGCTGTTGTTCATTCTTGTTGCTTGTTGTCGACTTTTTCTTTTTTCGTTTCTTTGGTGATAATTCAGCTGGCGATGTTTCGGGAATTTTCACCGGTTCTTCTAAGTTTTGTTTCGACATTTTTAATAGATGTTTATTTGCATTTTTTAGGGCTTCATTTTCTTCACGTAGTATTTTCACTTCTTTACGTAGTTCTTTCAGTTCTTCGAGAAGCGCCAGGTTATTCTGCTGGATCACATTCATTATGTCCGAAAGCTGGGGCTGTTCACTATTGACACTTTCCATTTTTGTACTTATTTAAAAAATATACAACTTGCAATAATATATCTAAGTAGAATGAAATAAAGTAAAAGTTTTTTCATCTACCTGATGATTCTGTTGTTTATCCAGGCGGGCTGGTATTGCAGTATTCCGTTGTTTGTTCGAAGCTATTACTCACTCACAGGCTTTGTGATGTGTAAAATAAAATAACACACTTCTGTTTCGCACACACTGCTGCAATAAATCATAAGTTGAAGTTGATTACATACTGTATAGATGTATCCAAAAATGACGAATTATATTTGTAGAGTAGCACTTTTACGTTAGAAATAATAACAGTTTCTGTTTGCATTCACATTTTGTTGTTGATAGAAAACACTATACTATTATAGAATTACTTGGCGATAACGCCCACAATATTTTGTTTGCACTTATTAACGATAACGATGTTTCTCTAAACGTCACTCTGAACCCCGAAATTCAAATTCGACATCAATTCCAAATTCTTGGTGTATCAGTTTTGTAATAAAGCGTTTACTCTGGTTTTTGGAGTGGTTTTGGTTAGTAGTGGTATAAATGTTTTTTTTTTTTTCTTCTTTTCTTTTCTTTTTTTTTTTTTTTATTTCTTGCTTGAATAAAAGTTTAAGAAAACAATCATATTTTGCATTACACGTGTGGCCTCCCTGGTCGAGCGGTATCGCTCGCCAAACGCTCTGTTAAGCGTGGAGGTGGCGGGTTCGAATCCCGCCGTAACCCTGGATGTATTCTTTGTGATGTCTTTCTCTATATTGTGCTATCTGTCTTTCTACTTGACAAAGGTTTATAAGCCTTAATTGAGCACACAAGCCTGCAAATGTATGTTGTATCAATAAACAATAAAAGCATTACACGTAAGGGGAACCACGAAAATATCTTTCAGATTGCTTGACTCCATTTAAAAGCTCAGTAATCGCAATGAATTTTCTTTATAATGAATCATTTTTTAATTATCTTTGAGAGACTTTTGTGAATATAACGAGATGTTCTTCATATTTTTGTTGTTTTTAACTCAATCCGAAAATCAAAGTAGCTCGCTATTTAAGTATCGGTATAAAACCATATTTATGAAAGTTAAAAAAAAAATTCATTATAATCAAGATTAAATTTAAATTAACATCATCAAATTTCGTGTTACACGCTAAGAAAAACAAACGAAATTTTTTTTCAGATTGCTTTTATTGGTGTATAAAATAAAATAATTTGCATTTTAAGCATCGGAGTAAAATGATATTTATGAAAATTAAAAGATTAGTTCATTTTAATTAAGATTAAATCAAAATAATCACATTTTGCGTTACACGCAAAGAAAAACCACGAAAATGTTTTTTTAAATTTCTTGGTGATAATAGGATTCAAGCTAAATGTTCATCATCATCTCAATGAAAATATTTTTTATAAACAGCCATTTTTTTATTATTATTATCCTTAATAGATAGGGTACCATCTTTCTGAACAGAACGAAAAGCTCTTCTTATTAACTCAACCCAGAAATTAAAGTAAGTCGAAAAGTAAGTTAAGTATAGAAGTACAATTGCTAAAAAAATATCCTATTTTAATTAAAATTATCAAATTTTTCGTTACATGCTAAGAAAAACCACGAAAAATGTTTTTTTTTATTTTTTTTTTATTTTTAAATCGCTTTTATCGGTTATAGGATTCTAGCTAAATGTTTATTATCTAAAAGAAATTATTTTTTAAAGACCAATCTTTTTTTTTTTTTAATCCTTGTGAAGCTTATCATCTTTCTGAATGTAGCGAAACGCCTTTATTATTTTTAATTCAATTCAGAAATCAAAGTAATTAACAATTTAAGTATCTTAATACAATCATATTCATGAAAGCTATAAGAATAGTTTATTTTAATGAAGATTAAATTAAAGTAATCAAATTTGCGTTTCATGCGAAGGAAAACCACGAAAAAGTCTTTTAAATTGCTGAATGGTAATAGGTTTCCAGCTAAATGGTGATTATCGCAATGAAAGTATTTTTTATAATCAATAATTTTTTTATCATCCTTGAAAAACAATCTGTTATTTTAGTGAATATTCGGAAACACTCTTCTTATATTAATATTTTTTTACACAACCCAGGAATAAAAGTAACTTGTAATTTAAGTATCAGAATATAAGCTATATCAGAATATAAGCTACTTATATAAGCTATTGAAGTAACCAAATTCTGCGATACAAGCGAAGGAAAACCACGAAAACGTTTGTCAGATTTTTTTATGGTAATAGGATTTTTTCGAAATGTTCATTATAGCAATGATATCATTTTTAATAATCAATCGTTTTATTTTATCATCTTTGATATATAGCCTATCTAAGTAAGCGTTGTTAAATGCTCTAAAAAAATTTTTGTATTTTTGTACACAACTGAGATATCAAAGTTACTTGCAATTTAAATACAGGAATGAAATTATATTTTGAAAGATTTTTTGAATGAAAATAATTAGAATTTACATTGCGCACAAATGAAAACCATGAAAAAGTTTTAATAACTAATTGAACGCTATCAGCCAATAATGAGACTCTATCTCAGCAGTTATTAACATTTTCCAATTTATTGTTCTATATGAAATTAAATGTTTTGGGCAGCTTAGATTGCTCATAAAACTGTTCTTTATTTTATTTTAATTATTTATTTTTTAGTTATTTTTATATGTTTTTAATAAGTACTTGAATTGTTTGTTTTTTTTATTATTTTTTTTTTTTATTTATTTATTTTAAGTTGTATTTGAATTTCAGAACAATATAAAAATCAATTTTTAAGATTATATTAATTTTTTCATTTTAAAATTTACAAACTATAAATCTTTAAAAAATTTGAAAAAAATGTGCTCAGATTTTTTTGGCTCTGAGACAGAATGTTATTATTTATCATGACAATTTATAAAAATCAAATAAAAAAAAATAGAGTAGAGACCAGTGATGTCAAAGTTCACCCTGACATCCGTTTGGTATAGTGATTGATCTTTCTATCTTTATGTCTTTGTCTGAGTACACACAAGCAAAGGAGGGGATACAAGTTTCTATATTCATTGTCTAGAAATACTTCGATTGGTTTGAATAAATTATCAAACCAAGCATGCGCATTAGTGAAATTGCGCCAAAGGAAAATGCTAAAAATGCCATTCTAGTAATCCTGACAAAACGATTAAGCGATAAAGATGTAAACGATGATTTAATCGACCAATCAAATGCCTCTATTCATTAAAAAGGTGGGCAGCCAAGCAACAGCCAAAACTGTAACCCGGAAGTATAGGCAGTCAAAAACTTTCAGCACTTCCTAGTGTAAATTTTGTTCTAAAGACTATATGACACGAGGCAACCTAATTGAAAGCAACTAGCGGTTTCGGTGAAGTTGAAACGTGTCATATGATGGTTGCTTTCAACTAGCAACTGAAGTTAAAACCTTTCAACTTTAGTGGAGCAACCAGATTAGTGGAAACGTGTCATATAGTAGTTTCCAAATACTTTCAACCATTTAGTAAACAAAATACACGTGCTGATTCTGTCGCCTCCTGCATTTTTATCTTTTAAATTTAAACTTGATTTAATCTTTTAACTATTCGTGATCGCAACACTCGAGTACGCCATCTAGCGGGAAACTGTAAATATCGGGCATTAGTTCCCACATGACCATTGGCAATGACGGACGCCATTTTCTTAGCATCAAAAATGAAGCAAAATTTCCCTAAAGAAACGGTAAAACTTCTTGAAAAAACTAATCAGAACATGTCAAACATTGAAGCAGAAATCGCCAAGCATTTGAAGAACAACTTCTCAATAATTTTTACTTTTCTATTACCAACAACATAACATGATTTCATGATCACTTGCTGTTACAGATGTGTGTATTGCGGTAAAATAATTTTTCTGTCTTCAATTCATTACAAGTTAAAATGAAGTCAACATTGCTTTCGTCATTCCAATGAATAAATGTGTTTCAATGAATTCCATACAGAACTGTAATAGTTATAGAATATTCTTCTTCTTCATAGAATAGTATATATTTCTGTATCTACATAATTCAGAAAAAAACAATAAAGAATAATCCGAATTACTTGAAAAAGTATCTTTTGTGCTGATTATAAATAAATTTTTTATCGTTTTCTTGGTAAGTGTTTTTTAGTTTTGAAAGAATTTCAACTAGAATTCAACTATTCTGTTTTTAAGCTACATATTAAAATTCATATCGAGATCTTACAATTATAAAATTTTGATGTGTGGTATGCTACCTAAAAGTAATGAAGGGATAAACTATGTATATATAATTTGAGAATAAAGTTTTCAAACAAAGAACATATCATTTTGGAATTCTCCGGACTTATAAATCAGGTAAATGTTATGATTTTTATAATAAAAAATTTGCTTGTAAATAATTTTTTTTCTTACTTGATGATCGTTCTCTACAAAATGGTTTTTTTACGTCTGATTAAATACTATAAGAATTAAAAAAAAAGAAACAATACGAAAGTTTTGATTGAAAAATGAGGAATTTTTAAAATCGTTTTTATCCTAAGAATTCTTTATTTTACGTTTTTTAGTTTATAATTTTTTGATAAAATTGTTGTCAAAATACTTTTTTTGAAAAACTAAATGGTATTAAATTATGTGTTTATGTATACTTCTTGCATATTCTAATATTTGAAGTAATATGATTCAGAAAAGTATGGAAGAAAAATTCTGTACTTACGTATTAACCACAGCTACAGATTTTTAAGTGCCGCCAATCTACACTTAAAATTTTTGGAAAAAATCTTAAAATGAAACACTTTGTTTAAAATCAAAGTAGTCAATCGGATTTCGGTGGAAAATGGGCCGATATAGAGTTTAGCATTGATACAAAACAAACTTTCTCTCACCTGATTCTATACCCATTATGAACTCTAATAAATAAGATTCAAAATGAAATAACATTTCCAAAACGGACGTTTACTAAGATAAAGTTTCATGTTATGGACATTGGTACATTTTAGTTATATTTCACTCCATAAAATATTTCGCTCCTAAAAAAATAAAATTGCATCCTGTTTTGTTTTTGGCAAGTCCCAAAGACGCATTTTCGTAACACTAAAAAATGGCGACAAAAAAAGAATGGTTCTTTTTTTTTTGTTAGTTTCGTAAGCATTCTTTATTTTACGTTAAAATTTAAATGGGCCTTTCATGTTATACCATTAATTTTAGTAAAACTATTTCTCAAGCATTAGGATTGAACTCTTATAAGAATATACTTATTTTTTTCTCTTTATTTACAAATATTTTTCCGATGTGTTCTGAATGTTCCTTCTCTAAAAAAAAAAAAGAGATACCATTTTGTTTTCGTTTGCATAAGAAAGAAAACAAACATTTTTCTTTTTTAAATTTAATCAGCCACAATAAAGATGGAACGTTACAATGCTACATTAAAGACGTCTCCAGTGTAACTGAATGACTGTTCATATGGAAATCGCAGGGATTCGGCACATACAACAACGCCCCCTATAGTTCGTTGTGATCGCGAATGGCTAGTTTTAAATGGAATTCTAGTACATGTATTTTTTTTTAATTTTTTTTTTTGAAATCTTTCAAACGTATCCTTGTCTTTTGGACATAAATAACAAAGATTATGCGAATAAACTAATTCGCTATAAACTAATTTCCTCTGTGGAGATATTAAAAGTTACAAATTATTATTGAGTTTTAAAAGTGAATGAAAAAAAACTAGCATATTACTAATTACAAATGTTTAAATATTTGAAAATTCAAAATTATATAGCTTGAACGCTAAGCTTTTTAAACTCATTAATATTCTTTGACAGATATTTCCGAGTACTAATGAAATTTTGAAAGCAAACGAAAGAAATTATTTTGCTTTTAAATCACCTTTTTTCTATTCTAGTTCTTCTTTCAGAACGTTAGCTTAGCTCTAGAACAACGCCTACTTCAAGTACATTGTCAATAATCGCTTCCATGATAATTAAAAGAGCTTTTAGCAATAAATTTTATTGAAAAATATAAACAAACTGTTATATTGATAAAGTAAAATAAACAGAAAAGGTTTATCTTTAATCAACAAAGATGACACATAATGTTTGGCTACATGAATAATGGAATTAAACTAAAATGTAAACAACATAGTGTTGCCAGATTACAAAGCAAAATGAAGAGAGGTGTTGCCATTACAGTAAAATATATATATAACATTCATCCCCTCTTCATTTAGTTAATCAGTCACATAGTCTTTGAGGTAGCTCGGTGGACGTCTAGTCCTCTGAGTTGTGAGTGGCACGAGGTTTTGAGAGTTCATTTCAGCCATGTTATTTTCGTCTGTGGGTTCAAGTGATTTTTCTCTTATTCCTGTAGTACTCCTCTCTAAGTTTTGAACTTGTTCAAATCGTGGGGGAGATTCCAAGGTAAGGCGATGGAATTCATCTAGGTTCCCAGTGGAATCCCCTCGAGGAGCAAGGTGCCTCAATGAGACGCTGGTTTCTCTTCCGTCAGGCAGCCTGACATGGGCATATTCTGGATTAGCCTCCAAGAGTTCAACCTCTTGAACAATGGGTTCATATTTATTTTCTCGGATGTGGTTTCTCATCAGAACGGGTCCTGGAGTAGACAGCCATGTAGGCAATGAGCACCCATTGTGAGATCTTCTGATATGTGTGAACATCCTTTCGTGAGGTGTAGCATTAGTTGCTGTGCATAGAAGCGAGCGTATTGCATGAAGGGCTGTTTGCAACACCAGCTGCCATTGTTTGATGGCTAAACCTCTTGATTTAAGTGCCAGTTCAATTGTTTTCCAGATTAAACCATTGTATCTTTCCACCTGCCCATTACCAGCAGGATTATATGCTGTAGTACGACTGGTGGCTATACCCTGTGAGGTTAGGTACGTTTTTAGTTCACGCGACATAAAGGAAGACCCCCTGTCAGAGTGTATGTAAGTAGGCATGCCAAACAGAGAAAAAACATTTTGTAAGCTGGAAATAACAGTTGATGAAGAAATATCTTGACAGGGTATAGCGAATGGGTATCTCGAAAACTCATCAATGATGGTTAAAAGAAAGCGGTTTTTGTTGTTAGAGGGTAACGGGTCTTTAAAATCAATATTCAATCGTTCGAAAGGTGCTGTACTTTTGATGAGGATGCCTTCACTTCTGTGGAAGCGAGGCTTTAGTTCCTGACATGTGGTACAGGCATGAATGACTTTCTTTACTTCTTCGACTGAAAAGGGTAGGTTTTTGGACCTCACCCAGTGTACCATTCGTGTAATTCCAGGGTGACAGAGAGCAACATGAAGTCCCATTAGATCAGCTCCGGTTATAGTAGCTGCGGATATTCTGGATAGGGCATCAGCTGTAGCATTTTTGCTTCCTGGGCGATATACTATGTCGTACTTAAAACAGGCCAAATCAAGTCTCCAACGTGTGATCTTTTCATTTTTGATTTTGCCTCTATGGTGTTGGTCGAACATGAAAGCTACAGAACGTTGGTTTGTGAATACTTCGAAATGTCTGCCGATGAGATAATGCCTCCAGTAACGTAGGGACTCAACTATGGCATAGGCTTCTTTTTCTATCGATGAGTGTCTTTGTTCAGACTGATTTAGTGTTCTAGAAAAGAATGCTATTGGCCGACCAGCTTGGCTTAGGGTAGCACCTATAGCGAAATCAGAGGCATCTGTTTCCACACGAAATGGGGTGTTTTCTTCAATTGCAGCTAGAGTGGCATTAGCAACAGACTTTTTTAAAAATTCAAATACAGCAACAGCCTCCTTTGAGAGGGGAAATGGACCTTCTGTCAATAGAGGGCGAATTTTGGCAGAAAAGGACGGAATCCATCTACAATAGTGGGCAAACATTCCTAGAGCTCTTCGCAGTGAGGCTATATCCCTAGGCACAGGTAGACTCATTAATGGCTTTAATCTTTCTGGGTCGGGTCTGACGGTTTTGTTTTCAATTATGTATCCTAATAACGCAATAGATTTTGAAGAGTACATGCACTTATCATCGTTTAAAGTTACATTGAGTTTCTTAGCAGCGATCAGGAACTTTTGCAAATTTTTATCGTGCTCTTGCTGATCCCTTCCACAAATAGTAACATCATCTAAATAGGGAAACGTATCGTCCAGCTGTTCTTCTTGAATGAGTTTATCGATAGTTCTTTGGAAGCTTGCCACACCATTAGTCACTCCAAAAGGAACTCTACGAAATTGATACAATTTTTCATCAGCTTCAAATGCGGTGAAATGTCTCTCTGAGTCAATGATTGGCACCTGATGATAAGCACTCTTTAAGTCAATTCTACTGAATATTTCATATTGGGATATTCTGGAAATAAGTTCCTCAATTTTAGGAAGAGGATAAGCATCGAGTAAGGTAAATTTGTTTATGGTTACTGAATAATCAATGACCATTCTGGGTTTACGGTTTTCACCTTTAATAACAAATGCTTGAGCTCGCCACGGTGAGTGACTGGGTTCAATGATGTTTTCTATTAGCAGTCTTTTAACTTCTGCCGCAATAAACTGTTGGTCTTCTATAGTGTGTCGTCTCGACTTGGTGATCACTGGTCTGCAGTCTGGAGTTAAGTTGGCAAATAAAGATACAGGATCTACCTTAGCAACAGCTACAGAGCATATTTCCAGTGGAGGTTTGCTTCCCTCGAAGTTGACAATCAATGATGAGTGAAGTTTTAGGATGTCATGCCCGATTAAGAGATCAGCACACAAGTCTTTCATGACTAGAATTTCTATTCCTTCATAGCGATGAGTTTGGACCTCAATGCTCACGATACAACGTCCAGCAATTTCTGATGTCATTGCAGAATTGGCCATTGTGATCTTACCAAGATATGGTACTACTTTAAGCTGGCATGTTGTTATATGACGGGAGTTTATAAAACTGAGGGAGCTACCCGTGTCAATTAAAGCTCGAAGTTTCACACCATTAACAGTCACTGTAGCTAACGACTTTTGTAGGCAACTAGGTGCAGCACATGAAAGCGAGGCTAAGATGTGTGCAGATGTTCCTACTTCGCTTGTATTACGTTGTTGTTTTGATTTGCATACTCGTTGGTAGTGTCCTTTCTTGCCACAATTACGGCAGGTTACATGTTTAGCAGGACAGATGCTTCGCTGGTGGCGATCATTTCCACAAAAAAAACATGCATTCGATCGTGATGGAGTTGCGGCAGCTGGTGTTCTTGCTCTTGTAAAGTATTTCCTTCAGAAAAGGACCTAGTTTCTCTGTTTCTTTCAGCGTAATCAGCTGCAGCTGTGTGCATTGGTGTCTGTACTGTCAGATAGGATGCTGAGTGCAGCTCTGCCAATTCCAAAGATCTAGCTTGATCAAAAGCATCATTTAAGCTTATAGTTGTGTTTTCCAGCAGCCGTTCCCTGATGCGAGTGCTTTTTAGGCCCCGAATAAATGAGTCACGTACGTACTCGTTTTTGTATTGTTCTGCTGTGACAGCCTTGAAATCACAGTCCTTGCTGAGTTGTTTTAAGATTTGTAAGTATTCTCCGACTGTTTCTGTCGTTTGTTGACCTCTGGAGGCTAAACAATGTCTAGCAAAGATTTCGTTGCGACGTACGATATATAGAGAGTCCAGGGTAGATATAGCATCGTCATAGCTTTTCGCATCGTTGATACTCAAAAATACAGTCGCGGAGATGTAATTGTATAAGAGCGAAAGCTTACCATCGTCGTTAACATTAGGTATTTTGGCAACAAAATTCGTGAAAGTCCGTTTCCAATGTTTCCATTTGGTTTCTGCACCCGAATACGTTGGGTCTACATCGAAACGTTCTGGCTTTAGCAATTGCTCCATGGGAAAAGAAAAACGATGATGATAAGATATTTTCTTTGTTGATTAAACTTGGTTGACCAGTGTCATCAGCGCTTAACTTTCATCCGTGAGCATGCGTATCTCAGAAGTCACATGTGTGTGTATGATTAATCTACGTAAAAAGGTGCAAGTACGTAATTTATTCATAGCTGTGTCGTAAGCGCAGACGTATATTTTGTCATTTCAATGAATCATTCATTTTATGACTAAAGTACTTTTTTATACTTGAAGTAAATTATTATTGAGTTTTAAAAGTGAATGAAAAAAAAACTAGCATATTACTAATTACAAATGTTTAAATATGTTTGTTTAAACATTAAATATGTTTAAAATGTTTAAATATTACAAGCGTCCTTGAGAAAGAAAAATAAATAAATAAAGAAAACTAACAAAAGACCGACGGGTAGTGCCTAGCGATAGGATGGGTGTGCTTACTTAGGAAACAGGATGACCCTTCAAGGCATGTTTTCAAGCTTGGCGAACAAAGAGCACGGGGCGAGCTCATATGATCAGAAGGTCGGGTCCCCAATCGTGGTTGCCGGGAGAAAAGTGTTGAACCAAGCAGACTCCTCAATTCTGCTTTTAACATGTAAAGTCTATGGCGGGCTTGTCATACTTTGAAACGATTTTTCTTGTTTAAGAATCGGGGTGATCAATTAAAAAAAAATACTAATAATTTTTTCAATCTTTCCTATCCACGAAAATGTAGGTCAATTTTTTTTATCTTTATTACTTTTTGTAATATTGCCTTTGAAACTCAAGTCACTTTCTACCTTTGAGTAAGGGAGGAAGGCAACTTCCACCCCCAAGTTCATTCTCCAAGAGACGATTGCGGTCTAATCTTCTCCGTATGTGGTCTTGCTCCCTCCCTCCCAAATACTTTTACTCTGTTCTACTCTTTTTGAAAATCCTTTTCTCTCTCTGTCCTTTTGAAGAACTGATATGGGGAGCTTTTATAAGCTTGTAATTTATTACGGAAATTATATTCGCTGATAATTCGTTCATTCTACATACACATTTTATTTATTTACTAGTAATACTTTTTCTTGTTTTTATTCATTTTGAGAGTGTAATTTATTTTTTAAATATATTATTCCCCCTTTTTTTTAAACTTTTTTCCTTGTTTTTTAAAGATGTTTCAGAATTAAAGAATTTAGCTTCTGAATAAAGTGAGATAAATTAAAATCGAGACAATGACGTAAAGATATTCCAATATACTATAAAGCATCACAAAACTGCAGTTTTCCTTTTTAAAAAATATATATATATATATCGAACACTCATTTGTAGGTTTAAAAAAACATTTACATTATAAAAATTTAAAAGGTTGCGATTTTTTCATTCCATAAATAGTTTTAATTACTCCAATAGCTGTGATAGTTTGTTTTTCCACGGTAAGGAAAAAAAATTAGCTAGTACACAAGAGCACACATCATCCAAACGTGAACAAGCACTTAGCCCTGTGTTTAGGGCTTTAATGTACATACACAAGAACACTAAGTATTATGAAAATTTTATTTAAATCAGTGAATGAAGAAAAATGTGAAAATATACGCATGTATTGTAAAATTCTTAAAAAAAAGGAAGTCAAAGAACATTAGTGGACATAATTAATATTCACGAGAGAAAAATAAAAACGGTATCAAAATATAATGAACCGCTGCTTAGGAACGCAACACTGAAAATATTGAAACCAGTTTGATTGCCAGATGAAATAGAAAGAATGAGGAATGTGAATATTATAAACACCACGAAATTTCATCACGATATATTAAAAAATAAAAATACGTTGTAATACTTAGAGTTAAGCTTCTCTTTGTTACTTCAGACAGTCAAACTGGTTTTGATGTTTTCAGACCTGATTCCTTAGTTGATTCACTAGATTTTGATACTATTAGTCTTTTTTTATTGCTTTAACATTAATCTGTAATTCCTAATTAATACACTTTTTGAAACTTTTTTTAGCAATATTCTAAAAATATATATTAAAACTACTAATTATGCAATATCTTATGTATTTAATAACGAGAAATTTTTCGAATTCCTATTAAAAGTGTGTAATGTAATTTTTATTCACAATTTTTCGCTCTTTTATATTGATAGAACAAAGTATGTAATCAATGTGTTATTTTAATTTCTCTTCCCTGACCCTCTTTTGCCATTCATGGAGAAGAGTTTTCTGAGTAGAAATTTCTGCACTGCAAACTTTAATTAGTGTAGTTATAGTTAATTAAAATCCGCATTAGCATTACATGGAGAGGAAAAACACGAAAACCTCCCAGGGTTAGTGATAAAATTTTGTAAAGTAAACTTGTCTCAATCAATTGTTATGTTGTAAGTTTTAATGAAAATCAATAAATGCCTTTTCTTTCAAAAATTTCGGTATTGTACTTTTTTATAAATTAATTTCGATTTTTTTGATAAATCTTTATATTAATTACAGTGAGCAGCTTCACAAATCTATATATTAAAATTTAAAATAACATAGAATTGTTTTAGTTTGTTGTTTTTAATGATCCATCGAAATGATCTATTAGAAAAATGGTACAATCTTTAAAAAAATTGAAAAAAATTAATTAAAATTAAAAAAAAAAGGTTGTGAAAAATATATGTATTTAAATTGTAATTGAAAGAAACAAATTAAAAAAGAAATAAAAAAATAAAATCTTGAACTCAAGGTTTTACTTTAACATAAAACGTTTTACAAGTTAGCCAATCAATTTTTAAAAAAAATTAACAAACTTTATTTGATTTATAGAGCAAATATAAATTTATTTTTAATGTAGTTACTTTATATGAATTACTTTCATATGACTACATAGTAAAATTTTATAAATTTAAATACTCTGGTTATTATTAGTTCTCTAAATAATCAAATCAAAATAATAAATAATTCAAGATATAATTAGAAAAAGTGCATGTTAAATAAAATGATAAAATCATTTTGAAAATAAATAAAGCCGTTTTAGAGTTTAAAAAAATTATTTTTTAAGTTTTTCTTAGAAGGAGAAAAAGCATAATGTAGAGTGAGTCTCTTCTGAAAGCTAGTTGACCCCCGTAGGTTGCAATTCTCCCTTTTCTCTGACAGTGGTTAGTCGATTAGTTTCGGATTACTTAACACCCCAGGAAGTACGCGCACCCCCACCAAAAATGTAGGGGAGACAGTGGAACGGGTTTTGGAGGTGCTATACTTTTCGTCCCTATTCGGGACTAACTCTTACTGAAGGTTAGAAGGGAAATGGAGAGGCCTTCTCACAGTATCCTTTGGCCAAGTTTTCAAGCATTCGCAGTTTACTAATCACAAGGAGTAAAGCCTCCTCCCTGTCCCTCATGCAGACAACTACGCTAGAGAAAATAACGTGCATAACGTTTCAAGAATGGCGCACATTAATTCACATTTATCAAAAACTAATAAAAGATTACTTAAAGTGTATGTAACTATACTTCATTCAAAATATAATTAAATACCCTTTTAATAATCTTTTATTATTTCTTGATAAGTTTTAATTTGTCGCATTCTTGAAATCAGCGCGCTATTTTCTGTTATGTAGTCGTCTGCAAGAAGGGCAAGGAGGAGGCATTACTCATTATGATTAGTAAACTGCGCATGCTTGAAAACATGCCTTGAAGGGTCATCCTGTTTCCTAAGGAAGCACACCCATCCTATCGTTAGACACTACCGACGGAAATTCACGAAATCAAATCCAACAAAAATATTGAGTAAAGCGAAGCTGGTTAAGTTGATATGAGAAGTTATTATGAAATATAATTAAAATTGAAAGCGAAAAAATATTTGTGAATCTTAAGAGATCTTAATTTATTGTAAGTTTTGTATTAATTTTTTTTTTTTTGTTGAGGTATATAGAAATGACAGCAGTAGATCCAGCATTTGAAGGCGTTGGTCAGCAAGCAGGAATAGACATATGGAGAATTGAAGTAAGATTTTATTTTATAATTAAAATTAATATCGTCTGCTTAACATTGTTCTGCTCAAAATAAGTTGTTTTAATATACTGTTATGTATTAAATTTTGATATCATTGCATTAATTGAGCAGATAAGTAGAAGTAATTGTTAAAATTTTACAATGAAAGTTGTTGCATTTATTGTTTGTTCGCCAAGTTTTGTTTTCAAGTGAGTGAACTTCGGTTATGGTAATTATGGAATAAATATGTCTTGATTAGAGCAGTTTTGTTCAAACATCGTGCAGTGGTTGTAAAAAAATTGCCTAATTGTCATTGACGCCGCTGATGCTTAATTGTGGTGCTAAGTACTACTTGTAGTCAGTGTCTAATATAGGTTATCGGGTGATTTGTACAATCTCCAAGGGGCCAAATAGATTTTAAACTTGCAATTTAAAAAACAAACAAACATGTAGATGTTTGCCCTGGGGTGGCTACGAGTTGGCCCCTTTCTGTGGTGTTTCTTTTAGTTTCTTGCGGACCACTGCCCGGAAGTTTCCAATACTTGGTGATAATTTTACCACAGATTACGTTATGGAAATCTCCCTGGTTATCATTTTGTTGATAATAGTTTGTATTTAGTTCCCATTTTTAAAACTCTTTAATTTACTGTTAAAATTAGCTTTCTTTGGATATAAAATTGCCGTACTACTAATATGTATCTGTTTCTAATTTTTAAATTTATGTAATATATATATATAGTTAGAATTTTTATCTGAATGAAAGAATATTATGTATTTTTCATGAAATGTTTTGTATATTTAGTGAATTAAACTTATATATTTTTCGCAAATTTATTTCACTAATATTTCAGTTTTTTAAATTCTTTATCACTAATTCATTTTTATTACAAAACAATGATTCACCTACTTTTTTTAGGTAATTCTTAATTAGATTTTTGAGGTTCGTTTTGCATTGAAAACACCATCCATAATGTAATTTAAAAGAAAAAAAAAATTATATGTTATAAAAGTTAGTTCTGAACATGGTGTTAAATCGAGAATAAATTAAAAAAGTTAATATGACATTAAAAGAATTCATTGGAAAAAATGACTTTCAAAGTTTATACAAGCTAATTCATTATTTTTCGAATAAATATAATAATTTTTCGCTATTATTTCTCCTTCATAAAAACTTAGACACTTTGGTATTCTTTTTCTTCAACATTAGTTTGATGGCTTAATTGTCACTATTCATTCACCAGTTTGTAATGGGCAATGTGATTACATTGAATAACAGTTAAAACTCATTTTCAGTGTAGAAAAGTTGTCAGGCTCTATAGATGAGCTTAATTAATGGAGAGTTTAAAAGAAAGTTAATGTGTGAAGTAAAATTGAGATAATTGGAATGCAGTTTCACAGAGGATATAAAATTGAAATGTGCAGTGTGTCAAACAAAATTAATTTGTTGTATAATAGTAAACTCATCTTATAGGTGCAAACAGTATATTTAATACACAGACCATTAATCATTTCGATTCCTATATTGTTAAATTAATTTGAATAACTAGTACTGCATCTAAATCACCAGTTTATCAAATCATTTTGATTCAGTCTCAATCTTCAGTAATAACAAAAGTAAAAATATTTATCTGACTGATTGGCACCAAGTTTCAAACAAGAATCTAATGAATGGTTAATGTGAAAACTATTGCGAACTCAGACGAACTGACCGATTTGGGCGTATACTTTCCCAAATCAGTTTTTTTTTTAACAGAGTATAGAATTTGAAAATAGTATCGACTGAATAATTTAATCAATTTTTATTATTTATGGTGCATATTGTTTTTAAAAAATGCTTTAAGGTGCTTATTTTTTGATTTTGTTTTTTAAAAGTCCTTAAAGGTGCTTTTTTCATGGGGTGTTTTTAAAAAGTGTTTCATTTTCCATTTTCGAAAATGAGATTTTTTTCTTTACCATCGCAATTAAAGCCAGGTATTATGCAAAAGCGTCCTTTTCACATTGTTCTATTCAATGTTTTCACAATTCATTCAACTGCAATCCATTTCAGCATATCGTCGGTTCATAGCGTATGTAAGTGCCAATCATTTTACATGTTTGAGGAAATACTTGAGAGTTCTCGTGTAGGTCTGAGCTGGGTTCGGTGAGATTATTGTCAGGATTCATTTTCGACCCCTCTGATATCAAACTGAAAAATCTCTCGATGTTTTTACAGTGGCTAATAAAATCAAGAAAATAGTTCTTTGTCAGAAACTAGTTATTTTATTATGATCATGTTAAGTCTTGGAAAATTATTTTGCATTTTGTTAATGTATGTAGTGCTTAAAAATATTTTTGAGTGCTTAAAAAGTAATTTAAAGGTGCTTATTTTTTGTCGAAAGACTCAACTACGCACCCTGTTATTTAATTCAGTAATGATAGAAGATCAAAACTATTTGAATTAGAAGGTTTAAAAAAGTTTATATAGTGTTAAACAAAATCCAAAGAATCCTTCTGGGTAATAAAAATTTAAAAGAAAGACTTTATTTTCTATGAACCACTCCATGATTTGATTAAGAACAAATTTTGTATATTGCTATTTAAAATTGCTTAACGTGAAGTGAAATTTTAAATATCATTAAAAAATTTTCTAATAATATTATATTAAATAATATAAATTATAATTATTAAATATTTTTTGCAAATAATTGTTTTTTGAAATGTGATTTTAATAGCCATATTAAATATATTTGAAGTTCTCGAATTAATTTCATGAGCTAATTTGTTTGTGCCAAAGATAATTAATGTTATAGAATCAGACAGGAACCGCTGAACTAGGGGTGGGGGGGGGGGAGAAGAGGGGCCTTTATAAACTTTATAAATGAAGGGACACAGCCCATTCTAACATTATAATTTTTCGATAAATATTTTCTTAATTTTCAAAAGAAGTCACTATTTGGAGCTACATTTCCTTGATGAAAACTGCTACCCAATCATCCCTTACTCTAACCCTCACTAAGAATATATGGTCTTATTGCTGACCAATGAGGGGCAAATATTTTATTCTTTAAATCAAAATTTCATTTCATATTTTTGCAAAATTAAAATACCGTAAAAGCTTGATATATTGACTGGCATATTGTGAGAAGTCTTCAAAACATTATTATTTAAGATACAAAAATTCTTAGTTTATGACGAGTAAAGAGAATTTTTCTGTTATTAAAATTAGCAAAGTTATACAAAAAGGACAAAATAGAAAACGTTTTTATTTATGTCTGATATTAATATAAAAAGTGAACATCATTTCACCTTATTTTCCTCTTCCAATCATAATCCTTTTTGTTATTAAATATATTTGGCATATATATTATAAGCATATATATTTGGATAACCACCAACTAAATTATATTCCTATATAAAAATGAAAAAATCTTTTGCTGTTATTGTCATATACTTCAAATGAATGTACAGTGCGCAAAAAATAAATGAACTCACCGGAACAACTATTGATCTAATGATCGGATCTTCATGTTTTTGGACTCGTTCTTAATGGATCCAGATAATGAAGTCAAATATACTAATTAATTTGAGCAAACGATATTTTAAGTTAGGAAATTAGACACAAAAACGTACTTTCTCTGATTAAACATACCTTTTTTCGACGGATTCGGATTTCTGACCCCCAATATATAGTAGCCGCTGGAGGGGGTTTTATGTTTGTATTGCAAATGACTGCTGCAGACTGTATGATTGAAAACAATGATTTTATTTAATATACGAAACAGCAAGCGTCCTTGTCGGACTGGAGAGGAGCGGTTGACCCGCGTGATTCTCTGTGCCAAGAGAGAACGAGAGAATGGTTATTTTTAGTGGCGCGTGATGAACGCCACTTCCACCCACTCATGATCCTTTAGAAGATCATGCGTGGGTATTAACTTTATGTCTTAAAATTGAACGTATCTTATTAAGCGTTAACATGCTCCCCCCCATTGAAATAATTTAAATTATTTCAATAGTAGACAACACAATATTCACAAACACATTACTATACAGAATACATATACATTGACAAAAAAGATTAAATATAAACACAAATATTAATTATTCCCAATACAAGTTTTCATAGTTCAATAACGTTCCAGATTTCATAAAACTTTACTCAGTACATTTATTCAACTGGCAATAAACAAAGATGTCTAACACTACGCTTCAATGTATTGCCATTTGGCAATCTAACCTTTACTACTCTAATTTTGTTATCTGTACCTGGGTAAACTTCTACGATTCGAGCAGTTAACCATTTATTAATTAGAAGATTGTCTTCCTTAATCAAAACTAATCTACCATTTTCAACATTATCTTTTTCAAATTGCCATTTACCTCTTAATTGTAAATTATTTAAATAATCTCGTGACCACAATTTCCATAATCTTTGAATACACTTAGTAGTTTTTTTGCCACCTATTTAACCTGTTATCATTTATTTCACAAATATCTGGTTCAACGAGAGTATTTATTGGTCTACCAACCAAAAAATGTCCAGGAGTAAGAGTTTCAAAATCGTCAAAGTCTGACGACAGAGGTGGTAAAGGTCTAGAATTTAATATACCTTCAATTTGGCAAGTTATAGTTAAAAATTCTTCATACGTAAGAGTTTGATTTCCTACTATTCTTTTCAAATGGAATTTAAATGATTTGACTCCTGCTTCCCAGAGACCGCCAAAATTAGGAGCTCTGGGAGGTATAAATTTCCAATCAATACTCTCATTAGTGAGAAATTTTGCTAAGCTTTCATCTGGATATTTTACAAGATTGTTTAATCTTTTAATTTCGACATTAGCTCCGATAAAATTTCGAGCATTATCTGTAAACAATTTCGAACCTTTGCCCCTACGAGCAAAAAAACGCTTTAAAGTTGCGATAAATGCTTCTGTAGTCAAATCAGTAACAATATCCAGATGAATGGCTCTTGTAGTAAGACATATAAATATACATACATATATTTTGTTTAAAGAACCCTTTCTTTGGTGTTTATACTTAATAAAAAGCGGTCCGCAATGATCAACACCTGTATAATTAAAAGGAAATGTTGGCGTAACTCTTTCATTGGGTAAGTTACCCATACTTTGTTCGATAAGTTTTGGATTATTTTTAAAACAAATTAAACATTTGTGAACTATTTTTCTACACGAGTTTCTGCCGTTAATCGGCCAGTATTTTTGGCGAATACAATACAAAAGTGATTGTGCGCCAAGATGGAAATACTTTTTATGATAATATTCAATAACAATATAAGTTAGTTTACTGTTCTTTGGTAATATAATTGGAAATTTCTTGTTAACAGTTAAATTTGCATTTTTTAGTCTTCCAGAAACTCGCAAGACTTCTTTGTCATCTAAAAATGGATTTAAATTTTTTAGTTTACCTGTTATAGGATCCCCCTTTTTAATCTTACTTATCTCCAAGGCGAATGATTCTTTCTGAACCATTTTGATTAACTCAGTTTCTGCCTTCTCTAAATCGATCTGAGAAATAGGTCCCTTTCTTTTTGAGTTTGGATTTCGGCAGTTATGAAAAAACCTGAAAATATAACTTAAGACATAGATTATAGTAAAATACTTATTAGAGATATTAAATATTCTGGTTAAGAAATTAGAGTCATTAGCACTGGCTAGACAGTAGTTAGAGTCACTATTATGTTTAATAGAGTTTTTTAGTTCATTAGCACAGTCTTCATCTAAACTAAAGGAATGAGAGTCACTAAGCTCAGAATCAGAATGCAAAAAAGAAGGCCCATTCCACCACGAAGTATTGGTTTGTAAAGAGTCAACAGTAAGACCCCTTGTCAAAGCATCAGCTGGGTTTTCCTTTCTATTGCAGTGGCACCACGAGCTTATATTCGTCAAGCTCTGAATTTCTTTGACCCGATTAGCAACAAATGATTTCCACTTTTGACTGGAACCATTAATCCAACATAACGTTATCTTTGAGTCTGTCCATAGAATTACGTTGGTAGATTTCTTTCGCTCTATTATGTTTTTTATTTTATTTGTTAGGCGAGCTAACAGCAAAGCACCAAGAAGTTCCATTCTAGGTAAAGTTATTTTCTTGAGCGGTGCGACACGACTTTTGGAAGTAACCAGGTTCACTTCGATTTTGTCTTTCTTGAAGAGTCTAACGTAAATACAAGCACCATAAGCCTTTTTGCTTGCATCCGAGAACCCATGAATTTCTATTGTGGAATCAGCAGTGTCTTCAAATGAATTGAGGATGTATCGTGGTATTTTCAAACTTTGTAAGTTCGGAATTTCAGAACACCATTGTAGCCACGGTTCTTTTATGTCAGGAGAAAGCTCTTCATCCCAGGAAATACCTCGTATCCATAGTTCTTGAAATAGGCACATGATTCGTAAAGTATAAGGCGTTAAGAGTCCTAACGGATCAAATATTTTCCCTGCTACCTTCAGGAGAAAGCGTTTTGTGTTCTGAGTATTGGTTAAGAGTTCCATAACATTGTTTACATCGATCGCGAAACAATCAGTTTCAGTGTTCCAGCTTAATCCTAAAACCTTTAATGTACGAGTTCCTAATGCAACATTGGAGTTACACGGATGTGTATCAAATCCAGACTCCTCCCATCTCTGTATTAAATTTGGATCATTGGAAACCCATTTCCTTAGAGTCATTCCTGCATCTTTCATAATACTGTAAGCTTTATTAGTATTTTCAAACGCTTCTGAAATATTGTCCGATCCCCCAATAAGGTCATCCACGTTCATTCAAAATTTGATATACTTTAGGGTAATCTTCGCGATATTTCTTTATGTGATGTTTAATTGTTGCGGCTAACAAAAATGGGCTACAATTTACTCCGTAAAGTACGCGAGTTAATCGGTATAACCTAATAACTAAATTTTCTTCGTTAGTTGACAAGTTATTTCCCCATAAAAACCTTACTGCATCCCTGTCCGTTTCTGACAATGATATTTGTAAAAACGCTTGAGCTATGTCCGATATATAAGCGATTCTATTTAAGCGAAAGTTTACCAATAAATCTACGAGATTAGGATTTAAATTGGGACCTGGCCATAAACATTCATTAAGTGAAAGCTGTCCATTTTCATGAGCACTAGCATCAAACACAATGCGTAATTTTGTCGTTATGCTTTCTTTTTTTAATACAGGCTGATGCGGAAGATAGAATAAATGTTTATTGTTTGGAACTATTTGTGTCACCGGTTCTACGATACCCTTCTCTAACTGTTCATTTAATACTCCCTTATACTGTTGATATAGACTATCATTGTTATTAAATCTTTTGACAAGACTTTTAAATCTCCGTTCGGCCAAATTGTAGTTGTCATGTAACTCAGGTGTATCGCATTTCCAGGGCAAAGATACTTCATAACGATCCTTTTTAAACGTAATAGTTTCATTAAAAGTTTGTAACGCTAAATCCTCTTCAGGAGTCTTTAAATCATCTTTTATTCCGATACTTTCAAGATCCCAGAATCTCTCTAAATTGTTTTTTAGTGATTCCTAATTTTTTACTAAGCAACAAGCTAAAGTATTTGCAGAATTGTTTCCATTCATAACCCCAGTAGTTATCCATCCCTATTTACTTTCCACCAAAATAATATCAGTACCCCTTATTTTGATTTGATTTGAGCCTAAAAGTTCATAGAATAATTCTGCCCCAATTAATAAATCGATTTTACCTGGTTTATTAAAATTAGAATCAGAATACGCTAAATGAGAGGGAAAATTTATCTTAGATATATCATAATATTTAGAGGGTGTTAAGTCCGTGATTTTTGGTATAATTAAGAGATCAATATTTCGCTGAAAGTCTTGTTTCTGATTAGAAATACAAGTGGATACCTTTCTTTTAACTGTCACATTTGATCCATTAATACCAGAGATGGAAGAATTTCTTTCTTTCTTTTTTAATCCTAATAGATCTGCACATTCTGTGGTAATAAAACTAGATTGACTCGCATTATCTAATAACGCTCTTAAAGAGTGAAAATTATTTCTACAATCCTTCACATTAATAACAGCTGTGCTCAGCAAGATGAATTTCCCATTAGTTATGGTAAGACAGTTATTATTTCCCTTTGAGAAGGAAGGATTTTGAGAATTTTCTAAGCAATGCACTTCAAAAGAGTTATGGCTTACAGATGGGAGATTCGATTGCGTCACACCCACGGTTTTGACTGCAGTGTTAAGAGGGCTGCTGTTTAATGTCGATTGATATTCGTGTAATAAAGTGTGATGATGAAATCTTTTTTTACACACAAAACAAGCACTTTTCGAATTGCATTGATTGAAAGGATGGGAATCGCTTAAACAATTGTAGCAGAGATTATTTTTCTTCACTAAATTTATTCGTTCTGATAATTTCATCTTTTTAAATTCATCACAATGATATAATGCATGTGATGGAGATTTACAAGCGAAACATAATTTTTGAAATTTGTTCGATTTAACTAAAAAAGACTTTGATCGATCAGAATTAAATTTAGATGGGATGTTAGAATTAATACTATTTAGTATTTGATATCTTCTTTCTAAAAATTCCAAAAATGTGTCAAAATCAGGCACTTCATTATCTTCTAGAGTCAATTCAAATCGTTTACGAGTTTCGCGGTCTAATTTATCCAGAATGATATTTAATAAAAAAACATTAGAAAGTTTGTCTCTAGTGAAATCTAGTATTTTTAATGATCTAAGATTTTTCTTGATATTGTCCAAAATGTTACGAAGTTCTCTAGCAGATTCTTGTTTAATAGGTTGCATTTTAAGTATGTTTTTGATGTGACAGTCAACAATGAGTCTTTTATTCTCATATCGCTGCTGTAATGCCTTGAATAATTATTCAAAATTATCGTCTGACGTTTCTACTACCTTCGCTTCACCCCTTAAGGATCCACGTAGGTAAAAAAGTTTTTCGTTTTCTGAAAGTTCTGGATTTTCATTGATTAGACTAGAGAATTGGTATTTAAATAAATTCCACTCTTCTATTTTACCGTTAAAAATTGGAAGATAAATTTTTGGTAACTTTATAGATGCTCTTTTGGTTTGGTCATTTAATATAGGGTGATTTTCATGCATTGAACTATCTATATTATGGTTTGTAGCAGATACAGTTTTAAAAAATTTGAGTTTTTTAATAGAGTTTTTTTGGCTTACCTCTTGTTTTTGAATCTCCTCATCAATTTGAGACAGCAGTAACTCCTTTTCTTCTAGTTCATCATCATTGAGCATTTTGTAATACTCATTTTTTAGAGCATCGAACTTCTCGTATATAGTAGTCACAGTATCCAGGTGGGCTTCGAGTTCGAAAATGTCTATTTCAGTTTGTTGCATTGCTTCCGAAACAGCATTCGATAGTTTTGTCAATTGTCCTTTTAAATTGCCACGTTTACGATTTAACGAGGCTATGTCTCTACTTCTTTGAGACAATGATTCGGTGTCGTCATTGTTTGACTTCACAGTAGCCATTGTTTGGCTTGTAGTAATCCAAAATGAGCAGCTGATTTACCTCCGGGTCGCTAGGACCAAAAACATGGAGGGGGTTTTATGTTTGTATTGCAAATGACTGCATCAGACTGTATGATTGCAATGATTTTATTTAATATACGAAACAGCAAGCGTCCTTGTCGGACTGGAGAGGAGCGGTTGACCCGCGTGATTCTCTGTGCCAAGAGAGAACGAGAGAATGGTTATTTTTAGTGGCGCGTGACGAACGCCACGCATGATCCTTTAGAAGATCATGCGTGGGTATTAACTTTATGTCTTAAAATTGAACGTATCTTATTAAGCGTTAACAGCCGCAATCTGGAAATATTGTTTTAATAGTTTGGTCAGGAGAATGGTTTGGATCCTTTAACTGTTAACTTTACCCTTTTTGTGTATTTCACTGTATCCATTTTTTTTTTTAAGTGGATTGTTAAAGTTCCAATTATAAAATTCGTTTTTCTAAAGATAATTTCGTGCAAAATATAACTTTCATTATTTTTAATTATTTTATTTAATGATTGTGGAAAAACTTTAGAATTGTATGCAATTTTTTATTATTTGAAAGAATGAAATTTTAAATCGCAAAATACAAAATTTGAGCAAATTTGGTCAAATAAAGAAATATATAAAAAAAAAAAACGTATTTTTTTTCGAAATTTCGTCTTCCACCTCCTTTTTTTGTGTCTATTTTTTGTTACGTAAATTTCATAATTATAAAAGCAAAAATAAATTTAAATCGTAGAAGAAAGGATGTTTCGCTTTGATATGTGGTAAAGAATAATTAATTAGCTGTATTAATTATTAGTTAAAAGTTATTAAAATTTTTAGCTATATTGTTTGAATTTCATATTTTAAGCCGTTGGACTCACTCTTTTTCTCAAATGGAGAAATTAGCATTTTGCTGAACATAGATGTTCACTTTAAAAGCATCAAAAAAAAAAAAAAAAAAAAAAAAAAAAAAAAAGGAATCATAGGGGAAAAAAGCCTCTCAAAATTTATTGACATCGAGTCCCCTGATCAAAATAATCCCTTTTTTTTTTTTTTTTTTTTTTTGTCTGTAAAACTATACTATATAACAATTAAAAAAAAATAATCGAATTTTACAATTTAATGGGCAAAACTATTTCGAAGTTTGTACAAAATGGGGCACGATATCTTTAGATAGAATACGCGGTTGCAAAAAATGTACTTATAACTTTATTTGCAAAACAGAAAATTTGTATAGAACAGAAAATTGAATTTAACATTTAAATCATTCAAATGCCATTCGATGCATACAAAAATAATATTTTCATATCAAAATGTTCTTTAAACGTTTCTTTAAATATACGTGAAATTTCGAATTTTTATTATCCAATAATTTTTGCGTTATAAGAGTAAGAAGCGTGGAAATTTTCAGAAAGAGCGGGGACTACGACAACAATTTTTCTTTACAGAAGTAATTTTTAAATTTACATTAAAATGAACCTACTCGTTAGGGTATCAAAATCAGTCATTTTAACTTAGAAACACACTTGGAAAAATGATGTGAGAAAAAAAAAATTAAAGTATTAAATGCGTTTTAATTTACGTATTTTGAATTAATATGTTTGAACCTCCCTATCGGGAGAGGCTTAACCCCCGTCATCCTTGGCTTCTGACGCACATAAGGACAGTCGTGATTTAGCTTGTCTCTCTGACCATCCGAATTTCATGGGCAACATAGCGTTTGACTATAGATGCCCTGAAGAATTACAAAACTGGTTCATAGCCCCAGAAAATCGCATAATGTAATCTACAGAAAAAGAATTACATAAAGTAAGGTCAATCTGTTACACGTAACAAAGGTAGATTCATTGCCTTTAATAAGGACAAATAAGTTATAAAATAAAATAGGGTGCATTAATACACCCCCCCCCCGCTGGTAACAATACATACTGCACCACATTGTGTGCTGAGCATTTGCATCACAGCAGAAGATGAGTTTGCAGCCAGAACTATAATAGCCAGTTATTGCCTTAGCAGCAACAGACGGTGGGAAGGGAGAAAGGCAGACAAACGATGACAAAGTCAGAAGCTGATTCTTTGTCATAGAATAATAGCAACTAAATCCCTGTGGAGAAAGTTGACAAGGCTAAGGGTATTTAGATTAGACATAGCCAAGATGCAGGTCCTTGGGTCACAGTGAGTATCATAAAAAGTATTAAAACCCTTTACGTCCCAGAATTCTACCCTTACGAATCCAGGGCTCTTGTATAAGAGCAATGTCTAATTCTCCGTCATTCAACCTTTTAGCCAAGAGACTAGAAGCAGCAATGCTATGTTGGAGATTGATTCTGTTACCATAAAAAATTATAAGATAAAAAACAAAAAAAAACAAAACTAGAATGGCAAGTTCCCTAGGGAGGAAAATCTCCTTTTAACAGCTTCACCAATTCCAAGCTTAGATACTGGTTATAGAGTTAGTTATGTCTGAAAAATCAAGAGCATCGTTTGAACTTACCTTAGAATCAGGAGATTTGTCCTTCCTCCTGGTCCATTTCGCCTTCAGATGTTTGTTGGAGCCCCTTTTCTTATTTGGATCGTGGATGATCTTAAAAGTTCCACTTCAGAGAGAGCCCCATGGTCGAAGAGTCTCTAAAGAAAAGACCTCTCCCAAGGATTTCTCATGAGAATGGCCCCACAGAGTCCATCAGATCTCTCCTAAAGAGAGTTTGTCTGAAGGAAATCCCAGATGTTAAATAAGTTGGAAATAATAAAAACGACATTTTGTCTTATTTATCAGATTTTGTATGAGTCCTATTTAAGAATCCGTAAGAATTTCTTTCTCCAATAAGTATTCTTTTTTATAGATGTTTAAAATAAGATGCTTTGAAAAGGGATACAACAGGAAAAATAATATTTCCACTGTAAACAAAACGTCATTTCGAGTAGGGAATCTCACTAACTGATTGTTATTTTAACTGTTTAATCTTACATAATTTAAACAAATACTAAAGTGCATTTTTTTGCTAGAATTTCTTTAAAAGGATAAACTGTCGAAAATTGGAATCACCTCTAAGAAGGGACGCAAAAGACATAATCAAAAGTAAAATGTATGTCGTTAAAATAGGTAAACATACGAAGAAGCATTTAGTCTCGTTTTATCGAGCTGCACATGAAACAAAATAGTTCATCAGCACTATCATAGTTGTAAATATATTTAATGTAAGAAGAAGGAACAAATATAAAGAATTCTGTACTTTCATCAGGAAGTACGACAAGTTACGAACTTTTAACGATTCAGTGTTGTCAAATAGGATGTTTGCTCTCTCTAATTAAAAAAAAAGGTTCATTGCTGTGCCAGATTATCTCCGAATTATTTCCTCCACGTTGTTACGCTTTTAAAACTTGTTACACTATCACTGTTCATTGAAATTCGTTCAGGAGAAACGTAAAACCAATATGACACCAATGATAATTAATTTTAACTACTAAGTACAAAAATGTCTAAAAAGCGAAATAAATGGAGAAATACTACTCATTTGTTAAAGAGACCATAAAAAACAATTGCCGTTGATGAATTGTGGTAAATCTGAAATAGTATGAGTTATCTCGAGCAGACACTGAACACAGTTAATATTTTATTTCGATGGGACGAACTATTAAAATACGTGTTAATCTAATAGCGTAAAGTCATCGACACATTCAACAAATAATGATAAATAAAGAAGATTGGAATTATTTGGCGTTTCAGCTTTGTGCATGATAGTGTAGTATAGTGTTGTTCAGTACTGATTCTTTTCATTCACGAAAAGTTTAGAATAAGCACTTGCAACATTTTCCCGTCTAAAACGCGTTAGATTTAAGGCTGTTTCCAGGTTGTAAGTTTTTTTTTTAGTTTTAAGGTTGCTTCCAAATAAAAATGAAAGAAATTTTGGATTTCTATGATGACTATGCAGTCTAACATTTATGTGGGCAATAAAACATGAATTTATAGTTAAGTATAAAATGTTTCTTCCTTTAGATAACGGCCTATTTTTTTTAATGTGAAAACAGTGTTTTATGAAGGGATATTTGGGTCATAAAATTAACCTCTGCTTTGCTACGAATTTTATTATCGATCCTTCTTTGTCATACATTTCAATCTGCTCAGTAAGTAAATGAGGAAAGAGAAAAATATTATGATAAAGAAAAATTTCTTTTACCGCTATTTTTTTTAACGTACTAATTGACACTCTTAGGTTTTTAAGTCCCTTTTTTTTATTTATTTATTGGTTAACCTTTCGGCATTGTATAAAGGAATTTTATTAAAACACAAAAACTTTCAAGTTTAACTACTCCAAAACAAATTCGAAATTTCAAAAAAAAAATTTTTATTTTTTATTTTTTTTATTTTTTAAGAAGAAAAAAAACAAACAAAAATTAGTTTATATAAATGTACACACGAGGGTTGCTATTTATATTTCTGGCCTAATAATAAAAAAACAAATATGTAGGATCGAAATTGGTTTTATTGTTTTTCAAAATATTCTCCATGATGATCAATACACTTTTGCATGTGTTTGAACCAAATTTCAAAGCACTTTTTCCAGTCCGATTGAGGTAACTCCAAAACATGCGTTTTGAATGCATCAACCGCTTCTTCGGGGGTTGAAAATCGTTGTCCACGTAATTTATTTTTGATGTGTGGGAATAAGAAGAAGTCATTGGGTGCCAAATCAGGGCTGTACGGCGGATGACCCATCAGTTCGATCTTTCGCTCCGTCAGAAATGCCTTTGTTTGAGTCGATGTGGGAGAGCTCGCATTGTCAGGATGAAGAATGATTCGCCTGTTCTTCTGCTGTTTTCGAATTTCTCCGATGACTTCTGGCAAACAAATGGTCGTGTACCATTCAGAATTGACCGTCCTGCGTTGCTCTAACGCCACTGTTGCCACATGACCGTTAATGCCGAAGAACAGGCAATCATTTGTTTTGATGTGCTTCTTCCTCGAACAACTTTTGTTGGTTTTGCCTCGTCTTGGAAGACCCATACAGTTGATTGCTGTTTTGTTTCGGGCTCATATGCATAGATCCATGATTCGTCACCTGTGTAGATGTTATACACAGCCTTTGATGTACCTTGAACGTATTTTTCCAACATTTCCTTGCACCAATCGACACGAGCCTTTTTTTGAGCGTTTGTCAGATTATGCGGGATCCAACGCGAACAAATTTTTTTTACGCTCAAATGTTCATGCAATATTTTATTGGTGCTAGTCATACTAATGTCCAAAGACTCCTCCATCTCACGGTATGTCACATGACGATCTTGCTTTATCAGTTCACGCACAGCATCGATCTTTTCTGGCACAACAACGGATTTTGGACGACCTGCACGGGATTCGTCCTGGATCGAACATCGACCACGATTAAATTCGTTATACCAATTTTTTACAGTGCTGTAGGATGGCGCTTTATCGCTGAATAAAGAATTAAGTTCATCGAAGCACTCTTGTCTTGACAATCCACATCGAAAATTATGAAAAATAATGGCACGAAAATGTTCACGATTCAATTCCATTTTTTGAAAGAGAAGAACTTTTCAATTTACTGTCAACAACACAAATGAAGCTATAATGGTAAATCGTCTGCTGAATTTATGTTTAAAAATATCAAACTTTCGATTAAAATCGTCTGCGGTCGCCTAGCAACACTTACTGTTGCCAAGGCCAGAAATATAAATAGCAACCCTCGTATAAGTTAAAAAACATTGAAAAAATTAAAGATTAATAAAAGAGAAAAAGGAATAAAAATTACATATATAAATAGCCGTGTTTCATTCTCTGCTATTACATGTAACTCCAAACTACTGCGGGATTCTTCAGGTGCTTTTATAAATTACATTTAAAAGGTTCTCCATTACTTATACATACATAATTAATGGTCAATTCTTATGGCCATGCCTGATAAAAGTTCTTTTGGTTCATTACTACTTAAAAAAATAATAATAATTTTTTTTTCATATTCAGAATTATTATCATAAAATATTTTACGCAAGGTAAGTCTTCTTTGTGCGCTTTCGAAATTGTTAAAAGTATGTCCCCCGACAAAAAAAAAAAAAAAAAGAGGTTGAAAATCACTGCTCTTGATGTTGATTGCCACCTTCTCTTTTCTCAAAAAACCACCAGTTTTCGCTATAAGCAACAACTGGTTATAATTGGAATAATTGGACTCGTTATAATTCGCGATCGCAACACTCGATACGCCATCTAGCGGGAGACTGTAAATATCGGGCATTAGTTCCCACATAACCATTGGCAATGACGGACGCCATTTTCTTAGCATCAAAAAAGAACCAAAATTTCCCTAAAGAAAAGGTAAAACTTCTTGAAAAAACTAATCAGAACATGCCAAGCATTTGAAGAACAACTTCTCAATAATTTTTACTTTTCTATTACCAACAACATAACATGATTTGTTGTTCACTTGCTGTTACAGATCTGTGTATTGCGGTAAAATAATTTTTCTGTCTTCAATTCATTACAAGTTAAAATGAAGTCAGCATTGCTTTCGTCATTCCAATAAATAAATGTGTTCCAATGAATTCCATACAGAACTGTAATAGTTATAGAATATTCTTCTTCTTCATAGAATAGTATATATTTCTGTTTCTACATAATTCAGAAAACAACAATAAGGATTAATCCGAATTACTTGAAAAAGTATCTTTTGTGCTGATTATAAATAAATTTTTTATCGTTTTCTTGGTAAGTGTTTTTTAGTTTTGAAAGAATTTCAACTAGAATTCAGCTATTCTGTTTTCTATGTTCTTGTTCAGCTATTCTGTCAGCTATCGAGATCTTACAATTATAAAATTTTGATGTGTGGTATGTTACCTAAAAGTAAGGAAGGAATAAACTATGTATATATTATTTGAAAATAAAGTTTTCAAACAAAGAACATATCATTTTGGAATTCTCCGGACTTATAAATCAGGTAAGTGTTATGATTTTTATAATAAAAAATTTGCTTGTAAATAATTTTTTTTCTTACTTGATGATCGTTCTCTACAAAATGGTTTTTTTACGTCTGATTAAATACTATAAGAATTAAAAAAAAAGATACAATACAAAAGTTTTTATTGAAAAATGAGGAATTTTTAAAATCGTTTTTAATCCTAAGAATTCTTTATTTTACGATTTTAGTTTATAATTTTTTGATAAAATTGTTGTCAAAATACTTTTTTTGAAAAATTAAATGGTATTAAATTATGTGTTTATGTATACTTCTTGCATATTCTAATATTTGAAGTAATATGATTCAGAAAAGTATGGAAGAAAAATTCGGTACTTACGTATTAACCACAGCTACAGATTTGGCAGATTTTTAAGTGCCGTCAATCTACACTTAAAATTTTTGGAAAAAATCTTAAAATGAAACACTTTGTTTAAAATCAAAGTAGTCAATCGGATTTCGGTGGAAAATGGGCCGATATAGAGTTTAGCATAGATTCAAAACAAACTTTTCTCTCACCTGATTCTATAGCCATTATGATAAGATTCAAAAAGAAATAACATTTCCAAATCGGACGTTTACTAAGATAAAGTTTCATGTTATGGACATTGGTACATTTTCGCTATATTTCACTCCATAAAATATTTCGCTCCTAAAAAATAAAATTGCATCTTGTTTTGTTTTTGGCAAGTCCCAAAGACGCATTTTCGTAACACTAAAAAATGGCGACACAAAAAGAACGGTTCTTTTTGTTTTTTTGTTTCGTAAGCATTCTTTATTTTACGTTAAAATTTTAATGGGCCTTTCATGTTATACCATTAAATTTAGTAAAACTATTTCTCAGGCATTAGGTCTGAACTCTTATAAGAATATACCTATTTTTTTCTCTTTATTTACAAATATTTTTCCGATGTGTTCTGGATGTTCCTTCTCTAAAAAAAAAAGTGATACCATTTTGTTTTCGTTTGCATAAGAAAGAAAACAAACATTTTTCTTTTTTAAATTTAATCAGCCACAATAAAGATGGAACGTTACAATGCTACATGCTACATTAAAGACGTCTCCAGTGTAACAGAATGACTGTTCATATGGAAATCGCAGGGATTCGGCACACACAACAACGCCCCCTATAGTTCGTTGCGATCGCGAATTGGAAGAAAAAAAAGTGAAAATGTAATTTTTTTGTCTTTTTTTATTTTATTATTTTTTTTCTACAAAAAGAACACAAGGATGACTTTTTCCAGTTTTTTTGGTGAAACTCTGCTCTTTTTTTTAAAAAAAAATTTAATGACAATAAAAAAAAAATCGCTTTTTCTAAGAAACTTACGCTTTTTTTCGAACTTCTGAAAAAAATTCGTTTTTTACGCATTTTCGTACCTATGTAAACGCGATTAAAAATTGCATTTACTGGATTTAAAAATCATTCCGTTCGAATATTCACGCGATTATAAATGACGCAATCTCGATTTGTATTCAAGCGATTTAAAAAATCTTCCCATCCAGATCAAAGTTCACACAAAATTTAAAAAAAAAAAAAAAAAAAAAAATCATTTTGCATTGTATATAATTCGAGATTTCTTCTTTTTTATGATTAAAAGATTGATGATGTTCTACGCATGTATGCTCCCTACATTCACTTGCTTAAATTTCAGGAATTTTTTCTATTATTTAAAATTTGTTTTGTCTACAACGTTTTTGTATTTCTATTTTCAGTTTTTCGGTTTTTTTCCAAACTCATCCCTGATGGGACAGATATTAGAAGTAAAATAATTAAAACAGAAGCACATATATTTTTTAATTTGAATTTGGAAGATGCATTGATAATTAAGATTTGAAAACTCTATTGGTTATTGTTCGTTATGCTTTCGGTTAACAGTTTGTGAGAAGTCAAGTAATTGTTCAACCTATTTCTTAGTTCTGAGAGGACGAGAAAGTTCAGATTTATTTTTAAAATTCGTAATTCTTTGTCTAAATTAGATCGGTTTCGCGCAAATTTTCGCTAGCTTTTTATCATTGTTTTAATTTATTTTCTTTTTAATACTCATCATCCCCTGAGGATTATCGCCCACTTTTTTTTATATAAAACATCTACATACATATATATATATAGTGCGTACTTTAAAATAAAACTCCTCTAGTTACGCTATCTCAATTTGCGCTTTTGTTTTCATATTTTGCAAACTGGCAATCTTGTTACGAAAATATTGTAAATCATTCTTGACAAATTTCCTGTTCATGTAAGTTCATTTGATTTCGCTACTCGCTTTATAGATTATCTTTTATGTTCTATTCTATTTTTTCTTTATATTTTACTTTCTGTTTTTACGTGTTATTTTTACTTATTGTGTTCTATTTTATTTGTTGTGATTTTTGTAAAAATTTTTTGAATGCTACTCACATTATTGTATTGATATATTTTGCTTTGGCTATATTAATACAATATTAGAAAGCACTCTTTTTTGCAGATATGATTGTGTGGGCTGATGAAAAGATTATATATATTTTTTTCTTTCTATTTTTCTGGATTTTTTAAAAGAATTCCATCCTCTTTTTTTTTTTTTTATCCTTTAATAATTTTCTTTTTTACCCCTTTTTTCATTTGTCTGTAATTTCCTTTTTTTTTAATCTTCATTTTGAACTTATTTTATGAGTTCTATTTACTTGCAGCTTATGCGCAATAAATGAAACTTATTGTTTTTCTTAATTTTCTTTTATGTTTTTTTGTATATATATATATAATCAGTCAAACCCCGCTATAGTGAACCGTCTGCGGACTCAGTAATGTGTCCATTATAACCGGTGGTTCACTATATCCAAATTTTTTGAAGAATATTTTTTGCATAAGACAGTTGAATGATTGAAAATTGGGTTTGCAATTTTACATAAGTTATTTAAAAAATTATTAACTAATTAACAGATAATAATGCAAAAATTGATGAAACAAGTAATTAAGTCACTAAATATTAGTTTTATTTTCACTTTTTATGAAAAAAATTTGTGATTTTTGATTGAACACAATTTGATTTTAGTTCATCAATTTTCTTATCTACAATGTGCAAACATGCAAGAATTTTACATTTTGAACCATTTTAACAAAGCTTCTTCTACGTTTTCTCTTTCTCTTTGGTTCCATCCTCAATATGCTTTACAATTTTAACTTTGTCCTCTATCGAAAACGCTTTTCTCTTAAGAGAAATTGCCATTTTCACTGCTTTTGAAATAAAAATCTTGTCTCAAATAGATAATGCAATGTAAGAATGTAATGATGTAATGTAATGTAAGAATATGAAGAGAGCAGCTGTAGAATGAGTTAAATTGCTCCCCTTCTTGATTGTCAAGGGGTGATTTGTAAAGAATATGGCTTGAACAGATAAGAAAATTCAGCAGGTGGCCAAGTTAACTAGTTGTAGAGCAAGCTTGGGGAAAAGAGACAAAGTGAGGTTCCTCAGGGAGGGGGGAGTATAAGATAAATGATCTGTTTGACATTTATTACAGTATAGTTAAAAGTGATAAGCATAAAGGAGTGAAATATGACACATTTTATAGGAATGCATTCTCTTTCAGTCCCAACCCCTACAAGTTTAAAGATGGAGGACTGAAAAAGATATTTAAAGAAATGAAATTTGAGTCCACTATAACCGAGTTTCCAAGTTCTATGCTGTTCACTATAAGCGTTAAAAATAACATTATTTAAATAGGAGTACGGACGAGACCGCTAAAAAAGTTCACTACATCCGAGTGTTCACTATAGCGGGGTTCGACGTATATATATCAGCGGTGGCCAACCTGCGGTTCTTTGAAAGATTATTTTGTGGCTCTCGATAAATGTACCCGAGTTCCCTTTTCATTTTTGTGCTATTATATTTTAAAAAATTATTATCGTTCCGTATGTGTTTCAAAATGTCTTTTAAATTACCGAGAAAAAATATGAAAGACTAAGTGTAACGTTGTTCAATTCAAGGTGAGTTTTCCATTTCCAATATAATTATGACCCAAAAAGCATCTGGAGAATTAGGATTAATAGTGATGCGAGAAGATCAAGCTCTACAATTAAAATATAAGCCGACGTCACTTACTGCATTTTGGAAATTTTTACCAGAATCGAAGTATCCTGAATTAAAAAAGGCTGCTTGTCGAATTATTTTAATATTTGGAACAACGTGAATAATTTCATTCCACTTTAAAATTCTTGAAATCCGATCAGTATTAACTAACCAGCATCTTAAAGAATTACTGAAAAGTGCTATTAACAATTATTCACCAAATTTTGCAGAATTATCAGTGTGTTTATAAATGTGTTTAATATTTAAATTACAATACATATATTTTGTACTTATATGTTCTCAATAAATATAATTTATGTAAAAAAATTAATTTTAATACTTTTTTTGCATACCTTTTAAATACGTATTTAACTGTGGGTCGCGAAAAATTTCAAATTTTGAAAAATGGCTCGACTATGTAGGAGCTTGTCCACCCCTGATATATATATATATATAATGAATTTAATTTATGAAGGATAGTGTGTTTTAATCTATTATTTCATATTACAGAATTTTGAAGTGAAATCTGTTCCCAGAGCGGAGTATGGAAATTTTTATAATGGAGATGCCTACATTGTTTTAAAGGTATGTTGATTGTTTTATAACAACGCTTTTTAGACAGTTATTTTGTATTATATACACACACTTACCTGCCGACTTGTACGGTCGCTGAAAAAGATTTTACAAAATGGTCTTAAATGAACAAGTACAGTTGGGAATAATTTTTAATAATTAAACATTGAACAGCTAAATAGGCTAACAAATAGATCATATTTACATATTTTTTAATTATTGATTTGTCGTGGTAGGTTGTTGCTACTACTAAGAATTTTTTCCCCTCAACGGTTGTACAAGTTTGCAGCTATATATATATTATATATATATATACACACACTGGGTGTGCAAAACTTAAGCAACAAGTGGTTTTTCGGCCACAGCTCCCCAACAAAGTATAAGAAGTATATCGTTTAAGTACAAAATAATGTACATCATATTCAAATTTCATGTCAATCGGATGATTTCTTGTAGAGTTATGACAAAAAACGCACTTGTTGCTTAAGTTTTGCACACCAGTGTATATATATATATATATATATATATATATATATAATATGTGTTTAAATTACGAAAAAGATGAATAAGGAAAATTACGTATGTCTTCATCTTACTCATCGAACCGAATAGTTCATTAATCAAGTAATGTATAATTTCAGAGGGGGTTTTGTCTCCCCCCCCTTTCAGACGCGTGGTGTAGTTAAGGCAAGAGATGAGGATTCAAAAATCATTTTAAAAATGGGGGGCTTTATATATATATATATATATATATATATATATGAAATAGCACATAGAGAAAAACAAAAGAGTTGAAATAGTGAAAGATTTTGGTTTGATTCTTCCCATAGATAATTTAAAAGTAAAAGAGTTTAGGCAAACTTAGAGTAAGCTATGAAATTTCAAATACTGAAAAGAAATTTTCATTTTATGAAAATAAATTTATGAGAGGATAACTTAGGATTATGCAATGGGGAAATTCTCTGTCTGTAATTTGCTTGCATTTTAACATTTTGTATAGTTTCAAATACTTTTCAGTATTTGAAACTTCATGACTTACTCTAAGTTTGCCTAAACACATTTTTTCTTATCTTTAAATTAGTTATGAAGATGAAAGAAAATTTGCGATGAAAAATTTCTTCTGTGGTATAGCGTTCACATGAAGTGAGTGATAAATGCTGTAAAAAGAGATTATAATATAGTTGTTTGAAAAACAATTAGCAATATTTATCTGATAATTTCGAAATTTTTTACGAACTATTGTTATTTCTAATTGAAGTCTTCAGTACAAAATTTTACAAAAAAAAAAAAAAAAATTCTAGTTTTAAAACTATTTTTTTAAAAAATAAATAAATAAAATTCTTTATTGCTGAGTTCTAAATACTCTTAAATTTTACGTTAATACTGAGTCGTTGGATACTCTAAATAAGTGATTTTAGAAACTAAATTTAAAAATAATGTATATCTAATGTAAATTTTTCGACTGGTAAATATTTTGGCAATATATTGAGGAATATTTTTATTAAATTTAAAACATGTATATTTTCTCTTAAATGTATTGAATCTTAAGAATAATAGATTATTTTTATTGTTAAAGATTTTTTTTTTAAAAGCTAAATTCAAAGAATCGCCAATTCTTTTTTTAATCGAATACCTTCCGTAAAATATTAACTAAATAACAGTGTTATTCTCCCTTCAAATACTAAAAAATTCAATCTTTGTTTTATTAACTGCTGTAAAAACAAAATTATAAGAAATTAAAGAATTGTTAAGTCTGACGTGACCGTTCAAAGCAAATCATCAGTTGCACTTCAGTATAGCATGATAACGTTCCTTCTTTATTGTGGCTTATTAAATTTTAAAGAGAAAGTTTTTTCATATTCTTTCTTATGCAAGCGAACGGAATATCCCTTTTTTTGAAGAGAAGGAACATCCAAAACACATCGGAAAAATATTTGTAAATAAACAAATAACGAAGAAATGTATATTATCTTCTGATTAGAGTTAAAACATAATTAATGCCTGCAAAATCGCTCTAGTAAATTTAATGATCTAATGTCAACCTAAACTTTTAACTTTATTTAAACTTTACATTTCATACTTTTCTGAATCATATTACTTCATATATTAAAATATGCAAAAATTAATACAGAAACACATGTTATATTTAATGTTTTTATCATTTAATTAATCTTTAGCATTCTTTATCAAACAGGGGAAATGCTTCCTCTTTTCAATTTCCTGAACTAAAAACAGAAAGTGAAAAACCTTGAACATTTTCTATACAAAATACTTGACACCAAATAAATAATTTACATACAGAAATATTACGCAAACAATTCTACATGTTCAACATAATTTTTTGAATTAAGATTTAAATTACTCTTTCATGAATTACTATTACATAACTCGCTTTAAAAATAAATTGTTTCGCATGGCATTTTTTATTTATTTTCTTTTGAAACTTATTTCATTACATTTATTGTTTCCCATAATATTTTAATTTGAGGTGATTTTCTTCTCGCCTGATTGCAAAAATTATTAACGACAGCAAGAATTATTATAAAACACAAAATGTAAAAACGTTATTTTGCATATTTTACTTCAGATGATATAAAGGTGACATCAAATGAATTATAAAATGTACTAGAAGAATTACGGTGAATAAAAAAGCATAACGTTTTTCGTTTAAGAAGTTTTTTAACCATTGAAATCGATGCCGTTTTTACACTTTAAATAGAAAAGAAGAAAAAAAATATACAAAGAAAATTAAATCTTCAAAAATATAAAAGTTATTAGTAATGATTAAACATTCTTCCAATTTCATAATGAATGTATTTTTTAATGTCATTATTCATAATATTCATGTGTGTTTTAATTATAACGCCTATTTTATAAATATATATCATATATATATATATATATATATATATATATATATATATATATATATATATATATATATATATATATATATATATGAAGAGAGTGGAATGATAACACATAACCAATCACAGAAGACTTCTGGTTAGTAACGCACGAAACAGCCAATCAGAATTGAGAACGCATGTGTGTGAAAAGGTAATAATTTTTAATAATGCTGTCAAAAAATACAAAATGCAAACTGATCTCAAATAAAACTCAGAGGACTTCGAATCAAAAAATTAAGAAAACTCTACTATTACGTTTAAAAAAGGAAGATTTATTAACTCAACAACAAAATTATAACATCGCCATTCCAAAAAAAAAAAATCTCACATTTATTACGTAAAGCTATAAAAAGACCAAAAGATTATTTATGCAAGCGATTATATATGATTATTATGAACTAAACTTTATGCAAACGATTGTTTATGACGTCATTAGATAAAAGTGTCATTAACACAATATTATCCAGTGTTTATTAATAATTTTGAGTGGAAATGTAAAAAGATAGTTGTTCTAAAGTTTTATAATAGAATGTTTGTTTTGATAGAACGCAGTTATTTATTTTAGAATTCCAATATATTTTAATAGCTTTGATAAATCGGGTAGAGTTATTGGAAGCACGAATCAACACTCTTTAAAGAAACTATTTACATTCCAAATTAACAAAATATATTGAACAGAGTTTATTTTAAAAAACTTATATCTTTTATAAAAAAATGGATCACCATGAATATCTTTGGCGATATCAACAGCGACAAACAGCTGAACATAATTTAGCAGCATAAAATCACCTGGAAAATAATCGTAGTGCTATCAATACGCGACGGCGGAATATAAGTTTATAATGCTGATAATAAGCACCTCTGGCATTTTACAATCCTATCACATTCTCTCTATGTGATGTTGGTGCAGAAAAACTGCCAGCTAATCTCAGGGAAAATTACTTTAATTTTGTTCGCGAAGCAAACAAAAATGTCATTGCGTAGCAATTATCGGGGGTTGGCGAGTGGCAGCGAGCAGGGGGCGGAGCCCTCTAGTGTATATATATATATATATATATATATATATATATATATATATATATATATATATATATATATGTAGGGGTTTGTGCAGCATAAGGGTAAAATAACGACGATGATATAACATTGAAACTTAACATTTAATAGAAATAAAAGGAAATAGATATTTAACAGTGAGTGACATGATACGGGAGGGCTGCCTTCACGCAGTGGTCTCTGAATCGCATGTGAATAAGAAATTAAAATGTTCTATGGATAAAGTTCAGAGTTAATTATGAATTCGGGAGTTTCCCATCGGGACTTCCCCGTCAGGACTCTCTGGCGCCTCTCAATGACAAAAAGGATGATGCAATATTCGCAGCTATTACACTAAGGCGTTGATACTCTACATATATATATATATATATATATATATATATATATATTAAAATAAGATAGCCCAATTAATAAACTGTTGTTATCGAACTATCTGTAACTATAAAAGTGCCTATATATGTTTTCTTTTATTTAACAGAAAAAGTTAAAAACTAAAATTAGAAAACGTTAATGAAACCACTGAGAAATCTTTCTAACTTTAAAATGTTATTTTTTAATACTATATTTTTGAACAGAAGTAATTTGTTAGCAGTTTGACAGCTATTATCAGAAAGTGTCGAACATTCAACTCATTTCTTACAGAAAGTATAAACAGCAAAGTTTTCATATCCTTTAATTGTGATTTTCGTGACGTCAATAGGTGGGCAATCATAGCTTCAGGTTTGAGTAAGGAATGAACCAGCCCTTCTCTATCTTCACCTGCAATAGACCGAAGAAAACCTTTCTCTCGCCGACCCCGAGCGAAAACTTGTCCTAAACAGTGACTTGAAATAGTCACCGCCACGAGTCCAGACGAATAGCTAGGGGAGTTCTTTCTATAGAGAAACTATATACAGCTGAGCATCACGTGTACAAAGATCATAACATGTGACTCGGTTGTTGAACAAAATTATGGTTGCATCACAGATATATAGTAATATGTCATCAGATTTTACCAACATGGATAATATAAATGAATATCTTAATAGTATACTACTGTTTATAAATAGTGCGAAATTGCAGAACCATTTCCAAATAGTAATAATTATGTGTTGATTTCGTGTTTTAAAATAGAAGTAAAATAATCCATTAACAGCAATAAAGCAGAAAATTATTTTTAAAAAAAAGTGTTTTCATAAGCATCCTAAGTGTAAAATACTACACATAGCTGCTGCAGTCATTAATTAATGTAAATACACTATGCATTGTAAAATATGAATTACACAATATTGTAATGACAATTATTTGACACGTCCGTAACTTCTATTAAAAGTAAGATTTTGTTTCATTCATTTTTAAACTACATTGAATTACTTTTCGATTTATGTACAATGTAATTACTAGAAAGCAAAAAATTTTAAGTATAGCAAGTTGCTAAGAATATTGTGGAATCACATATTGAGCGTAATGCAACATAACAATTGACAAGGAAAAATATGCAGTTCTCTCAAAAAATAATCATACAAGTACATAATGCAGGCATAAATTTCTCAAATAAAAAATCCTTGTGTATCTTGGAAAAACAAGCAGTTTAAAGTTTCAGTTGTCAGTAGAGTGCGAAAGAATATGTCACAATGCATTGCGATGAGGTTCACGATTAAAGAGACATTTTGTTATATATTTGAGAATTCACGTTTCGTTATAAATCACGTGGTTTCAGAACGGAATAATGGGATATAGTGTCGGTACATGGTGACGTAGTGTGGGTTCATGGATCCTGATTATTTGTTGAAACGTGGCATTTGTTTAAGTTAGCAACTGTTCTTTCCATTCTATTACGAGTAAGCCAAGCAACAATTCCCTTAAATGGCACATTTTATATTCTTTCACTATATATTTACCCAGAGACAGGTACGAATCCATGTGGAACATTAACAAACTTATTATGCATCGAAGTTGCCAGGTACACAAAACAAGAATGTATCACGGTTACAATAAAATACATATAAATAATAAATTCAAGTTAAGTAAAAGACAAGAAAGAATTCTTAATTGATTCGCGATACGACTCTGTAATTAATTAATTTCGCCTTAGTTAACATTCTAACTTATGTAGAGAAACTTAGCTCAACCCTCAATTTTGCTTATGAACGATCAGTTGGAGCTGACGTCATAGGTCACATGTTGTGATCTTCTTGAACTCAAAAGGAACGAAATGCAATGATTGCTGAATCGCCAAATGTGAGATTTCTGAGAATATTCTACATTATTTTTGTAACATACAGTAAGTTAAGCTTTTTTTCTAAATTTTTTTTGTTAATGTAAGATTAGAGGTAATAAAAATGTTTTGCCTTGTAGGAAGGCAGCAAAATGACCCCTTGTTTGTATTTTTTTAGACATCAGAAGAGGGACAGCGATTGGAATGGAATATTCATTTTTGGATTGGAGAAGAATCTTCTCAGGTAAACCTCTTTCGGTGTCTCTCTGGTAAACACGATCCTTGTGTTTTGAGAATCTCTTGAGTAACACTCTTGGTATACGTGTATTTGTCACTTGATTTATTAGTTGTGCTTAAAATCGTCGTTTAAGACATAAGAATTCGTCATTTGAAAAATGAATCTGTACTGTGTCTACCACTACAAAATTTCAAATCCAATTCACTAGTATATAAGACATGCTAACTCGTTTCTATGATGGGTTACCTTTTCATAGATGAAGGTTCACATTGGCGATATCTATTCTCCTCACATTGGTGATCCGGACGTGTTGTGAACACGCCTACCTTGACAGAAACTCCCACTTCGATTTGAACACTTTTACTTCGATGGATTGTCAAAATTGAACAGTTGATTTGATACTTGTGACTGCGACATTATCCACCTCCTCGCGCTGTTGCTACTCATTCTCGATCACACACAACGTCGGCCTGCATACACTCGACTGCAAATGGAAACACAGGAGCAGCCACGACCGTGAACTTAACACAGCTCTCACGATCAGCAAAAGTGCGGTGATCTTCATACAGCTTTCCCGGCTTCTCACAAAATAGCAATGAATCAACTAGTGGTATTCGTTTATCGAATTCTATCACAAATATAATTCTGGTAAGGGAGTACTGTAGTGTGTCTACCTCTACAAAAAATACAATTCCAATTCCCTGGTATATAAGACATGCTAACTCTACTCTGTTCATAGATGAAGGTTGACGATAGCTACGATCCCCACAAATCGTTATTAAACACTTCTTACTTTGTTAACCATCTTTGAAATTAAAACCTAAATGAGAATATGCTGACACTAATGCATGATGATGCAAGTAGTAATAAAACAAGAGCCCAAATCAGAACTGCCTCCTTCCAAATCTTACTTTTAACGTCTCTAATCTAAAACAAATTAGTTATTCGAACTCATCAGAATTACCTAATATTTTATGAAATACAGCAGAAATTTCTTTCTTTCATTAAAAACAAAATTATCGCCTTGAAAATACCGCCTAGCAGAATAAGCTGTAGTAAGTAGCTGTAAATTTTGTAACCGAAAGTAGAGCACAGGTCAAGAGCTCGAGATGTTGTTGTTTACATTTATTTTGAAAACACTATACATTAGGCTGACTTTAAGTAATTATGTTGACTAAGTATTGTTTACTTTAAACAGTGCGCAAAAAAGAAAAATAAAAAGATAAAAATTCATTATTCGAACGAATTATTAAAAGAATTTTTAGGATTGAGAACTAAAATTGTCCATTCCACATTTCAAAACAGTTGATGAGAGAGGCATTTTATTATTATAGTTAGTTAGTGATAATTCTGAATCTCTTGTTTTCAATGAAGTGTCGGAATTGTTGATAACTCCAAAGGTATATAATGCTAGTTACTAGCTGATCCGCCTTTTTAAATAAGTAGAATTTCAAAGAGATTTAAAATCGTATATTCAAAAGTCGAGACAATATCTAAATATAAACTCAAGAGAGAGTGGATTTAGTATTTGTTTTAAATGGTGAATTTGTTATTAAAATTTTAAATACAACATATGTTCTGTATACTACATACAACATATCGCTGGTTCAAAACTAAAACGACACTTCTGCACTTCTCATATTATTTGAATGAGAAATGAGTGCAGAAGTGTCGTTTTAGTTTTGAACCAGCGATCTGCTGTCATATGTTCAACCAAAGAATTCTCAATGGCCCTTTTAATGAATAATAAAATAACTTAGCAACTTAATTAAAATCAAAGTGTGCTCGTATTATTAACCATTCAAAGCAATGAATTTTATTTGTAAGGTTTTTTTTTCGCCGAAACAAAACGGATTTTAACTGTTATAAATTTCTTTTAAATTATAAGATCAATAAACAATACACCTTAAAGCAAAAAAAGAAAATTTGAAAACAAATAATAATGCTTTAGAAAGGAAAGGCAGGATAATTAGTATTCTTGTTAAGAAGTTAAAATAAATGACACTATGGGGTAATTAAAATGAACTTTTAATTGCCAATCAATTATATTTAACATCTTTATACATTAAAATCGTTTTTAATTTATTTTTTAGAATATATATGTTGTGATTTGTGAGGCAAAAGAGAAAAAAAGACAATAATTAACCTAAAACCGTGATATGAACTGTGTTCGAATCATGGCTGGTCGATACGAATTCCGCATCCAGCTTGCACCGACCACAGTGCTGACGTAAAATATCCTCAGTGGTGGACGGATCATGGGTTACAGTTCCCTTTCCATTAGGCTAACCGTGGGAGCTTTTCGTGGTTTTCTTCTCCATGAAACGCAAAAGCGAGTTAGTTCCATCAAAATTGTCCTCCACGAAAGCAAATTCACCCCAATGCTTAATCCAGGAGTTCCCTTGTCTTCCGGATTGGGTTCAAAATTACTAGCCAACGGAAGAGCCTTTTAATTGGTAGTCAACCTAAAAATTGGGTGTTCAATGCCAGTTATAAAATAAAATAATTAACTTAACAATTAATGGTATGACAGTGACATCACTAACTAGACAAAAAATGAATTTTAAAGAGAATCCGGGACTCTCAGGTGCCGATATGGGTCGTTGCCGAGAGACGCAGGAGGGAAAATCATCCAAGTGACACAAAGTCCATAAAAGTTTGGGAAAATCTTTCAAAATATATCCGTATTTTTTTTATTTTAGGGGAAATCTTAATAATTATTATTGGTGTATTAAATGGGTCGAGGGAAAATGTTAATGAATGCATAGCCAAAAATAGATTAGAAGATAGGATATTAAAGTTTGAGTAAGAACGTTTAGTTTAGAATTCAGAAAAAAGATTTAGATAAAAAGATTAAGTGGAGCTAAAAAAAATTTCGAGATAGTGAGCTTTCGAGATAACAAGTCGAAAAAGTAGAAAAATATATTCTAAGGTAGTACTCTAAAAAGTCATAAAAGATAACTACTCATAAATATGTATGTAATGATAGTTGACTATAAGTCATAAAAAATTTATTTTTAAAAGTAAGACAAAAATAATCATGCATTAAATAGAAAATACTTGGTTTACAATAAACTTGGGATTTTTCAGAAAAAATTCATTTTCTATTACGAAAAAATTTGACATTTTGAGAAGAAACTCTTCAACATACTAGTAAAAATTAACATTATTTGGATGTGTATGCCAAATGTTTTCGAGATATATTATGAAACCATGGCCAGTCTGAATTTTGACCTTAAAAAAATTATGGTGAAATTTCTTATTTATAACCACTTCCTGTCAAATTTAGGATTGATGAGCAATAAAAAAAGAATAACTTTCTCTGTAATATCGGATTAATCTTAATGGTTCCTGATCAAATATACTAATTGTTTAGAGCTAACTATTAATTAAGTTACGAAATCGGACACAAAACGTACTTTTCTGAATAAACATAGATTTTTTTTTACATACATTTGGATTTTTCAAAATATAACCGCAATATGGAAAATTGGGTCCCCATAGTCAGGAGAGCGATCCGATGTTCGCACCCCTTAATGTTAATTTCACTTTTTCGTTTGTAGTCATATTTTTAAATGTAATTAAGTAATTAAAAAAATTTCAATCATTCATAAAACCCATTTACCCAAAGATAATTTCATGCGGAAAATAATATTTAATAATTATTTATTTATTTTTATTTTTGAATTTAATTTAGAATGAGAAAATGTTGAATGATGAGGTATAGATTTTTTTTTTAATACCATATTAATCTACGTATTTTTCTATTGCAAAATCTTAAGTTTCAACAGTTTTTATTTAGTAGAAGCCGAGAAAAATTAAAACTAATTTTAAAAAAATAATTTGGCGGTAAGAAAAAAATATTTAAATGTAGCAATTAATATTTAAATTTGGTTAACTTACGAGAAACTTGACTGACGCGCGTGTAACACAAAATTTCCTTCATATTTTTTTCGCTAATAACCGATTGCTAATCTTATTTTTTAGAATTATAAAAATGTGATTTTAATTATAAATTTTTTCTAATAATTTAGTTGTCTAAAAATTTATTCTTAATTTAGTCAAGAAATTTAAATAAAGCATTTTATTGAATAAAAAAACATTTTATTCAACGAATGTCATGTTTTATAAAAGCATGTGATTGTAATTATATTTAATTTCAATTATATTTTTATTTTCAATAATTGACACAATAATATACAACATATGCATGCATTACTTTGGAATAATATATTTATCAATTTCTTCAATATATATTTCATAATACAAAAATGCAGTTAAGATCTTCTCAACTTCTAATATATCATCTTAAAATAAATCGCTATTTTACCAACTATTTAATTAAATGTTAACATTTTTAAAAATCTTATTCCTTACGCTACCACGTATATTATTTCTTCATTAATATACTAATCGATTTTTTAAGTACTTTAGTTTAGGTTTTCTTTTAATGTAAAATTCCTTTTTAAATTAATAAGAATATTTTATTAAAAAAAAACTTTTATTGCGAATTATTTCCTGCTAGCTGGGAATAAAATCTTGTCAAGAAATTAAAAACATCCTACTGTTTAAAATTTGTTCGATGCAAAACAGCTGACTTCTTACTAAGCATTCTATTTTTTCAAAAAATGAAGATAAATTATTGATTGTCTTTTTTTTGTTGTTTCTTGTGACTTCAATATAGCTATACAAGGAGTATAAAGATACCGAACATAAAAAGCTGTTGAATATATAGAGCCAAAATTTGTTAGCATCTTAAGTTATCTCAGTATCTTAAATGCCGTCCTAACATCTTAATTGCGAAATTAAATTTTTAATTATCTCACCATGTGTGATTCACAGAACTATCCAACTAATTATTTCATTATATCTTTATTCTTTCTTGAAGCTACCACGTAGATTATTTTTTTTTCGATTATATACTAAACTATTTTGTTTAATTTTTATTGGTACTTAGAGTTTTTCTTTAAATTAATATTCGGTGTTAGTAATTGCTAAGTTTTTTTCCCTTCCGAATCTCAGAACTATAGCCATTCTTAGAAATCCAGTTGCAACCAAATCAATCAGTCAGTCAAAAAAAAAAGAAAGAAAAAAATTCCACGAAATGTTTACCGGGGAAATACAGTTGATATTTAAGTGCTGTAGCTAGTTGTATAGCAGTCGAAATTTTTATGGCGAGATTTATGAACAAAATGCAAGTTCATTAAAAATATGGAATCATAACTTTTTCTTCTTTATAGGTCAACTTTTTTTCTAGTAGTATTGTGATTGAGATTGATTTTTGTACAAAAAGAAATTCATTTAGCCTAATGAATTAGATTCTTAAGATCATTTTTATTTATTGATGGAATTTGTCAAAATTTTACCCACCTTTAATTGAGAAATGAACACTTCTTAGGATGAATTTGGAACTGCGGCTATTAAGAGTGTTGAGTTGGACGATTTACTGGGAGGAAGTCCTGTGCAGCACAGGGAAGTGCAGAATCATGAATCCAGTCTCTTCCTCTCCTATTTCAAAAAAGGAATCAGGTCATTATCTCTCTCTCTTTTTATGTATAGTTTCGTCTACGGTAAGAACTTCCCCCTGGTACAAAGTCTGAGGTCGCCTGCTGCTATGGAAACAAGAATAGCGCATTTCTTCACTCTAGAGCTAGCACAAAAGTTCCCTTTCTCTCCCTGACCTGAGCCAAAACTTGTACTAAACAATGACCCCGCACCCCTATTTGAAATAGTTATACCTCGTTACCATAATTACCGCCACCTGCCCAGACGCTAGGGGAGTTCTTTATACAAACTATAAGTTGCATTTCTGACTCAATGTAAACAATAACAAGCTTCCTGTGTATTCCTTCACTTATGTTATGCTTAGGAGGCGATGTATGAACAGGCTTTATTGATGTGATTTATGTTATTCATAAGAGTTTTTTGTAATTTAACAGATCGAGAACCTAAAACAAATTTAAGAAAATTAATATCGCAACATAAAGTGTAAGGCTTTTTGGGAAGACTTTTCACAGGCTTCCTGTGTATTCCTTCACTTATGTTATGCTTAGGAGGCGATGTGTGAACAGGCTTTATTGATGTGATTTATGTTATTCATAAGGGTTTTTTTTTAATTTAACAGGTCGAGAACCTAAAACAAATTTAAGAAAATTAATATCGCAACATAAAGTGTAAGGCTTTTTGGGAAGACTTTTCACAGGCTGAAGTAAAGATGTCATCCATCCCAAAGGTGTTCTCTGAGGATGGTTTTTTAGAAGCAAGCCTTGATTTATTTATATTGGCCTATCTCCAACCACAGCGAACCCATTCTTCTAAACCACCGGATACTTATGGATGCTTTTCTTTAGATTACCAGAATTGTATAAAATATTTTATTTGAATAACAAAGAAATGGACGACAGACAGAATAATAATGAACTCTAATGTTTGGGTTTTTACACACTGAGTGTCGATAATAGTTCAGCAGGCATTGACCTCAAATGGGATTGTGAATGAGCATACTTTAATGAATAATATTTGTAATTCTGCACATTTTTTGTTGTTGCATTTATACAAATAATTTATCTTGACTCATGTGGGGGTGAGGATTTAGTTTTACTCCTTAAGCTATAGATTTTTTTAAAATGACATTTTTTGTTTTTTTTCCCTCGAAATGTACAGGTATACAAATATTATATAACAGAGGGTCACACACATGCTGTGACAAACTTTTAGAGGAGTTAAAATACATCATTAGGATGAATATTGCGCAGGAAAAAATGCTCTGCATAGTCGTTGTACGTCGCTAGGGGCGCTTCCACTATTATGACGTGTTCAGAAGCCCACGGTACTATAACAAGTACGGTACTTTTATTGACGACTCACTAGAGTTTACTGACGTCGCACATTTAAATTCTAAATATTATTTTATAAGTTTGTCAGGACGGGTTTCTACCACACTATAACTACCTCTTAAACGGACAACTTTGCGAATGTATTAAATTAAAAATATCATTTTATTCATTTTTCAGGAAACATTTCTCCTGCGGTATAGCTTCTTCTGAAGCTGCTAAACTTTGGGGATGAATTAAATTCTAAATAATATTATATAAATGTGTCATTTCTCCCTTGGTATAGCGTCCTCTTAAGCTGATAGGCTTTAGGGAGGCCTTAAATTCAAAATAATGTTTTGTAAAATTTATTGAAGTGTACTAGGATTTCCTTTCCTTAAAATGAATTATTATCCAATCAGTGGGTCTATTATATGGAATGGACTTGAAAGGAAATTATAAATAATCGTATTTGTAGGTATTTGCAAGGAGGTGTGAAGACTGGATTCCATCATGTTGTGGATGTTCCAGTTCAACGATTGCTGCGTGTGAAAGGGAGGAGGAATGTTCGATTACACCAAGTACCTGTTGCAGTTTCCTCACTCAATAATGGGGACTGCTTCATATTCGACAATGGTTTAACCATCTTTGTTTTTGTTGGTCACCAGAGTGGTCGTATGGAACGCATCAAGGCCATTCAGGCCGCCAATGCCATTCGTGACGACATTCATTGTGGTCGGAGCATCGTTAAAATCATCGGCAAGTTTGACATTTACTTTGTATATAATTTATGAAATGAGTGTTGAGAAAAGTGAATGAAGGTAATCCCCTAGAGTAAACCTTCAAATGTAGGGAAAATTTTCAAATTATCCAAATCTGAACAATTTATGTCAGGATTGCGCTGTGCAATAATATGTACGTTTTGAGATTTTTACCTGAACTCTTCAAGTTTTAAAATACCAATGGAAGTGAAAAGTTTTTCTTGTTGTAAAGGGTCTGCTTTTGTTTTTTATTTTTATTTTCTAATGCTCAACCTAGCCTGTTGCGGCTTTCGTTTAACAAGAAAGCACCTCTTAGCTAGGATTTGAAGGGATTGATTGAAGGACCCTGTACTTATGGTACTACTCAGCAATCAACCAAAGGACTCCACAGATTCTATGTATTTGGATAGTCTTAGCTGAGTCGAGAATTGAACCCCGGACCAGAATTCGTTTCTGTAACCTCTGGGCTGGCACTTTAGGCAGGAAAGAAGTTGAGTAGCAGTGAAAAGTCATAAGAGCAAGTTTTCAAAGTATATCTCAAAGAACTTTCAACAATTAACTTCTGAAACAATTAATTAAGAAAAACTTTCGTAACAACGTTTTTGCCCTCCGGCACTAACCTGCTGTAAAGAGTGTGACTAACGTAAAGATTGCCTATAACTATATAAATCATTCATCTGAGTGAAATTTATTTAAAAAATTGCATGAGTTGGAGTGCCCTATGTCCTGGAGACCTGCTCCCCACGAACAGTCTTGACTAAATAATGATAAAAAGAAAACGAGATTAGATGCAATGAAAATCTATGTACAGTCCGCAAAAAAAAAAAAAAAAAAAAAAAAAAAAAACTAATCACCCTGAATGACTTTCTTTCTAATGATCTTTTCACGAACTAAGTGTCAATCTTAATGGTTCCTGGGGGTGACCTCAAATATGCTAATTAATTAGTGCTAACTATTAATTAAGTTACGGAATCAGACACAAAAACGCACTTTCTCTGAATAAACATATATTTTTTTTTACATATTTGGATTCTTAACCTTCAAAATAGCCGCAATCTGGGAAATATGTTCCTCCTAGTTTGGTCAGGAGAGCGATCCAAAGTTCGTACCCCTTAATGTTAATTTCAATTAGTTTTTAAAACTAATAAAGCAATTCAAAGAAAATTGCACCCACTTATAAAACTCATTTACCCAAAGATAATTTCATGAAAAAAATAATTTTTAATAATTATTAATTATTTTTTATTATTTAATTAATTTGAGGATGAAAAAATTTTGAATTATAAGGTATGATTTTTTTTATACCATATTAATCTACATATTTTTCAATTGAAAAATCTAAAGTTTCAACTGTTTTTATTTATTAGAAGCTGAGAAAAATTAAAATTAAATATTTTTAAAAAAATAATTTGGCGACAATAAAGAAATAATTAAATGGGGCGATTAATATTAAAATGTGATAAACTTTCGAGGAACTTGAATTCGCACGCTTAGCGTAAAATTTCATCCATATTTTTTTCGCTAATAATCGTTTGCTAATCTTTTTATTTCATTTCTTTCAAACTCTAGAATACGATATTCTTTTTTAGTCCTTTAATTTATTTGCAATTTAGTAATAAAAAACACTTTATTCAACGAATGTCTAGTTTTATAAAAGCGTGCTTCAGAAGCGACACCAGATTGTGCTTATTTAATGTGATTATTTTTTACTTTTTAGTTTTTTTTTCTCAATAACTGATACAATTACAATAATATACATACGTATGAATAGATTTATAATAAAATATTTATCAATTTCTTGAATATTTTTTTTATAAATATTTATAAAAATACGTAGTAAACATATTTAAGCATATCTCACATCATCACAAATTTCTCAACATCTTTTACAGTATCATCTTAATCTTAAAAGTAATTTTTTAATCACCTGTCCGGAAGTGTTTCGCAGAAATGTTTTACCAACTATTTAAGTAAATTTTAGCATTTTTTAAAATCTTATTCTTTACCCTACTACGTTTATTATTTCTTCATTAATATACTAATCAATTTTTTTAGTACTTTAATTTAGGTTTTCTTTAAAGTAAAGTTCCTTTTAAAATTATAATTAAGTTTTTTTTAAAAGAATTATTGTCTGCTAGCTAAGAATAAAACCTTGTTAAGAAATTAAAAAACATTCCACTGTTTAAAATTATTAAATGCAAAACAGCTGATTATTTACTAAGCATATTATTTTTTTCGAAAAAAAGAAAAAAAATACAAATTATTGATTGTATTTTTTTTTTTTTTTTTCTTGTTTCTTGTGACTTTAACATAGATAATCTAAAATAGTGTTGATGTTTTATAAGTCACTACAAAGAGTATAAAGATACCGAGCATAAAAAGCTGTAGAATACGTAGCCAAAATTTTTAAGCGTCTTAAAATATCTCAGTATCTTAAATGTCGTCCTAACATCTTAGTTGTGAAATTAAATTTTTAATTATCTGACCACGTGTGATTCACTAATTATTTCATTATATCTTTTATTCTTTCTTTATGATTCCATGTAGATATTTTCCGGATAATATACTAAATTATTTTGTTTAATTTTTTACTTTAGCACGATTCTCAAGACATAATTTGTTATCAGAAAAAATGCCTTATTTTGTTAAGCAGGAAATACTAAAACTTAAAATTTGTAAAAAGATTCCGAAGCCGTTTCAATTTTAGAATCATCTGATTTAAAAAAAAAAAATGCCTTAAAAAATACGCAATTTCCGAACTTATTTTGATTAAAAATAATTAAAAAAAAATTTAAAAAACGTGGCAAGAAGGCTACCATACTTTTTGCAGAAACTGTGAAAATCAATTTTTCCTATATTTCGTCAAAAGAGGATAAGAATGATATTGCTATACTGCTTCAAGGGACCTACTCAATAATTTCGCTATTTCCAGAATGAAATCTGTTTGATCGAAACATATTTCCTTGAAGATTAAAACGAGGAAAAAATTAACTTTTATTATTTACCTAAGCTTATTCCATTTATTCAATGATAACGGTATCAAGGTTAAGGATATGCGATGGAAGCCCCGTTTATTATTACACTATAAATTCATTAAATTATGTAGCTTGAATAACTTATTTTAAGCATATTATTTAATAATTTTAAGCAAACGAGGGTGTAAAAATAAACTCGATCAAAATACTCCAAAAGTATACCCTAAAATATATGTAGAATAAACTTTGGAATCGATATATAAAAAATACCTTTTCAAACAACTTCGAGTAGGACGGAAACGCTATTTGAAATCGTTGTCCTTGTAGCTATTTAATTTCGATTCCTGGTGCTAGGGGACATTCCATTTTCACATTCGACTTTTGAAATTTCAACTGTAAACGGAATTTTTTTATGTCCTTAAATTAAAATGTTAAGGCTTACAGTAAAAAAAAAATTTTTATCGCATTGATTTTTTTACAAAGTAGTGAATTATTATTTTTTCAATCTAAGAACCTATACCTATAACTTATGTAAAACTTATTTTAATATCTAGTGAAATAATTTAATATGTTGTGTAACTAAATAGATAATCCCAAGAAACTGAATCGAAAATATAAAAACTTCATTGATGAAAAAAATAATTGAGGATAATAAAAATAGCATGTTTTGAGCGTCCAATAATAAAAGTCCCAAGTCAATTAAGCTTGACAAGTTTTGAGAATGGGCGATTATATTTGAACGCTCGAAACATGTCGACTTTTACTTCCCTCTTCATATTTTTTGAAGCCAGTTTTATCATCAATTATACTGTTTTACATTTGGGTCTTGATCATTATTTTGATAAGGATTTTACACTTGTTAAAGTAAGCATATGCATTTTCATATTTTAACAGGGTTTAGGTGGTCTGTAAAAACGTAAGAGCATCAATATTGTAAAAGTTATATTTAACTTTAAAATTAAAGTTTTGAAACCAATTATTTTGAGTTAATGAAATTAAATATTTTATCTTTTAAGTTTTCGTGCCCCCATTTCAATATCTTAGGACCTTACGAGCTCTGTTTATAAAGTGAGTATCGTATCAGATATATATAAGAAAACAAAAATAATCATAGTAGCAGTATTTGGCGGTAAATGTAGTTTATCGTAATTGAAGAATATGCTGTGCGACATTTTATGGTGAATTTGCGAACGAAAGTTTCAGAATGTATCGAAACATGAGGATGCTATTTGCTGATCATCTTTATCCAAAGAAAAGCTTGTAATCTAAATATCTAGCAGAATGAAGCGATTTTTTAAACAATGAAACAATGAATGATTTTTTGAACGATTTTTTAAACAATATGCAACATATTATTTCAATATCTTATTCTTAAACATAACATATTTCAATGTTTTTAAAATACCACTGAACATTCAGCAATTTCTTGTGTTATAGAAAAAAGAAATATCGTAAATTATAGAAAACCTTGTGAATGTGCATTAGAATTACTATACAATATACATTTTAATTTTCAAGCACTTTTTTTTTCCTTCAAACTTTCTTGCCTAGAAGACACGACTAAAGCTGTGAAAATGATTATCTCTACAAAATTTTATATAGCCATAATAAGTTATGTTAATTTGATTTTAGTATGAAATCCTCAAATAAATATAGCAAAAACAACATAATCTAAATAATATCAGATAAAAAGTTCATGTATTTAAATTCTAAAAACTTAGAAAATCATAAATAATTTATAAATCGATTCAAAATTTCTTTTCAAAGGATTTCTTGGTTGCTTAGCAACCTAGTAAAATTAAGCATTCTCTTTTGAATTCGTCAATGGTTATCTTAAAATATTCATTTGCGCAGGCGATATTTTTTTTTTTTTTGGCGGTTTTCTGGACTATCGCTCAATTTACCACCCAATTTTTTCAAAATTTTGTATAAATTCTAGTGTCTGGATTCCAAAGTAAAAAAAATAAATATGTTTATTCAGAGATAGTACGTTTTTGTGTCTTATTTCGTAACTTAATTAATAGTTAGCACTAATTAATTAGCATATTTGAGGTCACCCCCTGGAACCATTAAGATTGACACTTGGTTCGCGAAAATCCGATCATTAGAACGAAAGTTATTCAGGGTGATTCGTTTTTTTTTTTTTTTTTTTTTTTTTGCGGACTGTACATTATTTGCAATATTTTTGGACGGTACCCTGTTGGGTAGGCAGGGTTATATTTAGTGTTGTCATTGGTTAAAAATGCTATTGTAATCGCAGGTATTACATTCATGTGAAAAAAGATGCGCTCAGGTAAGCTCATTTATGTTTTTGTTTAAGTCTCTTAGATCTGAACTGTAATTTTTCTTAAAAATTTTATTTTCAATTTTTCTTTTGTGTCATGTTAGCATAATTTATGATGGGTCTAATGCACTGTAAATAAAGTGTGCGTTTGGTTTTGAGTTGCATCCAAGGCTTGACCTTCCACTTTCCCTATGGCGTTTTCGATGTGTGTATTCCATTTTTAAGTTATTCCTAAATATTTTGCTTTATTTACAATAGGATTACTGTTAATATCTGTTTTTTCTTCTTTCTTTTGATGATAATTAATTTCTTAAATATATGACAATATAATTTCTTTTGATGATGTGGATTTTGAGGACATTTAGAACACCATTCTTCGATATAGCTGTATATGGGCATATCGATTTGCTTAGAATAGCTGTATCGTCATCGTAGAATGCATTCATAATATTTTTGTTACTAGTGAATGTTGGGACACAGTAAATTAAGAATTAAATAGACCCTTGTGGGACACCAGCTTTTATTTTTTTATTAGTTGATATGGCATTGTTTACTTTTATGTTAAAAGTTCTATTTGTGAGGTTTAGAATTAAAATTAGATAATTTGGAATTTTATTTTTTATGAGTTTACAGATTAGCCACTTATGCCAAACGCTGTCAAAAGCTTTCGCCACATCTAGCATCAGCAAAGCTGTGCTTTTTTTCTTATAGGAATTTTGAGAAATATTTTCGATGATACGAACCAGTTGCTTTGTTGTTGATAAGTCTTCTCGAAATCCAAATTGTATGTGCGGTAAGAAGAAAGTCTTTTTAATGTCTTATCTTTTCAAAATTTAGCTGATGGGTCTGTCATTTTCCGGTTTAAGTTGCGGGAAGAGTACTACTTGTGGAAAATAGTTGTTTTTAATGCATTGTGCTGATATTTAATATTATATTAAATGGTAATCTTTTGATCATAATATTCGTCATTTTATCCTAATCAGGGGCTTTGTTATTTTTAAAATTTCTTGTGATGGTGAGAATCTTTTCCAGCATAGTTTCCTCAATGGTGATTAGAGGAATTTTGGATTGGATGACGTATTCTTCAATAATTTCTTTTTCAGAGATTATGTTGCTTGGATTTTCATTTAGGGAGAATCGTTTTTCCAAGCCTTTGTATCTTCTCATTTCTTTTCTGTAGTTTGTTTCTGGATACTTCGCTGATATTCTTCCATGTCAATATGGATGACTATAAAAATCCCTAAAATTCCCTATGTGTATGCAACAATTATCATTTCGTAAAAGGCAGGGCCGCCTTAATAGCATGCAGTGCCCCGGGACACAAATATGTTTTAGACCCCTATGACATGCCATAATGTTTAAAAACGAACTAAAACACTTTACATAGATAAAATAAATCATTTTTAAGGTATGATGCAAGAATTTTTGACAAATTTAACACATTTTGATTGCCCCAAAACTCAAAGCATTTTTTAACTAAACATAATTAAAGAAAAAAAAAACATTTGAGATGCTAACCAGTTGTAATCGTCAAATAATAAACTAATTTTCCAAAACTATGATGAAAGTTAATTAAAATAATTAAATTAAATAAACATAAAGGCATAACAAATAAAAAGAGTTCAAAAGGTATGAATTATTTTGTCAAACTAAACAGTTATGAACATCTTTCAATGCCCAAGTACCTAAAATTTTCATTGGAACGTCGAAAAATAGATTTCGGTTGCCTTTTTTAAGTTTTCTTGTTGACAAACTATTCAAATTATTGGTGTTTTCATGATAATCAATCAGGGTGGCCACCCACCTGGAAAACCTTGAAAACCTGGAATTATCAGGAAATTTTTTTATACTGGAAAAAACCTGGAAAAATCAGGGAAATTTGGATAAAAACCTGGAAAAATCAGGGAATTTTAAAGAAAAGCTGGAAATTTTTTCTTAGATATTTTTTTAATTTCACAAATTTAAATTATTTACTAATTTTCTTAATTTAAACTATTTCATCCATTATACCCACATTTTTTAGACGAAAATGTATCTCCAAACAGTTAAAATGTCATCAACTTAGCTATACTTTGCTTGCATCAAAATTTGCTCCATTATAACCCTGTTTAACTAGAATGCCACATAAAATTCTCCCATGTTTGCTAAACAAATGTAGAAACCTTTGATCTCTATGGAGACTATGGGACTGTGCTAGGAAAGGCAAAGATTGTGTTGGACGTGGAAGAAGGGGTTAAGATTTTTGATTCTGTTTTAAAATTATGTCCGTGTCCTGAATCCATTTATGACTAAGTTTGTTGTCAAACTAAGTTTCTATTTTGAAAAAATGAGTCAAAATGTTTTTTGTATTTTTGACTTAATAAATTTCTCCAAAAATTAGTTGGTTATAATGTAATAATATTAGATTTTATATTGAACTCTTTTTCTGAAAGCTTTTGTACTCCCATTCAAAGAAATCTGTAAATTATTTTTTCTCAGTAAACCAACCAATCACACATTTTTTTAGAATCACTAACAGCAAAGTTTGTCGACAAATTGTTGCAATTGTTGCATTAAAGCTAATTTTTTCTATTTCATTTTAATCTTTTATAACATATTTTAATTTTTAAAAAAGTTTTTTTAGAACTAACTATATATTAATATTTAATTTTACTCTTTAGTTGGTAAATATTGGATTGGCTTGCATTCCAGAGATATTTCCAAAACTATCCCTCCTTTTACCCTAAAAAGCTGATAAGGACTAAGGAATATATAGGAAACATATTAAATGATGTATGAACATAAAATATAATTAATTAAAATTTATATGTGTTTAGTCGGAAGTAGGAAAACGAAGCTTATTGTTTCAGTTGTGCGCTGTATAAGATTCTTGTGGTTAAAACAAAAACAATTAACTATGCTAAACTAAAAAACTGTTTGTTTAGATTTGAACTCTTTAAATGTTTTAATTTCACAAAAAATCAAAAAAGTATAAAATTTAAGGAATTTTATCTAATTTCTTTTATAGAGTATAAAACAAAAAAATTAGACAATTTTAATTTGTGACATTTATTTTTGTTACTGAATCTCTTAAAATAATAATGCTAATTCAAAACAACATTATTTAAAATTTTGACTTAAGATATTGGTTTAAAGAAAATATGATCAATTAATTTTCTAAAAATCACTGGTAAGATAAAATACAGTATAATGCAGTATAGCTTTCTATTGAAATGTAATTACAGTGACTCACAAAAGTGTTTGTACACTTATGACTTTCAATGAAATAAGACTATCCATTAATTAAAATGAATATTTCAGAATGGATATTTAATAATAAAAAACTTATTCTAATCTTAACAAAACTGTATGGAATATTTTAAAGCAAAGGAAAAGTTTATTTTTAAGAAATCAATCATCAAAAAGTGACAAAATCTTAATCCCACAAAAGTCATTGTGCACTTTCAAAAAAAAAAAAAAAAAACTCTGTCTATTAGTAAATATTGTAATTTTTGGTTAAATTAACATTTAGTTGAGTTTCGTTTCACATCTACAATAGCTTTTATAAATTTGTAAATACATGTAACTAGTTTTTTTTGTCGGGTGAAATTCGTGCAGAATATTTTTTTTAAAAATTTTATAGAATCTTTTACAACGTTCAATTGCAAATTGATGAATTTTTCCACAAATTTTATAATTTAAATCTCTGATATGAAGTCCTTCTTTTAAGCATTTTATCACATATTGCTCAGTGCAATAGAACACAATAAGCGAATTTAACATAACATTAACATTGATACTAAATTGCAAATAGATAAATAAAAAATTAAACGAAAAATAATTAAATGAAAAAATTTAAGCAATTGACGATAATTTTAATTCTGAAATCCGAAAACATTTAACTGCACAATGACTTTTGTGGGGTAAAATTTTTTGTTACTATTTGATTATTGATATCTTAAAAATTAAATTTTGCTTTGTTTTTAAAATGTTCCATGCAGTTTTGTTAAAAATAGATTATACATCCTATTATCGAATACCCATTGTAAAATATTCATTTTAATTAATGAATTTTTATTTTCTATTTCAATAAAAGTTATAAATGAACGAACACTTTTAGCCCAAAAGTTTTGGGAACCACTGTAATTATAAAAATTTATTGATATATAATCACCTGAAACAGTTTTCCTTTGCTTAATGAAAATATTTTAAACAATACTTTTCCAAGGTTTTATTGGTCATTCTGTTTTTGCCATTTTGTTAGTTCACTTTGAGTAACTTAAAGTAACACTTTAAAAAAATTTATTTAATGAAAACAATATCTTCTACAAGCTAAACATATTTTCTCCACATGTCTTAATTTTTTAAAAATTAATGTTGAACCAAAACATTTAAAAATAAAAAAACAAACAAAATCTTGTCGTAATAAGTTGTTTTTTTTTCAAGACGATATTTAAAAAAAGACATTTTGAATAAAATATTTTATAATATAGACACTTTCCTCGTACCCATCCTACACTTTATAAGAAAAGAAAAAAACACGGACCTGGAAATTTTAAGATTTTTACCTGGAAAAATCAGGGAAATTTGAAATCTGATTTGAGTGGCCACCCTGTCAATCACTATAAGTAGGGAAAAAAATACACACTTTATACAAAAGAGTATATTTATTTTAATAAATATATAAGTTGATGTTGTTTATTCTTAGCTTTTTTTTAATAAAATTTATAAAAAGTTAGTTTCTCTGCCCGGGTGTGCCCATGCATAAAGACGGTACTGGTAAAAGGATTTGTTTCCTGTTGGCAGCTATGTGATAGGCTCATACTTCTTACATAATATAGGGAATTTGATGTATAATTTCCATCTATTTTCCCCAAGAATATCAATCTTTTAATTTAGAAATTAAAATAAGCTTTTATTTGCTCTCCATCTCTAAATTTGATTTTTTAAATTCTATATACATAGATGATAATGATGAAGCGTCAGAATTCTTTGAGCAATTAGGAGGTGGAAGTATGACTGATGTTGCTGAAGCTGTAGCGGACGATGATGATTTTGTAACCAATTTTGATAGTAAAGTAGGCCTATACAGGTAAATCAGAAATTTATATTCTATTATTAATGATATGATTTGTTATTATGTATTCGATTTTCATGAACTGATGCCACTTAAATTAAGCATATTTATTTAAAAGTAGAAAATCATATCATAGGCCTCACACATCAGAGTAATAGTTAGGAAAGAGGTTATGTCTGAGATAAACTGTTTACTTTCTGTTGAAAAAAACTAATATTGATTTTGTTTTGAATATTCGTTTCTTGGAGAAAAAATTATGTATTCAGTGCTCCAAATGATCTTCTTATTCGTCCACTTTAATCTTTTTTTAACTTTTCATGAAATCTATTCTTTCACACATCGATTTTAAAAGTGTAACGCCAGGGTTTCTAAACAGTTCCAATACAGATTTCATGATTTGTTGAGCAATCAATTATTAGAGTATTCTCACACTTGTGAAACATATTTTTGCTTTCTTCTGATTTCCTGAATTATTTTGGCATGAATATTTAGAAGGTTTTTCTAGGAGTCAAATATTAAGCAGGCTTTAAATTTGCCTCCCCATGTGCAACAAAACGTACTAAAAGGATCAGATAATAGTAAACAAGAGGGGAATGATCGTTTATCTTATTCTCACAGATAAAACTTTTAGAATAGTCTTTCAATCCCTACTATTAATGAACAAGGACCAGAACCAATAAAATTACATTCTTAAGCCAGTTCATAATCCAGCCCCAAAGGGGGAAAAAAAAAAGTATATTCAAGACAAAAACTCCATTTTAACATTGTTTCAGTATTTAAAGAGATACTTTTATTACGAAATGAAGCTACTTAAATGTTTAAACTATTAACGTAGAAAGGAGAGAAAAATAAAAATAACCAACTAATGTTTCTGTTTCGAGGAGGGGAGGACATCCCCCTCCCCTTGATTGGACTTGAGTGGTATATTTAAAAGAAAATCTGTTGCAAAAGTTGACATCATCAGTGGACCACAATTAAATGATGATGGATTAATAATAAACTCACTTTAACGAATAGAAAATAATGAATTCCCTCTTAAAAATAAATTGCTTTGAATTATTGTTTATTTTGAAATATTGCTTTGATGAAATGAATTGTTTGTTGATTAGAGTTTCGGAAGACGAATGTGGGGAACTTCAACTTGAATGCATAGCCTATCAGCCATTGAAACAGGAATATTTAAATAATGATGTAAGTTATCATCGAGTTTTTTTTAACTATCTTTATTATATGAAAAGAGATATAAAAATGGATAGTTAATACTGCATAGTTGACACCATATGCCTATTCTCCCTCAGGATAGGACCCCCCTTCAAACTGAAAACTAGTTTAAATTCAATTTTCTGATTTTCATCTGTAGTGGGTGGAAAAAAAAGCAAACTTAAAATTTTTTTTTTTTTTGTGAAAGAAAGTAGAGTATTCTTTACTTCCTTTCTCAAGTAATGATTCAAAAGTAATTCAGATTTCTGAGATAATTGTACTGTAAGCCACAAAAATAAATCTCCTTGAGTCATTCATTTTCAGCTATTAAAAAATTTTGATGAATTTTTACAAATTATATTTTTAAAAAATACATTTTGTAATTTCTTTTTAAAAAGCCTTTATATATTTTTTAGCAGGATTGTTTCCTATTGGATGGTGGAATCAATGGTTTATTTGCCTGGATTGGAAAAGAATCGAGTCGCCAGGAGAGAGTTGGAGCCATGAACTTTGCTCATGTATTAGTTTATTCTTATCATGAAATGTAAACACTATTGTAATTGAAAGAATCACTTCTGATAAATCACTTTGATTAGGCGATAATTAGAAACACCTATTTGTTTCATTTTTGGTCTTTCTTCAGTTGTGATTTGTTAACTTTCAGTAACGCTTATACATTGTTTTGTGATGCCTAATGTGCACATTTTATTTAACTTCATTCTTGCCTAAAAGTATTTATAAAGGTCGTGGAACAGCCATTCCGATATTTTCATATTTAATAGGTTGAGACCGAGATAGCTTGGTAGGGCACTGGGCCCATGTCCTAGAGTTCGTGGGTTCAGTCCCCGCCGACCACAGACTCCCCGCGTAGTTAATGGTGACTGGCGCACGTTAAATCTGTAGCGTTACAAAGTCCTCCATGTCCCCATAACAAATCAGTACCTTTGGGGGGGTACTGATCCAGGAGTTTCCTTGTCTTCTGGATTGGTTCAAAATGACAAGGCTACAAAATTTAACATTAGTAGTCATAAATCCAAAATTGGGTCAGTTGTTCAACGACGGTTATAAAATATAAAAAATATTTAATAGGTTCAAAATATATTTTTGTGTTAAAGGTTTTTATCATATACATACTCAATGCAGGGGTGTCTTTCTCCCCCCAAAGGTTAATGGAGACATCTCCCCCTAAATTTAAAAAATCTTACACTTATTCCTGCAAACAAAAATACATATCATAAATTTCTATGTAAACAAAAATTTTTTTGTGATATTTTATCTTTTTCAATTAGATTCATCGTTCAAAATATTTTACAAAACATTATTTACAGAAGACGAAATTAACATTGTAAAAAAGTATTGAAAAAAAAAAAAAAACACTGATAAAATATAAATTGCTAGGCAAAACTGACATAGAAAGTGGTGATGCTCTCTTTAAAAATTATTTAATGATTGATTTAATTCATGCCCTGTTCAGTCCAAATTTACTGTAATTAAACATTTGTTCAAATGTGAGTAGATGTTGCTTTTTTTAAAAATTCTTTTTTATATACTGGGATTAATTCAGAAGTGGACAAAAGGAAATTTTTAAAATTTAATATTTTTTTAATTATATATTTCATTTTATAATTATGTACAGTGCACCAAAAAAAGGACTGGCATGAATAACTTTTGATCTAATGATTGGATCTTCATGTTCTAAGTCTCAATCTTAATGGTTCGAGGGGTTGACCTCAAATATGCTTATTAATTAGTGTGGACGATATTTTAAGTTACAAAATCAGGCACAAAAACGTACTTTATCTAAATAAACGTACCTTTTTCCCCCAACAGATTCAGATTTCTGACTTGCAAAATATAGGTGGTAGCTGAAATCTGCAAAATATGGTCTCTACAGTTTGGTCTGGAGAATGATCCTAAGTTTGGACCTCTTAATGTTAATTTTACTTTTTGCCTATTTTTCCGTATCCCGCAAACTTTTTAAGCTCATTAAAAAATTTTGCGCATAGTTATAACATTTTTTTATCCAAACATGTAAAAAATAAACTTACAAATTTTTTATTATTTTATTAAATTATAGTCAAAAAAATTTTGAATTGTAGGGTATACAATTTTTACGTAATTTTAAAGTATGAAGTTTTATGTAGCAAAATACAAAATTTGAAGGGAATCAGTTTAATAGTTTCTGAGAAATTGAATTACAAATATGCGACTTTTTCAAAATTCGAATTCTCAGGAACTATTAAACGATTTTCGCTCTAATTTTGTTTCTTATTTCTCAAATTCTTTTAAATTTGCTTAAAAAGTTCTCGAGATGTGACAAAACATGAAAAAAAAAATAACAATAAGGGGTTCAAACTTTAGACTGCTCTCCTGACGAAACTATGGGGATTCTATTTCCCAGATTGCTGATACCATTTTGGAAATTAAAAATCCGAATCCGTTGAGAAAAAAGTATGTTTATTCAGAGAAAGCATGTTTTTGTGTCTTATTTCGTAACTTAAAAAATCGTCTATACCAATTGATTAGCATATTTAAGGTTACCCCCTCAAACCATTAAGATTGTTTCCTAAAACAATCCTTCTTTAGTTCAAAAGTTATTCAGGATGGTTCACTTTTTTTTGGGGGGGGGGCATTGTACATTATGCTTTAATTAGCAATACTCTCTCTGGGTGTTAACCTTATGATGAGTTAAAAGCGTTTACATAAATGATGAATTATTTTATCTTAATTAGCAGCTAAGTTTTCTTTAATATCTTTTTAATGAATTAGCTGACTGGCACAGCATTTTTTTTGGTTATAGATTGCTAATATTTTTAGAATCTTTTTGCTATATTTTCAATCCTTCTGCCATGAGTTATTTCACATGCAATAACGAAGGGTTTTTTCATCGTTTTAATGTTGCACTGCTACAATAAAAACACTGCACTGCTACAATGCAAACATCATTGCTACAATAAAAAAAACTTCGATACTTTATTGAGAAAAACAAAATACCTAATTAAAAATATGGAACCTCATGGTTTAAATGCTGAAGAAACAAATATCCAAGCTAAAGTAATTAAAAATAGTTTATATATATACATATACAGGCAGTGTGCCAGGACAGCCTGGTCGGTAGGGCGCTGTGCCCATGTCCGAGAGTTTGTGGGTTCGAACCCCACTGGCCGAAGACTCCCCTATAGTTGGTGACTGATGCACGTTAAAATTCTGTCAAGTTGCAAAGTCCTCCATGTTCCCATAACAAATCAAAACCTCTGGGGGTACTGGATTGGAGATCGATCGTTCTCTGATTCTGGTCAAAATTACGATCTGTGGATGAATGAATGGGTCCGCCTTATAAACAGGTGTGACGTATGGTGTGGCGAAGTCAAATTCATGGCCATAGATGGCGCCACTGAAAAAACAAGAATTGCACACTCCGCCTTAAATTTGCTCTTTTTTCATCAAGCCTGGCTTGCCCGTGTGGCAAGTGGCATTAGAACCAACCAATCACATATACAGGGAGGGAGGTTACTGCTTAGCATTGTTTGTAATGAACAGTTTAATAACAAATGTCTCAAAAGATCTGAATTAGGTAAGAGGCAATCCACTCTAGCAAGAGAGTTACATGTTGTATTGATTTTTTACTGTTCTTGAAGTTTTATAAGTTGAGTTTTTGAAGTTTAGTTATTTAAAAAGATGGACCAGCTAGTATTAATAAATTTTAAAGTAATTAATTTATGATTTTTAATTAATTAAGGCTCAATTATGAGATGTTGTGATGTTCTGTGTTTTTTTTCTGTTTCTTTTTTCCAGGCTTTATTTTTATTATTTATCTATGAGAATACATTACAAGTTTTGATTAGAGCATTTCCCGCTAAACAATTTGTATTAGTCAATGTTGTTAGCGGTAGATAAGATCTAAATAAATGAATGGAAAGTGGTATAAAAATTCAGAGGTCTCTTCATTACATTCGGGAAACTGCATAGATGAATGCATTGTTTTTCATCATTTGCTTAAGTGTAAAAGAAATATTTAAAACTGAATTATGTACGAGAATTTGAAAATGAATGTAGGTAACAATCATGAAGATATCCTTCATCTTATTTTAATAGAGGTTTCAGTCCACCTCATTTTTGCCAAGAAGATGTTTCTAAGTTCATTCTTGATTTTATTTTTTAGAAATATATTGAAAAGAAGAGTTATCCCAATTATCTTCCTATTCAAAGAATCGTCCACGGAGCTGAAACTCCTGAATTTAAGTCCTATTTTTCAGTGTGGAGGGAACCAACCTTTGAAAGAGAGAGTGAGTTTTCATTATTACCTCTTAACAGTCTCATATATATTTCAGAAAAATGGATCAAAAATGAAAATTTTTTTTGACTGTTTAATTTTGTACTTAATATTGTTATAAAAGTTAGAAAATGGTTTTTTATTACAAAAATAAAATTTTAAATTCAATAACTACTGTATTTATAATTTTTACATACACATAAGAAAGTAATGGATTACTCACACATCGTATTCACTGAGAGCAAATGAAACAAAATTTTGAAGCTAAATATAATATCACTAGTATAATATAGTATAAAAACCCAACACTATAATAGTCAATACATAAATTTTACAAATCTTTTACAGTATGGTATATCCCCAAACCCCCCCCCCCCACATTTTCCTACCTCCACTGAAGTCGTAATCGGTGAAAAACTAGGACCACTGAGCCATTTATTAGGAAAATAGTGAATTAAGTATCCTAAAGTAGAAATAGATCTCAAGTGCAGTCCATACAGACAAATGATGCCATTGTTAAACATTGGCAGGTTTATGATCAAACATACAAATTTCTTTGAGATTGGCTTATTTGTGGGATCCCTATTTTCCCCTAATTTATGATAACCATCACAGGTCTTAGCTCAGAACCTTACCAACAGATGGCAGCATCACTCATTCGTGAGGGGCCTTCCTCTATTTAGACATAGTTCTGAAGGGGAAGGAAAGTTTCTCCACATCTCTATATTACACGTATCGCCGTCCGACTTTCGATTCCACAGATTTTACGAGCAGGTAAATTGCATGTACTCCTTAGATCTTAGTGGAGTTGAGTCTTTCTGGACCGCAGTCTGATTCTCTAACCATTGGGCTACCATGGTCCACGAGCGTGTCCACGATGAGTTGTCAGCCTGACAAATTGTGTGTTACAAGTTGACACGACAACGGAAACCACTATACCAAAATAAAAAAAGAATAAAATAAATTTGTTAATGACTACGTTTTCTAACTTGACTAGAAAGAAGAAGATAATTTTATTTTGGTCAGACATAAAACAAAAAACGAAGAGCACATTACTTTTGTACTTGACTTTAACATCCAGAAAATCCTCGTTTCTATTTTGAACTTGATGTGCCTTGTATTTTTCTTGTTATGTGGAACAAAAACAAAATTATTTTCTCTTTTTAGTCTACTTGAAACACATAGTGGTTTAAAACTCTTATTTTATTATTTTTTCAAAGTAAACTATTTAATTATATTGTAAAAATATTTTAACTAGTAGTAAAACTAGAAAGCAATTTTATTATCTAAAAAGATTACAAGCATTTTAAAATCACAAATTTTGCCTAATATTGTTTTAATTACTGATTGTAGATTTTTTTTCCAGTTATGTTTTTTTTTCCCCTTCCAGAATCGCTTGCAGATGGTGCGACTGATTATGAAAATGCAAAACACCGACTGCTATCCAAAAGTGTTGGAAAAGCTTTGAGTTTTATGCCCGATGACGGGTTGGGGGAAGTCGAGGTATGTCATTCATGTAAAGTTTATAAATTACGAGTATAAGTTGTGTTGTCTATTTTATATTTCACTGATGAGTTTTACATTTAGATACAGCTTGAAATGCATGTTAACAAAAACTTCATAACTTTTATTGGACATTTCAAAAGGTCCATTTTCCGTTTCTTAACTAATAAATATGCTTACTTTTCCTAAATACTAAGCATAATCGTTAAGGGAGAAAGTCTTCGCATATGTAAACTTTTCAATCAATGTCTTTCAGAACTAAAAAACCATGAATGCGTTTAAATTCCTTCACTTTAAATTCAGAATTTTTTTTTTTTGACCTTGACCCGCATTTTTTTAATACCCGTATCCGTTCTGATGTGTCAGCTAAATTTTGAATTCTCTTGAATTATGAAACTGTTATAATTTGCTTCTACTTCTACCCACTAGAGGTTTTGAGTGTTTTGTTCTTATTGCTTCGAAACGTGTTCTCCGGGGCCGATCCGAGCTAATTTTCGAGTGTAAGTGAAAATATTTTTGGCACCCCCTCACCATTAAGGATAATAAATATGAACACTGAGTAAAATAAATTTTACTTACAGTTTTAAAAATAAGTCAGAAACTGCAGTTTTTATATTTTTATAAAAATTAGGTACAAACTAATTATAAAATGTACTTTATTCTAAGTTCTACTGAGCGAAATAAGAAATCATTAAGTTCTGTAATAATTACTAAGATACTTACAGAATGCAAAATGCAGGATGATCAGATCTCCATGTTCTGAACTCAATGTTAAAATTAGAGAAGAACCTTTTTTTCAATGAAATAGGGTCCCAGTAGTTTGGTCAGGAGAGGGATTCAACGTTTGGACTGTTAGTTTTACATTTTGTGTATTCCACCATATCTTGATAACTTTTGATCGAATTTAAAATTTTTTGTATAAAATTCGGTTATCAAAAAATAATTTCATGAATAATATAACTTTAAAAAAAGATTTTTTATTGTACTCAAAATTATATTTATTATTTTACCAAAAATATTTATTTATTATAGCACCAATTAATAAACATATTTGAGATCGCACCCTCAATCAATTACAATTGAGTTCTAGAATGTGAAAATCCCATCATTAGATCAAAAGTTAGGCAGGGTCCCCATTTATTTAATGCAATCTATGCATGAAATGAATAAATTTCTCTCAAAAATCATTAAATATACATAATTTCATGAAATGTGTGTCTTGCAACAAACTTCATAGAAATTGAGAAAAATTAATTTCATTATTAATAAATTTATTTATTTAGTTTGTTGAATAATCTTAAACTGAAGTGGTAAGATATTACTCGATTAAAAACATCATGTGCTGCAAAAAATTAAAAATGGGAAATAACAAATGACAAGTTTAAAATGCTCAAAAATAAGCTTCCATTTTCTGGGCACCTATTTCAGTCAGTTAACAGGTTTTAATTATTAATTATCCAGATCATCAGAAACCTTTTGTCATCACGTTTAAATGTCGTATTCATGAAAATCAATCGTTTATTGAGCAAAATAACTGAAAAAGGCATTTTGTATATCATCCATATTTTAAAATTTTTTGTCACACAGAAGATGTAGCGGTCAGAATATATAGAAATCTGATAGCGCAATGCTGGGGCAAATAGGGTGGGTGATTGGTGAAGTCACTCTCCAAATAATTTTTTTTCCACACTTTTAAGAACTACAACTGATATTTATCAACTGATTAAAATTTTGCAGGCTGGATTAAAAAGAAAGGTTTCGAAAAATGTGGATATTTACATTATTGATTAAAACAAAAAACTTGTTAAAATATATTTTTTGATTTAATGTATCCAAAACGACATAGCTTTCCAGTTCACCTAATAACTTAAAAATTAAAAAAAAAAACAATTGTAAATTTAATGCTTAAAACTGAAATAAAAACTTGAGACTTAGAAAATATTCCAAAATTTTTATTCATTATTAAAAAAGTAAACTAAAGACAGTGGTATAATTTTTAGTTTTTCATTATTTAAAGACATTTAAAAAAAAAAAATTAGTATTAAAAAAATGAGAAAGTGAAATTAAGCTAACTATTATTTAAATGTAATGGCTAAGTTTTGAAAAGGAAGAAGAGATTAAAAAAAGACTGTATCCTGAACTTTTTTTTAAAACTTGGACAAGGGGGTCAGAAATTTGAATCACTCCAAAAAAAAAAAAACGATGCTTATTATTCTATTGGTAGAAAATGATTATCAGCAGACACAGGGCTCCAACCGATATTTCAGCAGTTTAGCTAGTCATGGTCAAATTTAATCTAAAAATGAGTTTTTCTTCCTCTTTTTTTTTTTTTTGGACGTGGTCATATTGATTAAAAACATTGGTTTAAGCAAAACAAAAATTAAATTCTAAAATACATATTAAAAAAATGTTTGCCTGATTAGGTATCAAAGAAATAATTATGAGATTTAAATTTTTAAAATTATATATATACTTATATAATAAATACATTTTTAAATATTTTTGCTTTTAAGAACGTGGCTTTTAAGCATTAGATCAATGTAAGTATATTTTTGCAAGTCATTTCCTCATTTAGTGTAAAATTAATAAACAAAAGCTTGTTAAAATAATATGTGCTTTCATAAACATTCCATACTGTTGTACCTTAGCTTACTAATTTTTTTAATAAAATAGTTTTTAGAAGAAATTCCTTTACAGTCATTCACTCATAATTTATTTATTAAAAATAATTATTATTCCTGGAAATTATCAGATATGGTTTGGTTTATAATATTTTTTATTAACTGTAGTATGCAGTCTCGAACCATGTTAATGTGAAATGGGCAGGACTATAATTATTTCGTGTTGATAGAATTTTCTTTTATCTGATACGTTTTGTACTACATTAATGTAAGCAAACAATACTATCATGGAACAATTTTTTTTTAAAAATAAGCTTAAAAGTTTGATTTAAACTATTTTGTTTATTTGCCCACTTCTAACAAAGGAAGAAAATAGAAATCCTCAAAATGAATGATTGGGATTTTATTCATCATTCATTACAATAATACTATCACTGAGAGCCTGAGTAAGGCTGAAGCATACAGGGCAGTTCCTCTGGACCCCCAAATCGAATAAAAAGTTTGTTCTACCTTTCCTTCTTTAATGAACTTTTTTTTAAACAAAATCAGTACAGTGTAAAATCCATCAGTTTTATGTTAGCTTCTTCATTCATCTATTGTATGAACACAGTCTATGTTTCGTAAATCCATGGCTTTCTACTTCAGAATTCAGCTAAATTTTCGCAATGACGATGGACATATTTGGCCCATCAAAAGCCTATATTTTTACATATAGCAAAATGCAATATATTTACAAAAATACAGGCTTCTGATTGGTGAGCCATCGTCATAGCTGAATTCCGCCCTAATATAAATTTTTTTGCAGTCAGAAAACTGCATTCAGTATGATCAATAAAATGGGCAGAACAATTTTCTTGTTGTATAATGAGGTGAAAAATTTAAGTAAAGCTCCATAACTGAAGTAGTGAAGCAGAGCTCCCTCTAAAGAAGTCCCAGACTCAAATTAGGCCGTACCAATGGCTTTTTTTTAAACAATTAAAGAGATACAGAAAAGCAATTTTGTTATTAGAAATATTTTTATTCAAAAATAAATAATTAAGTAATCATCAATCACACTTAAAAAATTGTCTAATCAAACAAAAATTGCAATCGTCTTGTTTGCTGTCCTAATCTGTTTATACCTTTTTCAATGAATTCTGAGTCATCTTTGATTCTTTTCTTATGCACACTGAGCATGCACAAACTACTTAATCTCTCGTGAGACAGTGTAGACCGATTCCATGTTTTGATGCGTCGCATTGTACTAAAAGTGCTTTCAATAGTGCACATAGTAGCTGAAAGAGTTAGGCCAATTTTGATTGCCTCCGCAACACATGGATAAAACGATGTGGTCTCCATAACTAAATCGATGTAATCGAGGGATTCATAAGAATTTTCTCTATTCCTCCACATTTCATACCACGTTGTGGCTTCAGTGATGAAATTCGGTGAGAGCAGATCTTTATACATAGTATATATGTTACCGGCAAAGTATGAAATCCGGCATTGTATAGAATGCCTAAAATTAGTCGGCAAAGTATAAAATGATTTATATTTCACACATTGCCTTGACATTCTATAGAATGCAAAATGAGAAACCGGCAAAGTATAAAATACATCTCCGATTCGTCAAAATGTCATTCAAAAATGACAAATTCAAAACGTCATCCGATTTTATATTAATTTATTCAAGGATATAATTACATTTATTCGATATTTTAATACTTACTGACGATAGATTAGAAGAAACATCAATGTTTGGAGTATCAGGAAATATATACCGGGCAATGGCACTTGACCTTAAAAAAATATCAGTATAGGGTATACCGGGCAATGGCACTGAACCTTAAAAAAACATCAGTGTAGGGTATACTGGGCAAATGTATACCGGGCAACGGCACTTGACCTTAAAAAAAAACATAAGTGTAGGATATACCGGGCAAATGTACACCGCACAGTGGCACTAGACCTAGTATATATTTCGGACATTTACCAAAGGTCTAGCCATACTAGGTCTAGTTAAGTGCCCTTGCCCGGTATACCCTACACTGATGTTTTTTTAAGGTTCAGTGCCACTGCCCAGGATACATTTGCCCGATATACCCTACACTGATGTTTTTTAAAGGTCAAGTGCCACTGCCCGGTATATATTTGCCCGGTATACCCTACACTGATGTTTTTTAAGGTCAAATGCCACTGCTCGGTATACATTTACCCGGCATAACCTACACTGATGTTTTTTAAGGTCAAGTGCCATTGCCCGGTATATATTTGCCCGATACTCCAAACACGGATGTTTCATCTAACCTATCGTCAGTAAGTATTAAAATATCGAATAAATGTAATTATATCGGATGTAATAAATATTTCGGACATTCACCAAAGCGACTATGTGATTGTCAACATTCACCGGTGAAAGTGAACAACCACAGATATCGGTCATTCACAGTAACATGCGCATCATTTATATACTAACCTCATAAGGATCCATAGAAAGTATGTAATACTTCTCACATTTTATACTTTGCCTAAAAGCGTTAGGCATTCTATACAATGCCGGTAACATATATATTTTCTATAACTTCAAGATGTTTGTTCATCGCATTCGGGTGAAGCTGTAAGAGTGATAATGCTTTTCTTTGTGTAGAAGAAAAACGGTCTTTCAACGAAGATATAATGGAGTCCAAATAAGGAATAAAGAAAAATTCTCCTGCGTTTTCAGAAGGCACATTCAATCTATGAACTTGTCTAGATACCACTCAAAGTCGATTCATTTCAATGACTAATTCTTCGCAGATGTGTTCTGCTTTCGTGAAAATTGCAGTAAACACTTTCGATGAATTTGCAGCACATGTATCAATTTGACTACATAATCAGTTACTTCTTTTAGATCTGTGTTTACTTTTTGCAACTGATTGCACACAGATTCAAGTTTTGCAGAATAAATAGCAATAACAAAAAGTGATACAATGCATGTTGGCGTTTCACTTTGGTGTTTTTGTTTGCCGCTTTTTCTGTAAGGCCCTCTAAAGCTTTTATAATTCTAACAAACTTTTTCAGAAAATCATCTGGTACTCTTGTACTTTTCTGACCAGCGTGTTTCACAGAGTAAAGGGATGTTAGTAATTTCTTTTCGTCATTAGGTACTTTCTCTAAAAAAGCTAATTTCCTTCGCTGTCCCTATAGTATTCTGTACTTCCTTAACGCAGTTTAAGTTATTGATCACGAGATTCAATACATGACTGGCACAATGAAAAAACACAGCTTTAGGATGTTTGTCTCCAATCAATTTTTGAACGCTACTTTCTTGGCCAGCCATTGCCGTACAACAGTCATATCCTTGACCACAAATCGTGTCATATCTGAATTGCAATCATTCAGAAATTGAGTGATTGTTTTTTAAATAAACTGAGCGTTCAATTCTTCTAGTGGGGTAAAGCCGAGGAATTCTTCACGCATTGTCGTCTTTTTGTTACTCTCATCAAAATGTACATACCAGACACCGATGGATAACTGCTCTGTTCCACTAATATCTGCTGTCTCGTCGGCCAATATCGATGAAGCAGATGCCTTTTTCACATCTTTGATTATTTCATCTCTAAGCACGTCAACTCATTCTGTATGTGATGTGAAATGTACAGTGCATTTCTTGCTCCTGATTCCAAATGTGCCTTCAAAACTTCGTCTCCAGATTCAACACGAAAGTGCAGCAGATCTTTGAGAACAGATCCTTTGTCATTTTTGACCCGAAAAGGAAGTTCAAACACTCGAAAGTAATTTTTTTATATAAAATGTCAAAAAAAGATTTCTTTTCTTGGGCAGATATTTAAGCTATATTTTTAAATTTCATTTAATAAAATATAAATAATATTCAATTTTCCATTAGTTATTTAGTTTAACAAAGGTGTATAACACAAACTGACTTCTCATAACTGTAAAACTTCATCAACACAATAAATACCAATGTTAAGCGTGCACAAACACGTTACCATACGAAACTACTGTTTGTAGTTATTTGTGTTTCAAAGTCAGTAGCTATACCAGCGCCATCAATAAAATTTCTCATGGCAAAATTTGCAAGTGGAAGAAATTCATACTTTTTTTTAAATATCTTGTTAACAATGAAGAAATGTATATTGAAAAAAATTAACAGATGAAAGTATATATAATAGCAAAAAAAATACATTTAATAACAGAATATTTGTAATTTTTTTTGGGGGGGGGGTTAGTTTGTTAGAGGGTTGCACCCCCCTTTATATTATTCTGCCGTCGCCCTTGTACCGTACCTAATTATTTATTACCTGTCCTTTCACGTTAATCAGGTTGAAAACATGTAAAATGCAACAATAATTGATTGCAGATTCGGGTAGAGCGTTGGTGAGGTTCAACTGTATCAGTGGTGGATAAAAGTTTGAAATTTTTAGAACAAATTTACTCATTTTATTTTAAAGAAAAGGTTTTCAAAGCATTCTCCGATAGAAGTTTCTTTTAAGTTTTGTTATTTTATTCATTTATTTTTAATTATAGGTTTCTTTAGTGTGTGTTCTAATTAACTGCTATTTTGATAGATATGGAGAGTGGATAATTTTGATAGTGTGCCTGTTGAATCTTCTCAAAAAGGAATATTTTTTGGTGGTGATTGTTACATAGTAAAATACATGTGCACGAATTCTTCAATGCATTGTATCTTGTATTTTTGGCTTGTAAGTGTGTTTTTATCTCTTTTTTTTTAGATCTTATTTTCTGACAAAATTTTTAAATTCCTTATTTTCTGTTGTACAGGTTTATCTGGTGTTGTAAGTCCACCTATTCATTTTGACTTCAAAATAGAAGAATTTCGTGTGCGTTCAGCGTATAAGTCAAATCTTGAATTAACACTTGTTACAAAAACAACCCATATAAAATTCTGTTTTTGTTTTCTAAAAATTTCAACTAATTAAAAAAATAATCTTAATTGTAATAATTTAAATATATAAATTTTTATACTCAACGTTTTAAGATCTAATAATATGAAATGGTCAATACATTTTTGCGGATGAATTCTTGATATATTAGAAGAATTTACTATAGATTAGATTACTTTTTTAAATCGTCATTCAATCTTCGAGTGATTGGAGTGTAAGTCAAATTCCGTTTCAATTTACGAATAGAAAGTGAACTGATTATAAAGATACAGTTCCCAGCAGAGAGTGAGGGGGTGGGTGATCACTTTGATCAGTTTGCAAAGTAGCGTTGTGTGTCTCGTTAAACTGTGTTGGTCTATTGCATAGTAGAGGATCAAAACTGTCTTCAGGACTGGTATTCTGAGCTCTAAGTTGACAGTCGATTTGAGCTTTTGGAAGCCGCACCAGGGGACTCTTTACCTGATATTCTACTTTTCCCGGCCCATTGCTTGATTTTTGGTATTCCAAGCAAGTTTTAGTGGATCTTGAGCGCTCTTTTTGGTCGACCCGAAAACCACTGGTGTTTTCAGTAGAGTAATGGCGAGCACATGAAATGCATTGATTAGTTATTATTTTGCACGGCTAAGTCCTCAGAGGAGACCGATATATAGAAACAGAAAAGATGCTTTTAGTCTTCATGATGACGTATTTTTTTCGATTAACAAAAAATTTTGTTCAGTATTTATGTGTGGAACTATGAGAGGACTTGGAAAAAGAAGCAAGGCGAAGAAACGTGATTTTAGTAGAAACACAAGTTAAACTTAATTTATTTTCAATATCATGAGCATATTTATCTTTTTTTTTTTTTTTTTTTTTAAAAAAAACTAATTTAATTTAATTTTTCTTTGCTATATGTGAATAAATAGGTATTTTTGGGGTTGTAATAGTATATTTGATGAACTTAATAGGTAAAATTGTCAATGTTAACTTTTTTCTGACTAAAAATTTTGTAGAACTTTTTATTTTCTTAGATTATCTAAAGTTAAATTGTAAATAATAAATATTGATGATTAATAACCAGAAATTGTCTCAATTTTCTTAGAAACCACTGAAAAACAAGTGTGTAATTTTTTAATTACTTTTTATAATCTTAAAAGATACTGCAGATAGGAATTTAATGTGTTAAATTACGCTTTTTATTTCACATTAAAAAAAAAAAATTAAGACCTTGTAATTTTTATTACTTTTATTTGTAATTAAAAGTTTGTTATAATTTCTTTCATTTCTGAAACAAGGTAGAGAAATTTAACTTAGAAGTATCTCATTTTGTAATCAATATGGAAAAGATATGATTACAAAGTGTTTTTGAACTTAAATTTCAAGAAGGAAAAAAAAAATTAAGTTTTCACAACCTCACAAACTTTTTTCTTAATTTTTTTCAAGAAATTTAAATTTTTTTAAATTTCAAATAGTTACATTTGCATTTCTTGTAGGTATTGTTTGCATTGTGTCCAGTAAAAAAAGATTAATTTTAAAGCTAAATTACTTTTAAGTACTATTCAACTTGTGGAAAACCGTTAAAATATCTTTTCGTCATATCTCTCGTTCAATCTCGTCATATTTCTCGTTCGTCATATCTATCAATCGTTCATATATCTTTTGAACCGTTCAAATATTTCAAAACTCTTTCAGCCAAAACATAATGCCTTTTTTCAGGACGTTTATTAAATTGTGATAAATAACTAGTTACAAAAGCAATTCCATTTGCTAAATATACAAGTTTGCCGACGATTTCCTGATAATCAGCCGTATCTACTAAATCATCAGTAGGATTAAAACATCTATCTTCACCTTTAGTTATGGGAGTATTTGTTTTCTTACAATTTTCCAAACCATGCTTTTTCACTAAAGATTCAATGTAATGAGTTTGAGATAAACCAATTCCGTTTTCTTTTTGTAAAATCTCAATGCATAAAAATTTTGAAGTTGTTTCTTTTAATTCGAATGTTTGATTAAGTTTTGAAATGATATCCTTGTATAATTAGAAAATATTGCCAAATCTACGTTTACACAAAAAAAAAAAATCATTATCATTAATTTTAGTAAATACGCAATTGTCAGATGCAAGTTGAGTGAGACCAATCTTTTTAAGTTCAGTTTTTAACTTTATATGCCAATTTCTACCAGATTTAGGTAGACCATATATACTTTTATTTAATTTGCACACTTTTTTTACCATATTTATCTTCAAAACCTGGAGGTATTTCCAGATAAACAGTTTCATCAATATCACTATATAAATATGCAGTTTTAATATCAAAAAATTTAACAAATAAATCCAATTTTACTGCTAAAGTAATTAATAACCTGAATGATTCAATATTTACCACAGATGAATATGATTCAGAATAATCAAAATTTTTTATTTAATTAAAATCAGCTGCAGCCAGTCGCGCTTTGTAAACTTTGTTATTATCGTCATTTTTAATTGTATACACCCATTTACTTTGTATTATTTTTCCTTCTTAGGCCTCTCAATTAATTCGAAAACCTTATGTTTCTTCATCGAAAGAAGTTTATTTTCTTTTGCGGTTTTCCACTCCGAGTATTTATTACTATTTATCGCCTGGGCATAATTTTGAGGAACACATGATCCTTTCGAGGCTAAGTTCGCGTTCGCGGATATTTTATTTTTAACTCTTTCAGAACGTCTTAATAATGCTGGAGTATTTTGATTATTTTCGTTTTGCGAATTGACACTTTCTTGGGACGATTTATGAGAAAAAGAATGTTCACTCCTTGATTCAGTTGGAGGGGAGTTTTGGGTTTCGATTTGCGGTTGAGATATATTAAACTGGGTCAAATCCTCAATGTGCCATATGCTACATTCATTTTTGTTTGTTAGAAATTTACTTCCTCTTAATGATTCGTTAAATTTAACAGATCGCTCTTCAATTACAATATTTTATCGACATCATATATTCTATAAGCGCGCCTTCTCTAGATCATGGCTCGCCAAACTTTTTTGATCATCGACCCCTATATAATTTTTCGAAATCTCCATCGACCCCCATAAAAGTAATTTTCTGTAAATTAAAATAAAACTCTATTAGATTCTGTGTTTGTACATTTATTTTATGATTTTAAACATTTATTAAAGTAATGGTACATTGTGTAATAATAATTTTATGAAAAATATATTAAAGATGAAATTTAAATACCTTAATATTTATTAAATAATAAGTAATTATAAATAATAAGTAATTATAAATAAGTAGAAATAATAAGTAAAGTAACTACAGATTTATTGCTTGCCTTATAAGTAGTCTGTGCAGATTATTTAAAAAGCGAACCACTTGTGCGCAAGAACCCAAATTCTATTTTAAAAGCACTTGAGAGAACTTTATCATATATATTTGAGAATTGAATCTGTAGTGGTTGACAAGTAAATAAAACAAACCAATTTTATTCATAAATTAAAAAAAATTTGACATATATTTGATTCCACTTTCTAATTTTTAATAGATTTCATATTAAACGGTTTTTTCAATAGTTGATATACCTTCATAGTGGTCTGATCGGACTACCTACAAAAATCAGTGTGGAGGCTTTCATTTATAGGAGGCGTTGGATGGGTGCGCCTGATGTTTTTTTGCATGGTTCGCTATATTGGGTTCAAAATTGGTCGATGTTAATCTTAAATCCCCTCGAAACTCCACATTCAATTTATTTCTGTACTTTGTTAAGATTGAATTTACTTGACTGAAATCGGCTTCAACCATATAGGAACTTGGAAATGCTAGCATAAATGGCTGAGCTATTTCGTAAAGTTATATTTGCATTATTTTTATATTTATCCAAAATTTGCTTATTGTTACATTTTTAAAAAGCGTCTTTGCTTCAAGATCCGATAATAATTCAGCAAGCTCATCTTGCAGGTTGATGTGCACGTTTTCGATTTGAGCAGAAAATGGCACAATAATCCAATTTTCGTAATAAAATACAAAGTGTGCTATAGTTTTGTCTTGGGCTGTACTAATCCATATTATTAATGCTTACCTTCTTTTTTACAAGTATTGATAATCTAAACTAAATGAATGGTTTTATCGAAACAATAACTAATTATCCAAAACTATAAAAAATTTAATAATGACACTGCAAATATTCAATACAGTTTGCAAAGATAGCTGAAACTGCGTTTGTAACATCAATGCGCATGATATTTGGACAAGCGCACATATGACTTATAAACCAGGAGTGCCGCTGCGCGCTGGTAAGTAAATATTATTTTCACCCGAATAAATATATGTTTATTAATTTATGTTCTATAAAGAAACTGATATTAAGTCAATTATAAAAAAAATTCACAAATTTTACATACTCAATTAGGTATGTGTTTTTTGCACATTAAGAACTGTTTTTTCTTCGAACCCCAATCGACCCTTCCGATTTGGATCGACCCCCGCTTTTGTTAAATAGACCCCGGCTCTAGATGCTCAACCTGCGGGCCACATGCGGCCTACTAACCTTTGATGTGCAGCCCGCGGACGCAATCTGAAGAAAATAAAAAAAAATATTTTTCTTTTTTGAAAATTTCGCATTTAAGTTTTTGACGCACCCAATTTCTATCAATGTAGTTTTTCGATGCTTAATGCTACAGATTTAAGCATAGTTTTGAAAATTCCAATATTTTCAATACTTCATTATTACACTAGGCGAATTTTGAATTTAGTTATCACTTTTGACGCTCTTCGTGTATGCCGATTTCATCGTAAATCCAGTGACTTTTCGGTAGAGTGCCTAGAGTAAAACAGTGTTGACAAGGGAGAAACGATTCCTGATTGGTGGAAATTTGCCATTGGAATTACACGGAGTGAAAATTATCTGCCTCAAAAAATTTATGTTGTGAATTAATAAAGGCTTGTAATAAGTTCATTACTTACTTTTTTTAAATAAGAAACTTCAGCGTTACAATAAATGTAAAAATTATGGATGAAAATTTGGATAGTTATTTGAATTTATCCTTATTATTACTTACTTGCATGTGTATAAAGTTTTGTTTATCTCATTGTAAAGAGAACGAAGTGATGAAACAACTAATGATTACATAAGAATAAATGTATTTACTTTTAATAAACATAATTTCTATCTAAATTACTTATAAATGAGCATCTTTTTATCAAAACTTCAGAAGTGCAGAGTTTGGCGATATTACTTTGAAATGATGGCGCGTTACAATGCTCGCCAAGTAGCATTTGTTTACTTTTCGTTACTAACTTGATAAAATGCTAGTTTGTTTTAAATTTTAACTAATTATCGAAATTAGACATCCGAGATTGTCGTGGAATATCGTCTTTGTATGTTAATAAAACAAATAAGAGAAAAACGAAGTTTCTGAAGAAACAAGTTTATTTAAAAACATAAAAAAAATTTCACAAACAGAGTGACGAAAAGAAAGAATACACAAATGATCTTCAACAGAAGCTTAAATACTGACAACGGGTGACGTCATGATCCACGCAAGAACGACCAACAGCAAATGAAAATAAACTGGCCGATCCCCGCAGACCATGACCTCACCGACACAAGTTGAATGCATGAGATCGAACCTCATACCTTTATTTGTCTAACATGCGGCCCTCTCTCATGCCTTCAACTTTTACAAAAAAAATACAGTTTATCAAAATCTTCAATAAACTAAAGAAATATTTAATTTCCTTTAAACTAACACTTAAGTTCTTTCATTCCTGTAACCATCCAAAAGATTAAACTTTCACAAATACTTTTGAACAAAAATTTTCAACTTCTAACTTAGTTAAAGGTTTTGTAAAAGTGTCCGCTAAGTTAAACTTGCTCCTAACGTGTTTAACAGCAAAAAATTTATCATAAATTAAATTTCTTAAAAAATGATACCTTACGTCGATGTGTTTCGTTCGACTATTTTCAATAGGTGAATGAGAAAAATGAATTGCAGATTGATTGTCACTAAATATAATTACAATCACTTAAATTTATGTCTTTTAAATTTAATTCTCCACACTCATCTATTATACGCTTAATCCACATTACCTCTTTGGCAGCGTCAGTTAAAGTCACATACTCTGATTCCATTGTAGCACACATCTTTGTTTGAAGGTTTTCCAGAATATCGGAGTTTTATCTAAAAACAATATTATACCACCTACTGATATTCTGTCATCCCTGTTAGCAGCAAAATCTGAGTCACAGCAATTAACATTTAATTCTCCAATATTTGACAATTTTAAGAAATAATCTTGAGTATTTTGAACATAACCTAATAATCTTAATAAAGTATTTCAGTGCTTTAAACCTGGATTTTCTTGAAATTGTGATAATATATTTACTGCATAGGAAATATCCGGTCTTGTGCGATTAGCTATATAAGCCAAACAACCCAAAATGTTCCGAAACGGCAATTTCGCCATTTCCACTTCGCTTTTAGAAGATGGACAATCAGCTTTTAATAATAAGTTACCCTTAGTAATCGGCAACGATGACAAAGGATATTTAAAGCTAGAAAACATTTTACAAACTTTTTGGATGTAACTCTTTTGATGTATAAACATCTCACCATCTTTTTGAACAAATTCAACACCTAACAACTTACGCGTTTTACCCAAAATTTTTAAATCAAAATTATCACTTAAAAGTTTAATAACACTGTCTACTTCATATTTTGTTTTAGCAAAAATAATTATATCATCTACATAAATTATAAGAATTACATTTTTATATACATATGTACAATTACACCATTTCAATCTTACAAACTTTAAATTTTCAAGTGTATTATCTATTTCAAAAAACTACTCTCGACCACTTTGTTTGAGTCCATAAATAGCTTTCTTTAAATGACAAACGTGGTCTTGCTTATTTAAATCAACAAAACCTTGAGGTTGATACATAAATACATCCTCATTCAAATTTGCGTAAAGGTAAGCACACTTAATATCTAATTGGGTATGATACCACCCTAGCATACAAACTAAGATTGTGAAAAACATTCTTACAAGAACAAAATTAACCACAGGGCTAAATACTTCATCATAACTTTCACCTCGTATTTGTTTAAATCCCTGAGCAACTAAACGTGCTTTGTATCTTACAATTTCCCCCTTTTCATTTACTTTAGTTGTATAAACCCAACGGCTTCCCAAAATTCTTTTATTTTTAGGAGTTGGAACCAAATCCCAAACTTTTCTTTCTCTCATAGTTTTTATCTCATCTGACATGGCTAATTCCCAATTTTTAACTTGGGGAGATCTTAAACAGTCTTTATAATTTCTAGGAATTTTTATTTCAATATGATTAGCTTCGTGTTTTATGTTATGATTAACCTGAAAATTTGAAACTTTACCAGAAAAAGCATTTTTCCCACTGAAATCAAATAAATCCCTATCATACTTTATCTTGTTACTATTGCAGTAATTTTCTACATCGTTATAGGATCTTAATCTCATATTTACCCCTTCAATATTATAATAAATATCAGTTTGACTATTATCTGGACGGGGTACAGCTTTTCTAATCCACAAATGTTTTTACACGGAATTAAATCGGGTTTTACGCTTGAACTACCTGTATCTTCATCTGAAGAACTTGCGTCCAAATCGGGACGTTCCGGTTCAAAACTAGCAAAATTACGTTTAATGGGTTTGGTGCCCAGTACGGCTTCCACCCCAATTACATTTTCGTCAAAACGAACATTTATTGTTTCAACAAGTTTCATTTCGTTTTTAAGCCAAATTCTATAACCTTTCGTTTGTATTGCATATCCTAACATAATACCTTCTTTAGCTCTCATTTGAAGTTTATTGCGTAACTGTTTTGGTTGACCCACAAATGCTAAACAACCAAATACTTTCAAATGAGTGACTGATGGTTTTCTACCGCTATACAGTTCAAAGGGAGTTTTAATTTGGGTTTTGGGACAAACTCTATTAAAAGTGTAAGTAAAGCATAGTAAAGCTTCAGCCCAAAAAGCATTTCCTAATTTACTAGATTTTAATATTGTCTAAGGCAGTTAAATTATAGCGTTCGCTAACACCATTTTGCTCTGGCGTATAAGCATTAGTACGTTCAGCTTTTATGCCTTCATTTTCAAGAAAATCACTAAACTCTTTATGGCAAAATTCCATGCCATTATCAGTTCTAACATTTACAATTTTACAGTTTAAAAATCTTTCAGCTCGCTTTTGATATCTTATGAAACTATTAAAAACATCCGATTTCCTTTTAATGGGAAAAGTAGTAACTTTCCTTGAAAAATCGTCAGTAATAGAAAGAAAGTACCGACTTCCACCATGTGAAACGACAGGCATTGGACCACATACGTCCATATGTAAAAGTTCCAAAGGTTTCTTAGACCTTATACTTAAATTTGGTTTAAACGAAATTCTTTTAGATTTAGCTAATTTACATTCTATACAATTACTATCTGAAAAATTGAGATTAGGTAATCCTTTCACGCTAGAATTTTTACTAGTTTGAATTATATAATCACAATTTATGTGGCAGTATCTTAAATGCCAGACATCTAGATCATTTATCTGAACAGATACATTAAACAATTGCTCATTCGCGTCACTAACATTTTTATCAATAATTAAATCTTTATCAGGCTTAGTATAAGCATTAGGTTTAAAATAATACAAGCCATTAATTCTTTTACAATAGAAAATCTTCTCATTTACTCGATTATACACAGAAATACAATTTTTAGCACCTACAAAATAACCTCCCAGCTTTCTCTATTACAGAACCAGAAATGAGATTTCTTCTAAGTTTAGGAGAATACATGACATTTTGTAAAGTTACTCTGTGCATTTAACCATTTAACTTATTAAAAAATTGCACTTTTCCAATACCTAAGATTGGGCTTTCAATGTCACCTATAGCTAACGACATAGAAGCATTTTCTACAGTTTCATATTCAAAGAATAAATCCAAATTATTACAAAAATGTGTTGAAGCGGCAGTGTCAAAAAGCCAACTTTCTTTCTCAATTTCATGACACGCATTGCCAACATTTGCTTCAACGATATAATGACTATTATCTAAAACATTTGTAGTTACATTACAGTAAGAATTATCACTTGCATTTTGTTTAAATTTACTCTTTATATTCTTTGAATTATACTTTAATTTTTGCTTACAATCGGATATTAAATGACCATATTTATTACAACGATAACAAGGTCCTATCTTAAATTTATCAAAACTAGTTTTGAATTTAGACTTAATATTAGCAGATTCTAAATTTCCCTTACTATTAGAAGAACCAGATTTAAACTTATTAGTTACACTTAACTTTTCATTAAAACTTGAATTAACATTATAAGCAATATCACTAACATTATTTAAATCAAAATTTAGTTGCTTAAGTCTACTTTCCTCCAAAAGTAATTCGTCTAAAATTATCTTAAATTTAAATTTAGTGTCCTCCCATCTATAAATAATTTGAACAATACCTTGAAAGTCCTTGGGTAAGTATCTTATAAGTTGGAATCCTTGGTATAGGTCGTCCACCGGATGTCCTGCTTCTTTCAGCTGAGAAACCAGGTTTTTCAATCTCGCTGCAAATATTCCAACTTCTTCTCCTGGGGTGTATTTCAGGTCGAAGAATTGGTCCAGGAGTTGAACAACTCTCGCTCTCGTAGTTGGCTCAAAATGTTGTTTTAGGATTTCCCAGGCTTCAGCACCATCAGTTGTCGCTGAGATCAGACTTCGGTATTCGGGTTCAATACTAAGAAATATCGACGTGTACGCTTTGTCACGTCTCCAGAGGTATTCTTGACTTTCTTTTCGACTTGCTTCTGTAGGTAGGGCAGGCTCAGTTTTGGAGATAAAACTCCACACTCCTCGGTCCATGAGGATTACTTTGATATTTTCTTTCCATGTACTCCAATTTGACGAATTCAGGAAATCTATATGCAAATTCGATTCCATGATGAAACAGTTACAATTCAAAGATTCTTAAAGGGAATATCGTTCTAGACTAGATACCAAACTTCGTAATCCTTAGAAGTAGCCATCAAATTCGGATGTGCAGACTTATACTCCGAACAAAAGTTCTTTTAAAAACTCTTACTACTAGTTTTGTCAACTGGAGAAAAATTCTTTAGAAGAGTCATATTTTGATAATGTTCTATTGTTTTTTTTTTTTTTTCTTCGAATCCTCAGCATCTTTAAGTACACCATAACCAACTTGAGATTTTACTGATGATTCACTTTGCAAAAATGGCGTGTGGGAACGGCCCCCATCTTAAAGATTCTCCATTTGAAGTTGACAATGACTTTGCTGAGTCCAGGCTAAGGAAAATTCAATATTCAAGACGATAGAAAATAAATCCCGGTTATGCCTAAAACTTGGCCCATAACCATGACATCCGAGATTGTCGTGGAATATCGTCTTTGTATGTTAATAAAACAAATAAGAGAAAAACGAAGTTTCTGAAGAAACAAGTTTATTTAAAAACATAAAAAAAATTTCACAAACAGAGTGACGAAAAGAAAGAATACACAAATGATCTTCAACAGAAGCTTAAATACTGACAACGGGTGACGTCATGATCCACGCAAGAACGACCAACAGCAAATGAAAATAAACTGGCCGATCCCCGCAGACCATGACCTCACTGACACAAGTTGAATGCATGAGATCGAACCTCATACCTTTATTTGTCTAACAAAATTTTTGTTTACAATTTGTCAAAATAAGCAATACTTTTTTAGGTGAATATGCGATAATTTTTTCCTGAAAAAGTAATAAATAATAATAAATTATGTAATTTGTTTTATTAATTATTATTTCTGAAATGAATAACATAATCATTATTAATTTTTATATTTTATTTAAGGCATTTATTTAAAGCTGAAGTCCTTTAGTAAGTCTTTTTTTTTTTTTTTTTTTTTTCATTGACGTTAATTTTTTAACAATGTGAGATGCTAGTTTTTCTTACAATGTTTCTTAAAAAATCTGTAATATCATGTGCTTTCAAATCTTAAAGTCTATATTGATACTTTAGTATGTACTCTTAGAATAACTGAACCTTCAGAATAACACAAAATGAGCGAGTGGAGCCAATTTCGGTGTATCATCTGGCAACTCCCTTGGACAAAAATATGACGGCAGCGCATGCGCTCTTGGATATTGTCATCACTCTTTTCAATACAGGCACTCTAGTTATTACTATTCCTTTTTACGTAGTTTCTGAAATTGAAATTTTTGGAAGTTATGAAAAGGTTTTTTTGTGCAAACTTTATGGAAAATCTAAATGACTTTTGATCCTTTTTTCGTCAGTTGTAGCTACGTATTTCCGCATTGTTTTTAAAATTTCAATATTATAGCACGATATTATTACGAATCGCGAGTAAAGAATCGCTCATTTAAATAAACATTTTTTCACGTGTTTTCTTTGTATCGATTTTATCGCAAATCAAATTATTTTTGCGTTATTTTTTTTAATTATTACTACACATTTCCAAAAGGTTTTGAAAGTTCCAATATTTTATATACGCTATTGCTATACTTTAACTTCGAATCCTGCATTTAAATATGTATATAAAATTTTGATGCGCTTTATTTACACGAATTTTATCGTAAATATGAAGGGATTTTGATATTTTTTTTGGTAGTTATAGCTACTCTTTTCCCCGTGATTTAAAAAAAAAAAAAAAAAAATCTAAGATTTTTATACTATAATTTGACCGCACGCGAGTTTTGAATCGCGCACTAAAATAATTACTCTTTACGTGTTCTATTTGTGCCGATTTGAACATAAATATAAGAGTTTTTTCAAACGTGTTTTTTCTTCCCGTTATTGCTCCATTTTTTCTTGTGATTTAGAATATCCTGATATTTTAACAAAATATTACAACTCGTGAAATTCGATTCTGTTTGAAAAAAAAATTTTTAACTTAAAAAATAATTACGTATCTTAGCAAAATCGACACTTTCCTAAGAGAATGAAAAAAAAAACGAGATGTGTACATTTATATTAAACGCATCCCTTTTGTAAAAAATAATTCATAACACGTACATATTTCTTTAGTCCCATGAACACTGGCAAGTTTCACAGCACACCCTACCTATTCTTTTTGTTGTCACATGATTTAAAAAATCATCTATCTAAATCTGATCTAAAAAGTGCGCATCGCATTTCGTATAAACATTTAACGAGATTTAAAAATAATCCATCGCGATTCGGATTCACGAGATTTGAAATCGTATCTCGCGATTCGTATTCTGCCATTTAAAATATCAAACATTGTTATTCTTCTCACAATTCGTATTCACACATTTGAAAAATCATGCGTTGTGAGTAGTCTTTTCGCAATTTAAAAATCACACATCTTGAATGATATTCACGCTATTTAAAAACCACGCATCGCATTTTTTATTTACGAAATTTAAAAATCACACTTATCAATTTGTATTCAAGCAATTAAAAAATTACCCATTGCTATTTGTATTCACACGATTTAAAAATCCGGAAAGGAAGAACACCATCTAGGACAAATTCCAAAGCTGATTACGTTATTTGCCCTAAGTTTAATACTACCCACAACAACAGCTTCTGTCAAAAGACTGTTTTCCAGAATGAGTTTTGCTGGTTCAATATTACTAACCAGTATTTAAACAAAATCATTCGATTTTAATTTAATGGCTCGAAAAAGCTATCTCATGATCAAGTGAATAAAACTATCACAATGTATAAAAATTTTACAAATTACAGGATAACCATTAGGAAATTTTTTAAACCATTTTCTACCTACTTGGACCATTTTATATCATTTATGATTATATGTTGGGAAATGATTTGTATATCATTAAATTTTTACTGTAAAAAAATTTAATTAAAATAAATTTCGTAGAGTAATGCAAATTTTATTGTTAATATTGATACAACTATTGATAGTACTTTTATTTGTATCATGTTAATTAGAGTTAAAATGAGATTACGCTTATTAAAATTAATTTAAATTTTAATGACTTAAAATTCTTGATTAAATTACTTTTAGTTACACAATAAGGGGGAGAAGTTGGAATCACTCACCGGGGCGTCATCTCTGTTCCTTCTATCGCCTTGCAACTGCTAGGCAATGTTTCCACTGACTCCTAAATGGATGCAACCCCTACAGCAAGAGGGGACTTCGCCAAACTCACCCGTTGGCTCACTTTATCGATGTATTTGACGCACTTATAATTTTGGGACTCCTTGCTCTGCATCAATATATGTGTGTATTAATTCCAAATAGCATGTGTCATGTTAAAAAAATATTCGTCACAAAAATTTTAAACAAGTAACTTAGTAGTTTTTTATTATTAGGGAAAATAGTTCCTTCAAAAGTAATGCTTTCTTTCTTTCTTTTTCTTCCCTCTGTTAGCCCCTGCCTCTTATAATTAATTTAAAATAAATGTTTTAAAGTTTAAGTATATTCTCTACTAAAGGCTAAATATTATTTTCAGCTGAAGAAGTTTTGTTTTAATTTTAATCATTCTTAACCCTATAAACTTTCTTTAAATCAAAGTATTTAACTTGCATTTATTTTCGTAACTAGAATTTTTTTCATTCTTTAAATTAAATTTTATGAACAAATTTTCAATGTTAAAATTTATGTTTAAATGGACTTTTTTTCCATAGTTTTTAATTATTTCAATTTATCAAACTTTTTTTTGCTAAATTAATTCTAATTTTTGGATTCTGTTTTTTTTTTTTTTTTAAGTAATCATCACAGGTAAGCTTTTTTTCTTCTGAATATTCAGAAGATACTAAAAGTCTCTAATCAAAAGAAAATATTCAAACTTTGCTAATCATCGCTTCACAATCACATCATTACACAGTTAAATCGTATTTGTTCTGTTATCTCAACGAAACTGTTATCTGCACTGTAATAATTCTATGTTGAAAATATTTAATGCAGATATATATATATATTATTTTATAACTGTCGTTGAACAGCCAACCCAATTTTGGGTCACTAATGTTCAACTCCATAGCTTGTCATTTTGAACCCAATCCAAAAGACAAGGGGAACTCATGGATCAAGTATATTGGTAGAAATATGCCTTCAGGGAGTACTTTTTGATCGAACTAACCCGCATTTGCATTGCATGGAGAGGAGAACCTCCCATGGCTAGCCCGACGGAAGGGGACTCTGACCCGGGAGTCTCTCAGGATATTTTACGTCAGCACGGTGGTCGGTGCGAGCCGGGTGTGGTATGCGGATATATATAGTTCAGAATTTCAGTTCTAACACTTGATCAAGTATTTTAAAATAACCTCATACTAGTAGCGCTCCTGCTTGAATGACTACCAGTCTTAATTTTATTTTTGTCAATGTTATTGGAAAGTCATTTCATTTTGCGTAGCATCTTTGCATTAGTTTCTCAGAATCCTGGAGGAAGTGACATTTGTAACTGTGAAAGTTCAAACTTAGAAAAATAATTTTAGCACATTATTTCACAACCTTTAAAAAAAAAATCTTATTTTATTTATTTTAGACATCTTTCGACTTTCTAAAGTTAAGAATTCTTAAAATTTATTTATTATTGTGTTGTTTTACTTTATAATTATTTTATTCTTTTTATAATTGTGATTTTTACAAATATGTAAAAATTAACGCTTCTTTGAACTGCCGTTGTACACATACAGCAAAAAAAAAAATAATTAAAATAACCGTGTAACTCATTTAAATGTTTTATTTTTGTGTTATTTTAGGTATTTTCAGACTTCTGTTATTTATTTATTTTACATTTTTGAAGGTATGTAAATTATGAAGATTAATTTAACAAAATTCAAATCTACTGTCAGTTGAATGAATTGTTTAGGAAATGTAAAAGTTGTCAATTATTTTTATATTTTTTAGTGTGTCATTTAGTGAAAGAGTATTTGTTTTTAGGGTCAATCAAGCACTCAAGATGAAAGGGCAACTGCTGCAATAATGACTGTCAAAATGAGTAATGATATGAATGCAATACAGGTTACTTTCTTTTCTGTCATTATATATGGAATAATCACTTTTTACGGAGTTTAGCCAATACTAATCACAAAATCTGTCTATGTGGAAATTATTATTTTTAATAATATTTAGTGTAGTCTCCGTAAAATAAAAGGGAAGTTTTAATTGCTTTTAAAATATTTTCTCATTATTTATGGGACTGTGGATCTAAAACTAGACAATTGATTAATCTTGTGACACTCAAAATCTCTTGTGACTTGCTGGCTGTTGTATATTGATTAATTAATATGCCTTAATGTTTGTTTATTTATTTATTTTTTACAAAATTGTTGGCACAACTAAAATTTTTGAGGAGATAATGAAATATCATCAAATTGTTGATGTTTAAAGTTTTGAATTCTTTTTTTTTTTTTTTCTTTCGTCAAGGAAAATCCACAGTTTAAGTGAGGCAAAACTAAATGTACAATCTTATCTAAGCTTTAAAATAGATCTTTAACATTTTAAAAGCCATTAAACTTTTTAAAAAAATGCCAATTTAGTGAGATTTTTTTCACATAGAAGATAATTATCAAAAGCAATGAGCAATTTTTATAAGCCCATATAAGGCAACATAAAGAATTATATTGCCTTCGCAAAATATTTCTACATCATTTTTGCAATTAGCATAGAAACAGCTTCACTTATGAAAATAGTCATTCGTGAGCATTATTTCATGTGACTGTTTAAAATTATAGTTTTTCTTACTCTCTGATTATTCTGTTTTTGTTTTGTTTTTTTAAATTATGAAATCATTTTACATAAACCCCTCCTCCCTTGTCAGCAAAAATAAAAAAATCGCAAACCAGCTCCCATGATTGTTTTATTTTATAACAGCCGACCCAATTTTTTGGGTTTACTACCACTAATGTTCTACTGCGTAGTTTTGTTATTTTGAACCCAATCCAGAAGACTAGGGTACTTTTAGATCAAGTATTGGGAGAAATTTGCCTTAGTGGAGGACTTTTTGACGGAACTAACCTGCATTTGCGCACATAGAGAGTAAAACCTCCCACGGGTAGGGACTTTAACCCTTGATCCGTCTATCAGTTAAGATATTTTACAGGTTCACTGGGGTTGGTGCGAGCCGGATGTGGAATTCGTATCGACCAGCTATCGCTGGGATTCGAACCCCGCCCACACGGTTTGTAGGTCGAAGGCTGTATCCCCTAAGCCATCATGATTATGTAAGAAAATCATATTGATTTTTGCTTTAACTTTGACTGTAGTCATTCAGTTTTAGGATTAAATTTAAATAAAATATGTAAATGAGCAGTTAACTAAGTTTCTGTTTAATTCAACTTATAAAATTTTTAGTGGAATATTCTTTTGGAATCTCGTGCGTTTTAAATTATTGATCTTTGAAACTCTTCAAAGCAATTTTTTTTCAAATTATTTCTTTTCCGAAATTAAACTTTTATTCAACATTCATAATTTTAATTTTTTAATAAAGTTTTTATTTTGCTTTTTTAAAATATTTTTTGAATAGGGACATCTTATGTAAGTATTTCTCATGTCATCAAAAATAAGTAAATCACATTATGTAATATTCCATTGTTTCTTCATAATTAAACATCCTATTTTATTTGTTTTAAAAATTTAGATCCGAGTTGTGCATGGACAAGAGCCTGAACATTTTTTGCGCATTTTTCAAGGTCAGATGGTCATAATGTCAGGTGGTCACGCAAGTGGTTTCAAAAACATCCACGATTTCGATTCGTTCGATGTGGATGGTACGAGGCTTTTCCAAGTTAGAGGAACAAACCACTACAATACGCGTGCTGAACAAGTAAGCTGCTGATCAATTTGAAAACATTTAATTATGTTATTTCTATTACATACTTTTAAGTGATCATTTGAACTTTAATTAGGTGAATTAATCTGTAACTTTAAAAATTTTGAATTTAGATGTTTGCTGAGATGGATCTCTAATTAAGATCTGTTATTATTTAATTTTTATATTTTATAACAATCGTCGAACTGCCGACCCAATTTTTGGGTTTACGACTACTGATGTTCGACTCCGTAGCCTTTTAGTTTTGAACCTATCCGGAAGACAAGAAAACTCCCGGATCATTACCTCCAGAGGCATTGTTTTGTGATGGGAACATAGAGGACTTTGCGACTCGACAGATTTAACATCTATCAGTCACCATTTACTACACAGGGAATCTTCGGCCGGCGGGGATCGAACCCACGAACTCTTGTGCCCAACGCCCTACCAACCAGGCTATCCCGGCCTTAAGATCTGTTATTGAAAAAAACTGGAGGTTCAATCTCCAAGCCCATTCAGCTTTAGATGGGTGAGTTGAGTACTAGCTTGTCTCCAAAATGCAGACCACCTTGCTACAATCTTGGAGCCTTTACCTTCATGATCCAATGGCACCTATTGATAAAAATAAGAACAACTACTTCTTACACTTTCGCTGGGGATCACATTAAGTAAGCGATTTAACTGGGAGAAATACAAAAGTTGTCTCTTGTTTTTTTGTACTTTTAAATAAGTTAACCGCTGCAGTTCGAAAGATTTTGATAACTTCCTTGTTTTTTCTTCACTTAAATATTAGTTTGCGTTCCATAAAGTATTAATTTATTCCAATTTTTACAAAGATTATACACTAATACAGTACGCAAAATAAAAGAAGAGCACTTTAAAAAAATTTGATCTTGAGATTAAATTTAATGTCTATAATTTTAAATGCAATCTTAATGGCTCGAGAGACAAACTTTCAATATGCTTGCTAATAAGTGCAGGAAATATTTTTAAGTTACAAAATCGTTCAAAAAAAAGGTGTTTTCCTTATTTTTTCAACCAATCCAGTTTTCGTGACTTCAGAAAAATATGGGAGTATTCTAAAAAATAAGGTCCCAATAGTTTAATCTGGTACGTGGTTGAACTGATCCCTTCATTATAATATATCATTTAGCATATTTCGTCTTAACTCTAAATTTATTTGAAGAAAAAAAAATTATTTTTGCATACAATTATGAAAATCATTTTTCTCTCTATTATCTCTCAAAAATTTCTATGTTTATTTATTATTATCTATGTCAAAATAAATTCAAGAATGGAAAAAAAAGATTGATTTTAAGCTTTTATCTATTTAATTTTCATACTATCTAGAATTTAAAATTTGAACAGAATTAGAGAAATTAACATTTATTTACTCAACAATTTCATTCAAATGTAGAAGGCATGGAAGATAAAAGTGTGATCCACTCATTTTCTCTTCTGTTGTTTTGGATAGAATAGAATTTTGGATAGAATTGTCTAGATAGAACCCTAATTCTTCTCAATGATTGTTCAGTATTCTGCAGGTTCAGTATTCACAATGATAGTTCAGTATTCTGCAGGTTCAGTATTCACAATGATAGTTCAGTATTTCTACCTGCAGATTGTTTAAAATTTTTTATTTTTCTTTTACAGAAATAATAGTATTCCAAGTGTATCATCCACCAGGTCTAGGAACAGGTCATGTGATTTTTTCGCTGAATTCCGCATATCTCAAGACCATGGATTCGTCCGCGAATCAAAACTTATAATCCGACAACAGTTTCATTGCAATCTGAAATTTAAAGCAAGAATTAAGTTTTACAATCTAAAATTTTGAAACCTTCGCTAAATCGCTTTAACGAACGTTTTCATGCTTTGAATAACTCTTCCGCAATTTAAATTTTTTATTTATTTATTTACTTTTTTTTTAGTTGTCAGATTTTCATAGTTTTTAATATTTGAAACTAGGCCGGAATCCGCTCATATCGCTATTCATATTTTCGTGATTTTAATATCAAAATTATAATATTACTTGATTTGGAAGTGACTCATTGTGAATTGTATTCACGCGATTTAAAAATCGTACATCCCGATTCATATTCACGCTATTTAAAAATCCAATACCTCAAATTGTTATGACAAGTTTTTGAAATCAATCCAATGCCACTCTTCGTTTTCAGGAGATCAAAAAATCATGCATCCTGATTCGTATTTACGCAATTCAAAAATACAATAGTGCAATTTGTATTTTCGCATTCTCAAATCCATTATCTCGATTCATATTCATGCGATTTTAAAATAGCGATTTGTATTTTTGCGTTCTTAAAATTCAATATTCATATTCATGCGATTTTAAAATCCAATATCGCGATTATTATATAAGTCCAATATATTTTCCTTGAATTGGCTACTACTATAAAAGTGTGGTATTCTTTATTGGTATTTAATTTAATTATACTAAATCTTAGTTCAAAAAATTTGTTGTCTGTTTTTAAGAAATAGAATAATAACTGTTTAAGTAGCAATGTTCTAAAAATCCTTGTTTAAAAAAGTTTAAGTGTAGTACCCCCCCCCCCCCAGTCTAATTCTCCTTTTATTGTATTTTTAAATAGATCCCTGAATCGAGCTGCTCTCTAAACTCCAACGATGTTTTTATTTTGGAAACGCCTACTCTCACCTATTTGTGGATCGGACAGGTTTTACTATTTATTACTAAATTTTTTATTCTAATTCAGTGATTCACGACCTTTCTTTTCTTATCGCGGCGATTTTGAAATTTGACGGCACACAAAGGGAAAAAAAAGTCTACAAGTTCTTTACTTAGCTATAATACACTGTGTAAATTAGTTTATGATAATAATTTTATGTAAAAATAAAATAATATGTACTGCAAAAGCATATTTATTAAGGGATTAATTACAAGTTAATAACAGGAATAATTTTGTGAAATTTGAGTTTGATGTTTTTCGATAATTTCATTTATAGTGGGTCTTAAAAATGACAACTCTATGCTCATATTGTCTTCTTCATTTAACAGTCTCGAACTTTTTTTTTCGTTTATATGTTAGTTAACACTGAAAATCCGTTTTTATGTTGGTTAATACTGAAAATCCATATTCAAACAAATAACATGTAGAAAATAGTAATAATATTTTTTATTGTTTTTTAGCATTAATTGTTATTTTTTGTGATTCCTTGTTAACTCCTTTTTTTGCTAATTATTAATTGTTAGCTTGTTTTCTTTATTAGTTATCGTTTGTTAATTTTCGTTTATAACTTGTAATTAAATAACTTATTTTAATTGTTAGCTTTTATTTCCTTTTGTAAGTTAATATTTAACTTGCTTTCTTTTGTTAATAAAGAATAATTAATGAAGGTCTAAAGAAATTATAATAAATGTAACTTTACATTTTTATTGTAAATAATTATAGTAAAACTTAATTTTACAACTATATAAAAACTGATAAAATAACATTATAAAATTTTATTCTGCTAAATTAAGAAGTAACCTACTAAATATATATATACAGTGGAGCTTCGTTTATACGACGCTGAAGGGACCACCGAAAAACATCGTATAAACGATAACGTCGTATAATCGATTTCAACTTCTAAAACTAGAAACTAACTCTATTTTCAGTTAATTTTAATGTTTAACGTGTTACATAAATTTCTAAATTGGACAAAGCGAAACAAACAAATAACCATAGAAAAAAAAAGAAGAAAAATTACAGTAAGAAATTTGAATTTACGTTACCTTTATTTATTTGATACTCCAAATTTGTTCTTCTTTTCACTTTAATAATTTCACGTTAAGTTTACAGAAAAAATTATCTACGGTTGTTTGACGTGATGATTGACGTTGAGCTATAATTAATGACTTGTGCAATGAATCAAGGTCCTGAAAAGTTTTTTCGCCAGTATTGTGGTAAAGAAAATAAGTTCTTAGTGTTTCAATGGAATTTATTGCATCTTGAAAAGATGGCGGAACGACTTCTTGACATCATCCTCGCTGTCACTATGTGGCTCCGACTGTGTGTTCTGTATAAGCTCATCAACAGTGCAAATCACTGACGTTACTACATCTTCATCGCAATCCATGTATTCATCAAAAGTTGTCTCTGTTGCGAGCAAGTTCCAATCATCATCATAGATTATTGTATCATACGTCCTCTCCCCCATTATCATCGGTTGTTTGATGACAAATCCGGCTTTTTTAAAACAGTTCTTTATTGTTGTGGCTGTTACCTGAGAACATGCCAACGAAATCATAGTCATTGCCTAGAGAACACTTATTTTCTTGGGATTAGGCTCTGCAATGCTTCAAATAGTGAGTTGAACTAACTGCTTTCTATACTGCAATTTTAGATTCCTAATCACCCCCAAATCTAATGGCTGAAGCACACTTGTGCAGTTTGCAGGGAAAAAGTGAACTTTTACATTTTCCAAAAAATTAGTATCCGGTGGGTGACCTGGACATTGGTCAATGAATAGCAAAATTTTTCGATTTTGCCTCTTCATAACGTTGTCTAATTTTTTCAGCCATCTAGTAAAAATTGCGGTCGTCATCCAAGCATTCTTATTTGCATCATAATCCAGCGGAAGCGTTCTGATATTCTATAGACATCTGGGATTTTTTGATTTTCCTATCGCCAAAGGAGTAATCTTTTCACTTCCTTCAGAGTTTACACAAAGCAGCACAGTAAGGCGATCTTTGCTCTTTTTTCCTCCCTTACATTTTTCGCCTTTATAAGCTAATGTCCGCATTAGATGATAAAAAAGACCCGTCTCGTCGGCATTAAAAATATCTTTAGGTAGGTACTCACTTATTATGCTTGGCAAATTTTCGTGCCATTCTGCGACAGAATCAGCAGGAACATTTCTTGATTCACCACATACAACTTGACACATGATCCCGTTCCGAGCTTTGAATTTCTGCAACCATCCTGCTGGAAAGCCGCTAGCTGTGAGATTCAATTTCATGGCGATTTCCTTAGCTTTTTCCATCAACATTGGACCACTTACTGGAATATTTGACGCACAACACTGATTGAAAAATTGGAGCAAAACCTCCATTTCAGGAAATTTACCCTCTTGCACTCGCATTTTCTTTGACGCAGAAGATCCACGGGCTTTAGCATGTTCCTCAATTTTTCAGACGATCATGAATAATAGTCTTTAAGGTAGAAACTGGAATGCCCATCATTTTAGCCAAGGCAGCTTTTGATCTTCCCGGTAAACCTTTATCGAATTCCTTCAAAATTTCAATTTTTTCTTTCACTGAGATAGACTTACGTTTTCGAGACATGACTGAAAAAAGATGTGGATGAAACAGTACGTACAGCGAAGAATGAAAAAAAAAAAAAAAAGAACGATCTGTAGGGCTAGTGCACTGATAAGGAAAGAATGTCCTTTACTAGCTGTAACAATAAAGCAGGTTGGGGAATCTGATCACCTTCTTAGAAAAGGGATGTCCACTCCCAGTGCAATCCGTTATACCTTTGTTTCCCCCCCCCCCACCCCGCATTGTTATCAGGTGCTGCATTTACACATGCCCTTTTCTGTGTCATTCATGTTGGCAAATTCCGCCCGTTCCTAAAATACACAAGAAAAAATAAAATAAACGTGAAAAAAATCTAAAAACCGACGTATATCCGATTCTGTGCGTCGTATAAACGATATATTTTAACATTAAAATCAATAGGAATGAATTGGGACCACACTAAAACGTCGTATAAATGTAAACGTCGTATAAACGATGCTCCACTGTATACATATATAAGTTCAGAATGAAGATAAAACAAAGGTAAATTACAGACAAATGAAAAAAAAAGGGGGGGAATAATAATAATAACAAACAACTGGGGAAAGAAAAAGAATTAATTAAAAAAAAAAGAATTAATTTAAAAAAAAAAAAAAAAAGGCTAAAGTTTTTTTAAAAAGTTGGAAAATAAAAGATATAATCTTTTCATCAGCCCACACGATTATATCCGAAAAAGAGTGTTTTCTAATATTGTATCAATATAGCCAAAGCAAAATATATCAATACAATAGTGTGAGGAGCACTCAAAAATTTTTTTTACAAAAATTATGACAAATAAAATTAAACACAATAAGTAAAAATAACACGTAAAAACAGAAAATAGAATATAAAGGAAGAGCAGAATAAAACAAAATCTATAAAGCGAGTAGTGAAATTTATGAACTTACCTGATCGGGAAATTTTTCAAGAATGATTTAAAATGTTTACGTAACAAGATTGCCAGATTGCAAAATATGAAAACAAAAGCGCAAATTGAGTGTAACTAGAGGAGTTTAAAGTGCGTTCTTGCTGCATTACTGAAGTGCGTTTGATTTGTTAGTTACCAAGAATTGCCAGAAAACGGATGTGCGCGAGGTAATATTATACTGGATAATTTAAAGAAGTTGACTATAAATAATTTTAGAAAATAAATATTTTTTTAAGAAAAAAATATAAAATAGAAAAGAGAAAGAAACATAAATTACCAGTTTTGCACATAATTTTAGCCACGGATTTGCCCGAAATGGATTTTCACATGGAAAAATTATATAAATTATATAATTGATAATAAAATAAAGCTTATGCGCAATAAATGATACTTATTGTTTTTCTTAATTTTTTTCTGGTTTTTTTGTATTTATTTATTTTGCTGTATATATATATATATATATATATATATATATATATATATATATATACATATTAAATTCACAAGCAACATTTTCATTTTTTAATCAAATATTGTTAACTATGAATTCTCAAATTAACTCTTAAATAGTATGATATATAGATTTTTAAAATTCGAAATACTTAATTTTTTTTAAAAAAAGAACTTTAAATCCTGGTCTCAGCTGCTTTAAATTATTTAGAATAATTTTAAATTTGACATTCAAACATTTTTTAAATGTTATAAGGGAGGATTGAAGTTTTATTTTTAAAACGCTTTAATGCGGAAACAATGTCTTACATAGAGAAGTTAGTCGCAAAAATATATATACATATATATATATAATAATAATAAATAAATAAATAAAATTTGTCAATATCTTCTACATCTCATTTGAAATGGTTTAAAATTGGACATTTTTCTTAAATTCTTTAATCATACTTAAAATTGTTGTCTTTTATACTTATTCTATGATTTAAAAATGTGAAATGAAACCAATATTCATTAAATCCGTACCATTGTTTTAAAAATGTGAATCGTTCTTATTATTCCATTTTTCCTTCAACCGTTGCTTCTGCCATTCACTCTTTACTTACGTGTAAGGGAAGGTGCTTCCTATAGTATGTGACTTTGGATGAATAAATACAAAGTAAATTGACAGTTATCTACAGTTATTTACAAGTTAATATACAGTTATTAACATCATTGCTGTCAGTTATTAAATACATTATTAGTGAGGAAAAATATTGACATCCATTATTTCATCCCAATATATAGAACGTCAGTATATTTTTTATATTTTATAACCGTCGTTGAACAGCCGACCCAATTTTGGGTTTACAACTACTAATGTTCAACTGCGTAGCCTTGTCAGATCCAGAAGACAAAGAAACTCCTGGATCAGTACCCCCAGGGGTTTAAATTGTTATGGGAACATGGAGGACTTTGTGACTCGACAGATTTAACGTACATCAGTCACCATTTACGCATGGGGAGTCTTCGGCAAATGGGGATCGAACCCACGCCCTCTTGGACATGGGCCAGTGCCCTACCAACCAGGCTATCCCGGCCTAGAATGTCAGAATTGTATTTAAAGCAACGTTGTCCTAGCAATGTGCTGTTTTCATTGATGTAAAATGATTAATAATTGACGGGTGTGATTTTACTGACTTTGCACACCTCAGAAGGTGTAGTTTTGCTTTTGGTTGCTCTTTTTGTATCTGTTTGTGGCACTGAGTAGTTTGCAAATTATTTGCTGTTTTTGCCACCTGCAGTCTTTCTTATTCAATTTAGTTTTTTTTCACTGATAACAATTACTGTCAAATTCCGTTTTAGCAAAAATTTCAATGCAGCGAATATTTTCCGAATTCTCATAGAAACAATGAATTAAAAATACCGATATTACGAAATTCGTAATCCAATTTAACAAAGGTGAAAATAAGGAACAATTCTCATTTTCTCTCAAAACACTTTTCCATTCTTCAAAAGTACACAATGATCTCAGAATTCAAGTATTTTTGCATCTTTGAAATAAAAAGTATTTCTGATATGAGAAGGACATGTCAAAAAAAAAAAAAAATTCATGTCAGAAGAAGTAAAAATACATGTGGCTTTCAAAAAAAGTGATTTCCAGTTCAGTTGTTTTAAAAGTAATTTCTACTGGTTCTAAATCATTTGTACAGAAAAAATTATGGATTAAGTAATTTCTTATCAGTAAGTGATGATAAATCCATGGTTCCTTTTCATTTAAGTGCTTTTGTGAGCTTTTAAAACATTGATTTGATATTTTCTACATGTAGAGTAAACTGTAAATTAAATGCAATAATTTTTTTTTCTGCAAAAAATTCCAATGTAACAAAATAATTTTGGTTAATGTTGAAATTTGTAATATCGGTATAAAGAATTTTCGTTATTGCGTAGAGATTGCCCTAGGAATTCGTTAAAACAGGATTCAAATGTAGCAATGTTTTCTGAGGTTGATAAATAGGTTTAATTTTGTTAGATGTGTATTAATATTTTGAGATAATGAAGAATGACAAACTGTGATCAGTCCCCAGGAATTTTCTGAAATGGTATTTGGCTGTGCTACCATAATCTCTTTAATGATTTCTATTTATGATATATTTTTATAATTTTTTAGGACTCTTTTGACAAAGAGCAAGAAATAGGAAGAAGAATTATGAAGATTGTATCACCTGATAGGTTGAAAAATAATTATTTTTAAAACTAATCTTTTTTTTTAAATCTCTATTATTTAGAATTTTAGTAAAAAACATACAAGTTTCTATATTCTAACAGAGTTATAAATAATAACTTTAGAACTGTCTACATTATATTAGATTTTTTTTCCTTCTTTTTTTTATTTTACTAGCTATGGAAAATGTTACTACAACAATGTTGAATACATTAATTATTAACTTGTCCAATTTCTAAATTTGAAAACTTAATTTTTAGTTGTTTGCAAAATTTTCTACCTAACTAAAGGAAATTTGAAGGGAAAAAACTTTTATTTAAAAAAAAAAAATCACAGCAAAGTTATTTCTTTTACTAAAGCATAAGTATTTTGATAAAAATATGAAGTATAATTATCATAGTTTTTAAAGCTAATTATATCTTAAACTTTAGAGATATTCAAATCTCATTTTGCATATTTTAAGTACCTTGAATATTAGTTGAGATTTATTTGATAGGCAAGAAGAAATATATGCGTATAATTTTGTGATTCCCTTCTTATAAAGATATGTTGATGCATTTCCCTTAAATAAAAATCAGTAAATAATTCACCTTTTTTTATCTTGCAAATTCTTATGAGCCCAAACAAGGAAATGAGGAAGCATAAAAATTTTATTATTTGCTTAAAGATGTGATTTTATATAACATTTGAGCTTTGAGAAAATGGCATTAAGCATGTATTTAAAAATAAAAAATGCTAATAAAAAAATGCCTAAAAAAGGAAATGTTTTCAAAATGCAAGCAATAATTATTGTAAGAGTTTTTAACATACTGTTATTGTTAAAAAAGAATTGAAAAAATATAAGTATTTTTTTAAGTTGACTTTGTCTCTGGCTCTTTAGTACATAATATGTGATTCTTTTTAAAAATTTATTAAGTGATTTTTTTCCTCTAACAAATTCTATTTTTCTTTTAAATATTAATTGTATATTCGTTACCATACACCATACATCTATTTATTTGATTTTTAGAATTCTTATAAAATGATTTTATTTCAGAAATTTTATTGAAATAAAAGAGGGTGAAGAGCCGGAAGAATTTTGGTCACCCTTGGGAGGAAAAGAAGAGTATCCAAAGTCATGTGATCTTCTTTCGAGACCCATCATAAAACCCCGGCTCTTCAGGCTTTCAAACCGGTCTGGAAGAATGAAAATTGAAGAGATGTGCAATTTTACTCAAGAGGTTTTGAAAGACTTTCTTTTCTTATTTTATTTTGAATGTAAGAGAAAAGTAATTTTTCTTTAAAAAAAATATCTTGAGTTTAAAACAGAAATTGCAAAAGAGTGACGAAAAGGTATAGAAGAAAAATCTCACTCGTTTACCATCTGTACCTCTAAACTTTTATAAACATTTTTTTTAGACTTTTAATAAAATAATGCTGTAAAAATTTTTTATTATATACAATTATTCACATTAATTCAATATAGATATAATGCATGTGTCATACTCAAAATACTGAAAAGTGGATGTAAAAAATTTTTTTAATAAAAATAGAGAGAAAATATATTTAATTTATCTTCCTTTTCATAGAATTATAAAAAAATGCCTATAATTTAATTAAATTTGTTTGTGAAATTCATATGGTATTTAACTAGCCAATTTTAAGTGTTACAATAAAAAATGCAAAAATCATTGCAATCTTATTTTAAAATTGTAAATAAATTCTAATAATTCATTTATCTTTATGTTTTAGGATTTGTGTGAAGATGATGTCATGATTTTAGATGCAGGAGATATTGTTTATTTATGGATCGGAAAAGGAGCAAATGAAGAAGAAAAAAGTGGAGCAAATAAATTAGCTGAGGTAACTGTGATTTAAATAATACATTAAATTAATTTTTAAATTTAGGAGAAATAGAAACAGTATCAGGGTTACAACTCCGCAGGGAGAACAAGGAAAATAAAGGGAATTTAAAAATCACCTAAAATAACGGAGAATTTTTATTTTTTCTTCCGAAACTGGGAAAATAGAGGGAATTTTGTTGCTTATTTTCGTTTTTTTAAAAGTGGTAACCACTCAAAGTGCAATCTATGGGATATTTCAGCTATACTCAACTATTTCATTTATTACAGCATTATTTGTTTTAAGTATGTGTATCTGTTCATTTTAAGTTTTTCCAGTAATTAAAACTAGTATAGTTAGCCTAATATAGCTCACTTTAGAGCACAGCGATTGTGTGTATATTGCGTATAATATGTACACAAAAGACATAGGGATTTTTTTTCCTTCCAGATTTGAGTTACAACCCTGTGTAAGATAATCACCTAAACCAATTTAGTTGCTTGGTGAAAGGGTGGTCAACTCCTATTTCCTTCTGCCTTCCTCAATAGTAATCTATTAAGTTTCTATAGTTTTTTCCCCTTTACTTAAATATTTAATTGTATCCCTAATGTGTACAGTTTCTAGAGTTCTTCTTGACAAATTTTGATGGTTACAGTACTGCTTTCCTCAATAGTAATTTATTAAGTTTCTATAGTTTTTTCCCTTTACTTAAATATTTAATTGTATCCCTAATGTGTACAGTTTCTAGAATTCTTCTTAACAAATTTTGATGTTTACAGTACTTCCTTTCTCAATAGTAATTCCTTACGTTTCTATAGTTTTTTTCCCTATAGTTTTTATATATCAATGGTTTATAATCTATACAATAGCTAAATAAAAAAAGAAACAGTTTTATTCGGGAAAGAAACTTCACCTTTTGACAGCCTCTACAATCGAGTTTCCTTACTTTATTAAAATCTCTTAAGCCTCCTCTCAACACAGAAGAAGCCTGTAAAAAAGGAATGAATTTTGCAATGATAATAGATTAATGTAATACATTTCATTTCATTCTTCATTTTATAAATACAAAAGTTTTAAAATTGAGTTCTTAATAATACATTATTTAAAAATTATTTTTTAAATTATCCGGAATTTTCTGTACTCGGAAGAGGAAAAAAAAAAATCCAATTCGTTTTGTTTTTTTAAAAAAAACTACATGAATGTAGTTTGTATTGCACATAGGATTTTTTTAAAGAACTAATTTTTCTTTTTACAAAATGGTGACATTATGAAAAAAAATGAAGAAAAAACAACACGGCATAAAATAAGTTAGATTTTCATGGATTTTTCGAAAACCAGTCAATCCAATTAAAAAACTATATTTATTGTGATGTCAAAATTTGAAGTGAACCGGTTGAAAATTATACTAGTTAACATAGTTTCATTACGAGTCAATTGTGTTTTAAATTTTTGTAATCAATAATCCATAAAAATAATCCATTATGTAAAATTTTGCAATTAACTGTAATGCAAGTCCATAAGATTCTTCTTCTCAATAATTTTCTTCTTGATCCACCCTCATCTGCATTTTCTTTGCCTGCTGTGCATTCATTTATTTCTAATTGTTCCGTAAGAGCCATAATGGCTCTGTGGATAAAGCGAGGTGAACTGGGTTCGAATCCCACCGATAGCAGGTCGATCCGAATTCCACATCCGGCTTGCATTTACCACAGTGCTGACGTGAAATATCCTCATGGGTTAGAGGCCCCTTGCTGTCAAGCTAACCGTGGGAGGTTCCTTGCCATGTAATGCAAATGCAGGTTAGTTTAATCAAAAAGTGCTCCATGAAAGCAAATTTCTCCCAATAATTGATCTAGTTAGTTCCCTTGTCTTCTGGATAGGATTCAAAATGACAATGCTATAGAGTTGAACATTTGCTATGGAGTAGTCGTAAAAACCAACAAATTGGGCAGACTGTTTAACTACGGTTATAAAACAAAATACAATTTCAGCTGATCTGAATTTTCATCTTTTATTTTGTGAATTTTCAAATTCAAAATTTTTAATACGTTGTTGTTGTGACACAGGAATTTCAAATTATAGTTTTCTTTTCTTGATTCTCTCAATGACATCATATATCCTCATCTTTACCCGAACAAAGGGGTTTTTTCTAACTTCGGTATTTTTAATACTATATAAAATCGCGTAACCCGAAATTCAAATTTCAGTTGTCACTATTTTATGTGCACGATTCACAACTTTTCAATCTCAGCAGTTATTTTTCGTTTTCAAGGAATTTTTACATCCATAGTATTTTAATACAACATGTTATGAATTTCAAATTTGATTTTAAAAAGTACTTCATTCTCGACGATTCCTTTTTCAATTGTTAAATTCTTTTTTTGGTGCACAGTTTATTTAATTCCGATATTTCAACATCTGAATTCCTTTATTCGCATCCACCATCAGATTTTTTTTTTTTGCATAGTTTTTTTAAATCACTATATTTTTAATATGATAGTGTTATAACCGATGAATTTCATCATTTTTTGATATACTGAATTTGTGAGTGTCATGTCGTTCATAAATCAATGTCACTAACTTACTGTCAACTTGGATATTTCCACATAGCTTTTATACCTCTCTATTTTTAATGCAATAATTTGTATAATAAATCTCTTGTATTATATATGTTTCCTAGAGTCTAAAAATCATTGCACTTATCAGTGCCCTTTACTGATGGATGCCATGTATTAATTTATCTAATGCGAATCGTCAAAAAAAAGTGGCAGAAATAAGCAATATTTGCACCCACTGATCACAGTATAAAAATTGCTAACTAAGAAAATTTTCACAGTTGACGACAACATGTAGGTGAGTAACCTTTTATATTTACTCTCAGTTTTTACTGAACAGAGTATGGAACTTGTTCTTTTGAATGAACCAATAGTATCTTACTTTATCTACAATAGAATGATCTGTCTCTCTATATATGTGTGTGAGTATATATTCATATGTATGCATATTTATATATATACATATATTACCCATTGGCAAAACGGGTCTTGGTTTGGAATGGATAGCGTCCACACTTTTCAATTTTGTTCAAGAGTAATAGTAAACAGTGCGTCGTTATGGCTTTTTGTTTTCACCTGAAGGCATTTTTAATGTATTTAAGTAATAATTTAAAGTATTTTTACTATTAAAGTATAATGACTGATTTGACGGTGATTTTAATATAAATATGAATACTGAGGAAGGAAAAGTATTTTGTTGAAACACGTACTCATAGGCAGGATATGAAAACTCAAACATCAATGGAGACAGTTTTTGCAACCCATGATTTGAAATGTCCATTTAGAAAGAAAAAGCATTCAACCCATGGGTAACCAGTGATCGTAATAAGACGATCACAACTTTTATTTTGTTTACTTATGTATTTTTTTAATTGTTGCAATTAATTAACCAAAATACATTTTTTCGATATCATTTTAGGGCATTTTGTTTAATTCTCTTTCATTTTTTAAAAAAAATATCTCTTTATTATTCTGTTCACTGTGACATAATAGGAAACCAGGAATATTTCCTTTTGTATGAGGATGAGTAGGGAATTATTGGGTTTTTATCAAGGAAATGAGAAATAAAGACTTTTTCTTTAGACACAAAATCTGTTTTTTTAATTGTAATTTAAATGGCACAAATATTGAATGAAAAATTTTAATCTTAGAATTTGTTAAATGTGAGGAAGCAGCTAAAGCAGTGAATTTAATTAAACCTGAGGTTAAATCTAGACGTAAAAAAAAAAATTTATTTAAAAAGCAGGTCCATTAAATTTGGAATAGGAAAATGATGAGGTAAGGTTCAGCTAGTAATGGATCTTTTTGAGAAGGAGCTGTGAAGTTGCTCCTTCAAGTGTCATCAGTAAATTAAATGACCCAAGATTCACTTGTCTCATTAGCAGAAACATTTCAGTTCAGAAACTCTTTTTTTTGTGACTGCATTGTTTCTCCTTTATTGAGAATATAATTTTGTCTGCAGTTTTTATAGTATTGATTAAAGAACACACACATATATTACAAAAATAGAATCTAGTTTTTTTTTATTGGGAATGATTGTACTAGTGAAGGGCTTCAAGGATCTCTGATGATTTTAATAAAACAATTCATACAAAAAAAAAATTATGATTAATTTAACATTTTTAAAATACCTATTTTGTTCAAATGAACACTTTGAAAATCAGGCAGATAAATTTATACATATTACATACATATATATATATATATATATATATAGCACAAAAAAACAAAGAGAAAAACGAAGAGTTGTTTGTTGTGTTCTTATTTCGTTTCAATTTTTTTTAGTGCTCCTCACACTATTGTATTGATATATTTTGCTTTGGCTATATTGATACAATATTAGAAAGCACTCCTTTTTGCGGATATAATCGTGTGAGCTGATGAAGAGATTATATCCTTTCTTTATTTTGTTTTCCGGATTTTTAATATTTTTTTCTTCCATTTTTTCTCAAATTTTTAGCCTATATATATATATCTGTGTGTACACGCATGGCAAATACAATAAATACAAAAAGGACAAAAAGAAAAAAAACAATGGATACCCAACTAAAGTAATTAAATTCTATCTAAAAATCATTGAGTTAATTGTATATTATTGTAAATAAATTTACAAAAAAATTTCTTTGATAATTTATATAATTTACCATGTGCAAATCCATGGCTAAAATTATGCGCAAAACAGGCAATTCATGTTTCTTTCTCCTTTATTTTTTTCTTAAATAAAAGTTAATTTTCTAAAATTATTAATTGTCAACTTCTTTAGATTATCCAGTATAATATTACCTTGCGTACATCCATTTTCGGGCCCATCCTTGGTAACTAACAAATCAAACGCATTTCAGTACTGCAGAAGGAATGCACTATAAGACAAAAACCCTCTATTTGCGCTTTTACCTCAATTTGCACTTCTGTTTTCATATTTTATAATCTGCCAATCTTATTAGGAAAATATTTTAAATCATTCTTGAAAAATTTCCTGTTCATGTAAGTTCATTTGAATTCACCACTCACTTTATAGATTTCGTTTTATATTTTATTTTGTGTTTTAGCGTGATATTTTTACTTAATGTGTTCAAATTTTTTGTAAAATTGTTTTGAGTGCTCCTCACACTATTGTATTGATATATTTTGCTTTGGCTATATTGATACAATATTAGAAAGCATTCTTTTTTGCGGATATAATCGTGTGAGCTGATGAAAACATTATATCTTTTATTTTCCAGAGTTTTATTAATTTTCTTTTCCTTTTTTCAGAATTTTTGTTTTTTACAGATTGTTTTGTTATTATTTTCCTTTTTTCATTGTTCTGCCATTTTTCCATTTTGAACTTATTGATGTGTGTATTTTATTATTGATTGCTGCATATGTTTTATTATTGATGGATATGTGTATTTTATTTATATGAAAATAGTTGTGAATATACATGTAATATCAGAATTTATCATCTTGCCTATTATTTGTGTTAATTCAGAGATGGCGCTGCCATCGTATTGCTTTTGGTAATTCCCTCCTTCGTAAAAGGAGTAATTAATATTCTAACCGGCAACGAGCAAGGTTGTCCGGCTTAAGCTCATTTGTTTATGTTTTGTTTTCCTAATTTTTAAAAAATATTATTAAGTTTAATCTTGGTGTTTATTCAATAGATCCATACTCACGAACCGCTGATACCACACTGTCGCACCCGTACATGATTTTTCATGGATCTATTGGAAAAATTATATTCTATTTCGAACTGTTTATATTGCTAACTAAAAAATGGCTTTCCTTGTGAGAGGCAAGAAAGAAGATTTGCTGACTATTGCTATCGAAATGGGTGTTGCGAACACTGAAAATTTGAAATTATTTGAACAAGAAATGCATAGTAGAAAACGAAAACTACGAGGAAGATTTTGTGAAAGAATTGTTGAGTTCCCTTATAGAAGAAAGAAAACGTAATTTAGAAATTCAAGAACAAAAACGTAAGGATGAATTAGAAGAAAATAGACGAAAAGAAGAAGCTGAAATGGAAGCTAAAGAAAGAAAACGAACTCAAGAAATAAATTTTGAATTAGAGAAATTACGTTTACAAAATGAATCACGAAGTAGTGAAAACGGAAGGAGCGAAAACGATCTTCTGATAAAACGGAAACTGGAACTTCATAATATTCTACAAAAGTTCGACCCGAAAATGAATGACATCAGCTTATACCTGGTGTTGTTGGAGAGACAAGCGAAACGAGTAGGAATTAAAAAAGAACTGTGGGTATCGCATTTAATAGGATTACTGCCCTACGATGTCCTCCAAACTATCGCTAGAGAAGAAGAAGAAACAACAGATGATTACAGTAAAGTGAAAGAACTCTTGTTAAAAAGATTCAAAATGACTCCCGAGAAATTCAGACAGTTTTTTATAAAGCATCAGAAAAAGCCAGAGACGAATTGGCTTGATTTCACATACGAACTAAGTTATTATTTCAACGAATTGATAAGAGGTTTGGAAATAACAACATTCGAACAACTTTGTGATTTAATGATTACTGAACAAATTAAAAGAAAAGTCCCTTTGGAAAAGAAAGAACATTTTATTGATGTGTGGAGTAATTTTAAAATTCTGAATGATATATCTAGTAAATTATATGATCACGAAAATGTTAGAACGAATATGAAAACAAAACAGAGAGATTTCCAAAAAGAACATTTTAAACAACCAAATATCAAACGAGAACAGAGAATTCAAACAGAATCTTAAAATATCCCCCCATATGCTAGACAACAGAAATTTAGAAGCTTTAAAAAAGAAGAAAATATAACAAAAAGAATTACAAAAGACTGTTATATTTGTGGCGAATCCCATTTCGCCAGAGACTGCCCAAAACTATTTAGTAGAGCGGCCGATAATTCGAAGAAAAACAAAGTTTTAACAGCCAAGATTCGTTTTGAATTATTAAACGGAAATTCCAACTTTGAAATTAATCCTCTACAATTCGCCGATGTTCTAATTGACAACAAATTATCAAAAGCTTTGATAGACAGTGGGTGTCAAATTCCAGTGATACATGAGAATTTAGTTTCACAATCGAAAACAGAAAAGGGTAGAATTATGCTTAGTAGCGCATTCGGAGAAAGGATTGGCGCCGATCTCATGAGCTTCCAAATAGCCTTGAAAAAAGAAAACAATATGTTATCGGAGCCAGTCGAAATTCTCGCTGCAGTAACAGATAGAATTCAAGAAAATTGTATCCTCCCTCCGAACATTTTGAATTTTAATTCTTTAGTATTTCTTAACTTGATTTTAGAATCTAATAATTTAGATCAAGTGTTTAAATTTTGAAGCATTTGTTAATTAAATCCATCAAATATGTTTAGGGTATTTCATGTTTTTTTATGTGGTTAAGTGTTTCATATGTTTATATTTTTATTATTAGGCACATTTGTGTTTATTATGCTAAATTCTAATTTTTAGTGTCAGTTTTGTGTTTGAATTTATTTTAAAAACCCAAACCCATAACTTGGGGGAAAGGTGTAATATCAGAATTTATCATCTTGCCTATTATTTGTGTTAATTCAGAGATGGCGCTGCCATCGTATTACTTTTGGTAGTTCCCTCCTTCGTAAAAAGAGTAATTAATATTCTTACCGGCAACGAGCAATGTTGTCTGGCTTAAGCTCATTTGTTTATGTTTTGTTTTCCTAATTTTTAATAAATGTTATTAAGTTTAATCTTGGTGTTTATTCAATAGATCCATACTCACGAACCACTGATACCACAATATATTTTTAAAATAATTTAGGCAGACATTTTTTTTAAATATTTAAGGTATAGTAGTGATAACTAAACTTTTTTTGCAGGAATACATGTCGTGTGAGCCGAGCGATCGAAATGCAGAAAGTATTGCAATTGTAACATTGAAGCAAGGTGTTGAACCAGAAGCCTTTCAATCATTCTTTCAGAATTGGAATCCCTCTATGTGGGAGGTATACCATTAAGTATTGATTTAAAAGTGTTATCTTAGAAGATTTTGAAAGTTATTCTACGATTATAACTAGTTGCCATCTTAATTATATATATCTTAATAATGTTTAATTTTATGTGAATACTCAAAATGTGTTTAAGTGTTATGTATGTGAAATTTTTGTTGCTCCATTTTAAACAGTATACATGTTATAGGGACCCTTTTTAAAATGTATTGTTCAGAGCTGTATAGTTACATTTTGATTCATAGCATAACTTTTTGATTCCGTTTTCAAAGCAAGTCTATTTTAATGGAGTATTTTGTGGTTCCCATTTATTGAGCTTATTTTCTTTACTTTTTTTAAATCTTCATTTTGAATGGAATTATGCTCTATACATATGTTTCTTGCTATATTTCTTCATACATTTCTTTTTTCTCTATAAATACCTTTGAATATGCTTTTATTTTGCCTATTTTACTTATCATTGTATTTCATACCCATATTTCTTATGAACACTACACTATGTGGCTAAAAGTATCCTGACCCCCCCCCCCCCGGTTGTTACGGTTAGTACCTGTGATTAGAAACATGACAAAATGGGTGTTCAAAAACTGCCTTCTCAGACCCATAGAAAACATTTGGGACCAGCTAAACCTCACTGCACAGCTGTGGTGGAGACAAAAGGGATACTGTTGGCCAGATAGTGTATTATTTTGCACTATTAATTTCATATATCTTCTTACTTGATTTCAGGATCTTTCTCAACTGCTTTTGCCAAACTGAAGGAGAGAAAAAATATTTGTAAAGCTTTGCCCTTTCTATGTCAGTATTATTATACACTTGGCGCTTACTTACAAAAGACACTCTGTGCCGCACTGTTTCATTATTCTAACGGAGTGAAAAGCTTTCATTTGAATAACCCTGTTTATTAAAGTTGGTTGAAGATAGTATGGAAAATGATTTTGCTGCAATCATGATGAAAGTAGTCTTACAGGGTTGCCATAAAAACCTGAAAAAATAACAGGGGATTTTGATTATTTCTTTAAAAACTTTGAAAATACGTGGAATGTTGTTTTTTATTTTTCATCTTTTAAAAAATGGTAATCACTCCGAGTGGGATAGTTAAGAATGACATTTCAGCTATATTAAACTAGTTCATTTACTATAGAATTATTTAAGTATGTTCCCTTTTCCTTAAGTTTTTTCAACCATTAAAAATACAGTTGAACCCCGCTATAGTGAACACGGTTTATAGTAATCTCCCGGATAGAGTGAACAAAATGTTCACTCCTGTGCCTTATTATACGCATATAATATTATTTTTTGTGGATAGAGGGAACCAAAAGAGAGGAAATCGGATAGTATGAACTTTTTTATGTCTTCGGCTGGTTTTTTCTTCTTGATTTTTTGGTCATTTTGAAATTTCTACATAAACTACATATACTGATTTTTAAAACCATCTATTCAGTGGAATGGAGCCATAAGCATTTTTTTTTTTTTTTGCTTGCTTGCTTCTTCTATATCAGTTTTCCATCCTTAAATAAAGGCCACCCCTAAATTTTTTTTACGCAAGACAAAGAGTCATAAAATAAAATTGAACACATTTTTTTGTTACTACCTATTGATTTTTAATCATTTTTGTATTTCTTTTTATGTGTCATTTATTTAAATAACGTGTCATAAAAGAAAGCAGTTAAGCAAAAATGAGTTAAAACTGTTTGCGGTACGGATATAGTGAACTCCCAGTTATAGTGAACCGAAATTTCGACCCCTTGAAGGTTCACTATAGTGGGGTTTGTCTGTAGTATAGTTATCCCAATACAAGAGTTATTCTCTTATGTAAAACAAAAGATTCTCCAGATTTGAGTGGCAACCCTGTCCTGCTCTGTGATAGCTTTAACTAGGTTTCTACAAAAAAAAATTTTATTATAATAGTATCTAACTATTTATGCAATGCAAGCATATAAGGTACTTAATGTTGGTGATAATTAATTAGTGATTTTTACTGTCTCTCACTTTTGAGATCACAATTTTCTTTTTACACATGATATATTTATAAATAATTAATTTTACATTTGAGGCTTAAAAAAAGTATCATAAGAAATTTAGAGCAGCAGAGCAACATTCCCTTAAAAATTTTTTGAAGAAAAAAAAAGCAACATATTTTTTTATTTTATTAATAAATACAAGGAACTAAAACGAAACATAATACGTAAGTTCTAAGCTGAAATTTTAATTTTTTTATGCGTAAAAAAATAATTATTTTACCATCAGTTTACTATCCCAAATCATCTCGGGCAAATGAAAAAAGTTAAATATGAGTCTTTGTATGTGTTCTCATCTTCATAATCTGAAACATCATCTGCATTACTTTTACTTTCGCGCGCAAATGCCATTTTTTTACCCTTTTTTTTTTTCTATGTGAATTCCTCCACCATCGTATATGCAATTGTACAAAACACGTCTGCAGTCCCACAAATAACAAAACTTAGCAAATTTCCAATCACAGCAGATTATTATTATTTTTTGTTTTGCTTCTGGCCGAATAGATACTTGATAAAACAAAACGTATTGACAAATTCTGCTATGCCCGAGTTTACTCTGAATAATAAATATTTGCAATCTATACATAACTTGGGATTTAACTCGATCTTTCTATTTAATTTTAAAAAACAAACTGATGGTGGACTCTATTTGACGACTTCTTTCAAAACATATAAAATATAAGAAGAATGATGTTTCAGATTATCCACATTTTTTTTCTTTCTTGACAAAGACAATTCTGTCGTCATTTAAAAGTTAGTTTAGCGTTACACTCTTGTCAGTTTTTAAAGTTTGAGGAACGTATGTTTTATAAAAGATTTTAGCATCCTCTGTTTTCATCAATTTAAACTAACAAAATAAAATTTTAATGACTTTGACCACAAATTGTATGAAAAAAAATCACAAAATAAATTCATGCAAAAAATAATCAACTTTTCTGAAAAGGTTAATCATCAAAAGTGTCCATAAAATTTAAAATCAAAGATGGCAAGGTTTATATTAGTAGACACGAAAGGGATTTTACACTACTTGAGAACTTTTATATTTTTAAAAAACTCATTAATATTTTCTTTGCATTGAAATGTATTTTATTGAAACTTATTACGAGATTTTAAAGACTTCCTTTACATGTATGAAATATAAATTGTTGTCTGCTCAAGTAAGGGAACTATAGCTTCTCAGAATATATATTTTATATCAATATGTAAAAATATATTTGCATAAAAATTATGCTTATCGAACAAAAGTATGCATTATCTGATTAGAAACTTCAAAAATACATAAAAATTAATGTGTGCAGCAATAGAAGTTGCTCATTGTTGGGCATTAATTAAATTTTGACAATGCCAAAATCATTTCCATCCTATAAGGTCATCTTAATGCTCTGGAACCATTCATATGAATGCCCCTTGTTAAACACATTATTTCCTCACCACCTCTCTATATCGCGTGGAAATGCATTATACTCTGATTTGCGTCTGTGGATCACAATGGTTTCTCTTGTTCTGTTTTTCTCTCTTGGCTACTGTGATTTTTCTAATTTTGTTCTATATATTTCCGTTTTATATTTCAAATCACTTCTTCTGAATTATATCTGGCAGGCGCTCATTTTTGAATTGCTTGAAACCTGTTATTTAATATGTATTTTTGAAGAGTTTTTAATTAATTCAGTTTCTTGAAATTTATTTAAAATTCCTGTTAACAAATGCATCTTAAAGACTAAAATACTAATAGTCCAATTCCGTTTTAGCGAAAATTTCAATGCAACGAATATTTTCAAAATTCCCATAGAAACAATGAATTAAAAATACCGATATTACGAAATTCGTAATCCAATTTAACAAAGGTGAAAATAAGGAACAATTCTCATTTTCTCTCAAAACACTTTTCCATTCTTCAAAAGTACACAATGATCTCAGAATTCAAGTATTTTTGCATCTTTAAAATAAAAAAAATAAAAAGTATCTCTGATATGAGAAGGACATGTCAAAAAAAGGAAAAAAAAACAAAAACGAATCACTCGGAAACCCCAACTTATTCATGTCAGAAGAAGTAACAATACATGTGGCTTTCCAAAATAGTGATTTTCAGTTCAGTTGTTTGAAACTATGAATAATTAGGAGTAATTTCTACTGATTCTAAATCATTTGCACAGAAAAAAATTATGGATTACGTAGTTTCTGTTAAGTAAGTGATAATAAATCAATCGTTCCTTTTAATTTGAATGTTTTTGTGAGCTTTTAAAATATTTAGTTACTATTTTCTGCATGTAGAGTACAAATAGATCAAAACTTTAATGAAATGGAATATTTATTATTTTTTCCTGCGAAAAATTCTAATGTAACAAAATAAGTTTGGTTAATGTTGAAATTCGTAATATCGGTATAACGAATTTTCGTTATTGCGTAGAGATTGCCCTAGGAATTCGTTAAAACAGGATTCAAATGTAGTAATGTTTTCTGATGGTGAAAAATAGGTTTGATTTTGTTAGTTATTCATGTGTATTAATATTTTGAGATAATGAAGAATGACAAACTGTGATATATATTAATTGCTGCTGTTATAATAATGAAACTTTTTCTCTTTTCTTCTTAACAATTTTAAACAAGTTCATTTTTAATTTCTGATTTTTCAATGGTTTGGTTTTGATATCTCTTTTGTGCTTAGCAATTTTATATGCATTACTTTTCATGTAATATTGAACATTTATTTGTGATGACTAAATATAATAAATATTTGTTCATGAGTTTGTCATTATTTAAATATTTTAATACGATATATTTATATAGGCAAAATTAATGGTCACCACAGAGAGACATCTAAAAAAATTTGTTGGAAAATAACTGATGATTTTCACTCTGCCATTTTTTTTTTTTTTTGTGGTCAAAAATGAATCCTACATACATTTTATTATTATTTTTTTTAAAAATACAAAATTATTATGAATATTTTGTAATATTTCGAAAATTACTTGGAAACACGTGCGTAGGGGCACCTGAGGTAAAAATTGGCACTGAGGCACCCATGGAAGAAAAAAAAAATTTCAAGAAAGAAATTTTTTTTTCTTCCAGGGGCACCTGAGGTAAAAATTGGCACTGAGGCACCCATGGAAGAAAAAAAAATTTCTTTCTTGAAATTTTTTTTTTACACATTTTAATTCGATTATAAGTTCTTTCATACGTTCATGGTTTAAACTAAATTGCTATTGTGTTATATTTATTTCAATCCCCCAGAAACGAAAAAAAGTTTTGTGTTGCGGATATCCCATCACAAAATGACCAATGCTTTTTCTTGACAGACGACCACCTACATAGTCGGCGAATAGCTGAGACCTGAAATACAAAACTAAAACAGCCCAAGTAGCACAGAAACATCGATCTATACCGTGGCCGTTCCTATCAATATTTTGAAAGCGGAGGAATATAGATACTGTGAACAAGTTATTGAATGAATTCCGTCAATAAAACTTTAAAAGTATTTTTCTTAAAACACTCTATATTAAATATATTTTAGTTCCATAGTTCAAAATATTTGCTAGAAAGATAAAAATGAGTAAAATTTCTTTATACTTGCTCATATTAGTGAAAGTAAAAAATAGAATGCCGTGATAACTTTATGGAACTGGATTGGAAGGTGAAGCGATCTCAGTATTGCTATCAACAAAGTTTATCCGCTTGTCACGTGATCTTCAGCTCTGATGTCGCGCTTTACGATCGATGATTTTACCATGATCCATGAAATTTTAGCGTAATATTGTCGTCAAAAGTCACCTTACTGATTTAATTTAGGTAAGCAAAGTTTATTCATCTTCTATTTACTTATATAAACTCTATTAATATCGTGTCAGGTCTTCATTTCTAATTGCAATGTTTCACTTTTATATTTAGGTTAAGCCTACATTACCGAAAGAACATTCCATTATAAAAGATCATATGTAGCTGGTTTTGAATTATAATTAAGTAAGTAGTTTTTAACTTTTCGCTAATTTTAAATATTATTATCGGAATAATTTCTAATTAATGACGTAAATTTATTGTCAAAGTTGTTTGTTCTGAATTGTTTACTTCTTGTTTGCTGGGATGTTAAATGTTATGTTTTACAATCTATCTAATTTTTATTAAATAAATTCACTAGGTTCGTAAATAATTTTATGTAAGATGAAATGTTTCTAATGTCATTTGTTGTGTGAACAAGGTTCATAGCATTGTAGTTATGAGTGTATAAATACTTTTCATAAAAATTAAGTCTGTCAACGTTAATTCTGTAGCTTATTAACAGTTAATTCGTTTTAAAACATTAAAAATTGTGCTCAAAATGATATAAGTATACATAATTTATCAAAATATTAATGTAAGCGAATTGTAAATTACGTCTAAAAGTAAAATAAGCAGTATGAAAATATTAAACAATTTTAAAAAAAGAAATAAGTTTAACTTTTCAATTTCTGAAAACAATGATATTCTATTTACCTAAATTTAATCCAGTCTTGTAATATAATTCTCTATATAAAAGTTATTAATATAAGATTTAGTTTATGGTACAGGAATGATTGTTATTCGTTACTACTAAAAAAAAATTTTTAATTGTGTCAGATATCAAGTAAGGTATGTGTTATGTATAAAGTATGATATGTGTTTGTTATGTAACAAGAGTATACTAAAGGAAAATTAAAATAGACACTAAAGGCTCAAAATCAAAATAGAGATTTATATGTTTATTGAAACTTCTTTAAAGAATTTTTTGTTTGCTGAAAATTATTAAAAAAATTTATAGATAAAAAGGAAAATTTAATTGTCAAAAATAATATCAAAATGTGTTAATCTTTAAAATAACTTAAAAAACTGAAGTATAATTTGGATAAGAGCACAACAACTAAAACTTATAAGTTTCTAAGATAATGATTAGAAAATATTGATCAAAGCTTTTCTAATTAAATATTTTATTGTTTTTCAGGCTTTGAAAAAACCCGGGGGAAATTGGGTTTTTTCATTTTGTGGTCATAAACTTTTAAGTTTTACTGTATAAATATTTTTATTTATTAAAAAGTGTTGTATAAGCTTAAAAATAGAAATAAATCTGGAGAGTTATTTTAATTTTATTATATGTATTTTTTATTATGTTTGAATAACACATTATCACTAATACATAGGTTGAATCTTCTTTACTGTTAAATACATAACGTTTCACAATTTTTAACCCAAGCATTGTAAAATATAAATACAGTATTATAAAAGGAACAAGTTTATTAATTTTTTCGTTTTCACGCACATATATTTACTAAACATATATATATATATATATATCTTACCTATTGTAAAGTTATAACCAGTAAATATTTATAATCAGTAAAAACTAAAATTTCATTTGACTTTAATAAAAAACTGAAATAAATACTCAATGGACTTCCATGTTTTTATAATAAAATTAATAGAAAGTGAAATTAAAATTACATATAATTGAATAAAATTAGATATAGTTTCAGCAAATACTTTTTCTTAAAATTTTATTTTTGTGTCTCGTAAGAAATGATAAATCCATATTTTTGTGTTGATTTTTTAATTTTTACAAATTATGTCTAAATTTTTCACGAAAGGGGTACCTCTCAGAAAAACCTAGACAGACCAGGTATATATATATAAATAAATATACATGGTATGAGTATATATATAACACAACAGGTCTATATGTGATTCTTATTAAATAAGATTATAACCATCTTATTTGTTCTGTACTTAAGGGTGTATGGAGAGAGTTTAAATGATTATTCTATATAGGACTGGGCAATAAATCTATGTATCTCAAAATATCTACGTAACACATATATCGGCAGGCCAATATGATGACTTTTGTTTTAGATGATGCATCAGAAATCTGATTTAAGCAACTGATAGTGACTTTCATTTTAAGCGATGTATCAGCTGCGGAGTTGTTTATAGCATCGATTTTTCTTATTATTAACAAGTGTGCATATAAATAATACTGGAAAGTGGGCTAGCTAATATAAATATTTTAATACTTTTTTAGATTAAATTTTTACATAATTTGTATTGTCTTGTAGCTGTTTGAATAAATTAACAAACTTTTGTTTTCAGATTCGGTATTTTGACAGCATATGCCGGTATTTTGACTGAGGCGAAAAGAAAAAAAAGTCATTTGAAAGAGTGCCTGCCATCACTAATGTCATTTGGGTAAAATTGTTGATTAAAATATTATTTATTTTTATTAATATATATATATGATATTTTTTTCCTTCCAGTTTTTAAATGCTTTAAGAAAAAAAATTTAAAAATTTTTTAATCTGAATAACAATTCCAATTGCTAATAATAAATCAAAATATTTAGAATTCCTCTCCTTTTTGTATTAAATTTTACAAACATTGATCTGCAGTTAATCCTTAACATTTCTAAGTTTATTCAGGATTTTTCGTGTATACTCACAATTTTTTAATATGTATTAATATATATATCATCAGTCGATTTTTATCTTTACAAGCTTTAGTTAAAGGCAGCATTACAATTAAATTTAATTTAAAAATAATGATAGAAAGAGATTCTCTCTATTTGAAAAATACAAAATAAAAAATTTTTCCCATGTAAAGGAAACCAAATATTGCAAAAAAGTTTCAGACATCCAAACCAAAAGAGTGAGTGAGAGAGAGAGGCTTGAAAAACTTAATTTTCTAAGTGTAACACAGTTGTAAGTCAATAGTTTTTGGATCTGATCACAAAAAAAAAGTAATTTTGTAGAAGGAAGGGAAAAAAAACGGTTACATTAAGGAATTGAATGCATTTGGAAGTGCAGTGTATTTATAATAAGTTTGAGCTTTTGTTTAATTATACTTCCAAGTATATGCAATCATAAGTAATCAATATCAGATCTAAATTCTAAAAATAAATCTTATTTTCAACTTCAATACTTTTTGTGTATTCACATTAGTTTAAGAGAATTTTCTTTAATACATAGAAGTAAAATTGAATATTAAGAAATACAATTAAAGCTGAACTGACTAGCTTTTTATTATAGTATTTTTTGTTGTTAAAGATTTATTATTTAATCAAAGATACAGCATTGCCGCTTGAATATTCAGTCAGTTTACAAGACAGTGTCTAATGCAGCATGCCTTTTTTTGATCCGTGTGTCGATTCTCTAAGCCAGTGATTCTCAACCGCTGTGCCGCGGTACTTTTTTGTGCTGCCAAATTCTTGAAATGTTCATAAAAAGTGTATATATATATACTTTTTATAATTTTTCTAAGCTTTAACCGCGTTAGCATCTTTGTTGGCGATTGCCTTGTCTCTGACAATCTTAAAATAGATGAGAGAATTAAAATTGTCTTTGACACATAGTTTTAAAAATTTTTTGAAGTAAGTAGGAAATTTAATGATTTTAATTTAAAATGATTAATTAACTAAGGAAAGCAAGCTAAATATTAACTTACAGATGGAAATAAAACTTAATCATTAAAGTAAGCTATGCAATTAATAAACAAATTAACAAAGGATAACTAAAAAAACCAAATAGGGGAGAGTCGGGTAGCCCCGCCCACTTAAGGACTATTGCTTATATTTCTGTATAATATGGAGTAATAATCAAGATTTTTGTATGTTTCTATTGTTTTATCATTTAATTAAATAATACAAAAAGAATAAACCAAAAAAAGAATAGTTTAACTTAAAATAGAAATTTTAAAAAACATGTTTTCAGCTCTTTTCAAAATGTGTCGGGTAGCCCCGCCCAGTTACAAAAATTATGTTTTTTGATTGTTTTTTCAGGTGTAAATGAAAATGACCAATGTATTGACAATAGATAAACCTTATTTATCATTTTTATCACAAAATTATTTTTTTTATTACATATTTATATACTTTTAGTGAATTCTATCATTTATTAACAACAAATGTTATATTTTTTATTATTATTAATGTATATTAATATATTATAATATTAATATATATTTATATTAAATATTTAAAGAAAATAATTTAATTTAAGTAAATCTTTGGAACCGTACATTTATCGACGAAATAAAAGTGGGCTGTGATACCTAACATTCATGTGAGCGGGGCTGCCCAAAATCCAATTTTTTTTGTAAATTTGTAATTACTCGAACAATTTTTCACAAATAAACTTCGTTCTTTGTGCAAACTAAGCTTAAGACTACATACTTTAATGCTGTATGTATAGAAAAAATTATTTTTTTAATATTAAAATGAAGTTTAATCGAAACATTCAACCAATTTTTCTTAATATCATGACAACTGTATTCAACATATTTTAAAAACTATTGTTTACCATGTTACCAGCTGCATAAATACTTGAAACTTTGAAAATAATCTTTTTTTAATATAACAATTATTGTCCGATGGCCCATTGACTTGAAAAAAATATTATTCTCTACATATGAAATTGACATTGGTCGGGGGTACCCGACTCTCCCCTATATAAAAAAACAAATTAGTAAAGGATAACTAACAAAAAAAAAATAAGCTAACAATTAATAATTAGCAAAAAACTAGTAAACAAGAAATCACAAAAAATAACAGTTAATAACTATAGAAAACAAGCTAACAATTAATAACTAGCAAAAAGAAGAAGAAAAAATAACTGTTACTAACTAATAAAAAATCACTCAAAAGAAATAATAATCCCTTAATAAACGTGCTTTTGTAGTACTTATTATTATCACAAACTATTTAACACAGTGTGTTGTAGGTAAGTAAACAAATTTTAATCTAATTTTTTTCATTGTGTGCCGTCAAATTTCGAAATGGTTAAAAGTGTGCCGTAACAACAAAACAAAAAAATTTTGAGAATCATTGCTCAAAGCCCTTATTCAATTTAGTTCTCTAAGTTTCGTTATATACTCATTAATAAATTGTGTTTTGTTAGTCTTTCAGTTTTTATTTTTTAAATGTTATAATATTACTCAATGTTTTGCTTCCAGCTACAGTTCTCGAACGCTTTGAGACCAAGAGCTCGCGGAAAAATTTGGGAAGGTCTGCTTCAGCCACTGATTGGGAAGGACGGAAGATAATAGACATGACCAATTCTTTGGACTTGGAGACCTAAGAATGTGCCAATTTGTTTTAATAAATTTTTAAATGTTTATTCAAATAAAATATTCATAGCTACTTTTTGTTTTATTCCTCTGCATTCACACCTTCTATATTACAAAGCACGTTCATATCAGAAGTGTAAATTTTATTGAACCCATAAAATTATAATATTTTTTGAGTTTTTAGTGCTATTGTGCAATATATTAAATTATTAATTTTCAGTGACTGAATCCTGTCTGAAGATCAAATGTACCTTGCAAATGCTAAAAAATAAGAAAACTAATTTACATACATGTTAAATGTGGTAATTTTTAAACAAGCAAATTGTCTTTGATTTATAAATCATAGTTGAGCTGAAAATAATTATCATGCCTTAAATTAATATTCACTTCTTACATTCCATCTACAGTGCTCACACTTATTCCTTTTCACCTATTTTACACTTAATTAATTTTTAAGCTTATTACTGCTCAAATCCTAATTATATATATATTTTTATTGTTTGGAAACTGATTAAAAATATTTTTGGGTGCTTATTATTTTATTTTTTTGAAAAATCTGGCTACACACCTTGAACTTTAAAAGTATGACTTAAATACTTGCAGATATTTTATTCTAAGGCAATATTAAATCTTTGCTCACTAGTTTGCCGAATGCTTATTGTCTAGCATGCAAGGAAATGATTAATTTTCTGCTAAATAGGCATAGACTGAGCAGAGCATGTAGCTCTTTTCAAGTTATCCTTGACAAAAAATGAAGGATTTTTTTTTACTCATTATAAATCAAATTAATTAAATCTGCAACTGTACAGCCTGGAGTATAATTAGCGAAATGAAATCTGAAGTGCAAAACCATATAAAATAATTAACAGACGTGTACCTATATCCTACAATATCCAGTGAAAAAAATTTCTTGAATAACGTATTAAAATTATCGATCGGCGTTCTGCCGCATCTTTAAATGCTTATTAATATTTGTTTTACGAATAACGTGATAAAAATATTCATCGACATTCTACTGTATCTGTAAACGCCGTGGAATATGGTTTTTTCAAACTCGACATTCTACGGCGTTGTTGAGATATCGATCTATATAAATTTTACAATGCCGTACAATATTAAAAAAATCTGACGTTTTTACATAGATCGATGTTTCGGAAGAACATCGATCGACGTCGTAAGCGAAGTTTTTTCGAGATCAATCGATATTGAGTGCTACTTGGGAGGGAAGAAGCTTAGTGTAAACAAGTGTAACAAACTGATTTTAAACACAAACGTGCCAAAGTATCCTATTCCTCTCTGAACCATCTTGCTGACCCATAAACTGCCCCCCCCCCTCCTCCGTACTTTTGACATTTTTTATAGCAAGAAATATTCCCCTATATACTGAAGATAAAACAAGCTTGAAACTTTTAAATGTGTCCTTCTTTGTGGGTATTTCTGTTACAGAAAAGTGAGGTGCGAAAACTAATAAAAGAGAGGTTGCTAGATTGATATATTTTTTTTATAGCCAATTACATGATCAGGAGCGTTCACTTGCAAATTTAATATTTATAACTTTAACAGATTTTAGAAAGCTATTCGATCTTCACTCAGTTATTTCATGTTCAAGGAGTCTTACCTTGATATATACTGTGCTCAAAATAACTTTTGATCTAATTTAATGAACAAATTTTCACATACTCAATCTTAATAGTTCGAGGACTTTATATGTTAATGAATAATGCTGGCGATATTTTAGATCGTGAAATCAGACACAAAAAATTAGATTTGTGGTGACAAATTGGGTAAAGTATAGTGGGATAATTACCTAATTTAGTACTAATGCATTTTACAACTAAGGCCTATCCCAAATCATCACCAACACATACAAATAAAGTAAGATAAAAGTATCTGTCTAGAAATAATGATCACAAGGGAGATAATTTATTTAAGCAATTTTAATGATGATTAACTTAATTATCAAGATTTACTCATTAAAATAAATATGACCATGTGGCATAATAGAATAAGGTCATAACAAATTACACTAAACTAAATCAATATGTGACAAACTGATTTGGAGAACATTTTAAAGAAAAGGAATTTCGCAGCTAAAGTCAGTTGAATTTAAAGTCACTTATCTTGCATATGTGCTAGACTTGGCTTGAAAATCCTGAGGAACTGATAAACTATTTGTAGGTATCAGGTTATTCTTCTCTGGATATATCCATCTATATTAATTGCCCAGACCTGTGGCAGCAATTGTTTTAGGGTTGATGTATATCTTCTTTTTCACCTCTGTCCTGCCTAGAGATGTCCAATATTTTCTGGAACAGGTATTTGGAACCTGTTATTTAATCATATCTGTTATAAAAATAACAGGTTACTTGCAAAGGCGATCGAAATGGGCTGCAGGTGGCGTAGAGCAGAACGCTCTACCTATGGCAACACTTCACATGCTTTCCCCATTAGCGTGTGGAAAGTCATAGAGGGAGGAAGTACGTTAGTTTCTCTCTTGATTTTCATACAGATTAAAATCTTTAAAGTTGGAAGACTATATAGAACTGAAAACTACATTAAACATAGTTCTAAGGAAAAGTATCACAGGAATTTTAAAAAATATTTTTATTTAGTAAAAAGGTAAAATATTAAGAAAAGAGAAAATATCGTAGAACATTCCTATACAACTGAAAAGAGGAGGCGAGGGAAGGGAGAAGGGCTAAAGGCATGAAACCGGTCTCTCCCCAGATGGCGTATTCGAGTGTTGCGATCGCCAATACTAGGCAAATATTTTAATTCAATTATCTTGGCAAAAAAAAAAATTTCTACTTATTTTAAAATGTTAAACTGTTTTTTTTCAAAACGATTACATTGTATTTCCCTTAGTTAAACAAATTTTATAATAATGAATAAATATTTTTTTTTTTTTTTCTGCATGGAATACGTAAAAAGTAAAATTAACAAGCCTAAATAGAATTAAAGGAAAAACAAATAACCCAAATTCATCGAACAAACGATCGATTTAGTCAAAGAATGTGTCTTATTATAGATAGCACTTAAAACGTGAAAATCCGATCAAAATTTTTACAACAGTCTTTTTTTTTCCCCCTCCCTGTAAGTGTAAACATGATATTTCTAAACTTAAAAGCGATTTATAGACTTTAAAAAACTGTTTACTTGTATCAGCAAGAATTAAAAACTTCTCGCGTGAGTAGCATACGTTGTAGTTCATTTATGTCCCACTAGAACTGCACAATGGGCTATTGCCAACTGTTTGGGAAGCATCCCTGAGGATTATCCGAAGACAGGCCATCACAATTTTGATCCTCTGCAGAGGGGATGGCACCCCCGCTTCGGTAACCCGTAAAATTGCACGCGAATTTGAGCACTTTACGGTAGAACATTTTAACGAGGACCCATACCGCACACCCTCGGTCCTTACGCAGACTGATCCAAGTGGTCACCCACCAGTGGCGTAGCTAGGTAACCAAGGGCCCTGGGGCAAATTAAAAAATGGGGCCCCACTGCTATGTAAACTGATTAGGTTTTATCAAATAAAAATAGGAAATATACAAATACTTTAAAAATGCTAAGCTACTTAAGCTCTTTTTTGTGCACTGCAGGGTAAGTAATAAAAATATTAACAACATAAATTACAATTAATACTTGGTGTAGGTTTGGCTAATAAAACGAAATAGAGAAGGGTTTATTATATAAAGGTCGGGCCTACCAACTAACTAAATAACAATTATATTTACAATTAACTTAAGTTTTCGCAAAAGTATCAATGACTTCGTTTAAATCCAGGCTTCTTGATGCGGTTTTGTTTTCAATTGCTATTAGCGATAAATGTCGGAGTCGAGTTTGGCCCATATTATTTCTTAGATAATTTTTTATTATTTTTAATTTGCTAAATGACCTTTCAGCTGCTACAGAAGTGACAGGAATTGTAAAGAATAATAACATTGCTGTAAATACTTCCGTTTGGTCGCATTCTAGCACTCCATATTTGCTCATTATTTCCTTACATAATTGGTGAACAGTCCATGCTTGAGGTAAAACTAGGTGGTAAATATTAATAAATTGTAGTGAAAAACTAGGGCCTATTATATCTGAATATTTTCTTTGGAATTCGTCACACTTTTGTAATAAAGTTGCTTCATCAACATGTAATAAAAATGTTGGTGTTAGAAAATCGAATATATGACAGACTGCACTCATACCAATAAAACGTGTATCTAATTGAGATATTACTGTGTCTAGTACATTATTGAAAATCTCAATTTTAAATATTTTTTCTCGGTTTGGAAATCGGTGATCAGCAGCTAATTCATCAAAATGTTTTTTAACTTTTCTTTGCCTTTTTTCTTGAAAATGGGTATCAATACCATATTTTCTTGCAGTTTCACTGGCATTGCACTTGAATAATTCGAAATCATTTCGATAAATTTGCAACTTTGCTTTGGTCTCTGCTAAAACTTTACTCGCCTCGCCCAAATTGATGTCGCATTTTTGTAAAGTTTTGGATGCATAATTGATGTCGTTCAATACACTGTGCATGAATTCGCAAAGCAACACGAACTCGAAATTTAGCATTTTTGTTTTAATACTCTCAGCTTCACTACGCTCATCTTTATTAGGACTCTTTAGAACTATTTCTGATAATTCTTTGATAATCTCAAAATAACGAAGTTTTATTGCAGATATCGTATTGACCCTACTGGACCATCTAGTCGGATTTAGTTTTTTTAGAGTGATGTCCGATTCGCCAATGAATTTTGACCGTAGATCCCAACGTTTGATGCTGTTTCCGAAAAAGTTATACAAATCTTGCAACGTTGCGGAAAAAATTTGTATTTCCACACAACTGCTAACGGCATCATTTATCACCAAATTTAAATTATGAGTGGCACAATGTACGTACTCTGCGTTAGGCTGGATATCCTTAATATGTTTTTGTACACCATTATACACACCACTCATCACACTGGCTCCATCATAGCCTTGCCCCACACATTTTTTTAAACCAATATTTTTGTCGATAAATAATGTTGTCACCTGGTTGACTAAATCTACTGCGCCATGTTTGATGGCTGCATAAAAGCCTAGAAACACTTCTTTTACTTTTATATCAATTGGCTGTCCATTTTCCGATCTGGTTATTATTGCATACCTCACAACAATGCTCAGCTGATCTACCTTCGATATGTCCTGTGTCGTATCCATTATGATGGCAAAAAACGGTGATGCTCTAATTTGTTCTAGTAGATGGGTTTCGAGTTTGGTCCCCAAGCTCTCAATCATTTCATTTTGAATTGTTGCCCTCAGATATCTTGTAGATCCTAAAAACATAATTTCAAAAAAGTCCTGATATTAAACAGTTAATAATTATAAACAAAATAAAACGATAAAAAAATTTAGAAATAATTATTATTACCTTTGGGCATATCCAAAACTTGCCGCAAAATGTGATCATATCGGGCGACAAGCTCTACAAAGGACAGAAAATTTCCGTGGTATCCTTTCTGACTTAAGTCTTCTTGATGTCCTCTCAAAGCCAAAGAACTCTTTGCTAGGGTAAGTATGATATCGAATAACCTTTGAAGAACCATTTTCCAAAATGATGCTTCTTTGCGAATTTCATTTTCAAGTTCCTTGTCGATAGTATTAGTATCGTTTATTTTCCAAAATTCATACACAGCACAGGCTTCCGAATGGCCACTCGAACAACTGTGTTGTTTAATTATTTCTGATATATGCTTCCAATCTCGAATTCCCTTACACCAAACATTATTCCTTTGTGAAGCAAATAACCAGCAGGATTGACAATAGGCAGCGTCTAGTATTTTGGAATAACACAACCAAAAACGATTAACTGGCCCATATTTAGAACACGAAACGTAGTACGATTTTGAAAAACACCTATTGTTCTGGTTGATGTCTGTTGGAAAAGGTCCTGAAGGCCCAAAAAAATCTTAACTCGAATTCACAATAAAACGCACATCGATGAATAATAAAACGCACATATCACTATCCGTCAAATGGACAACACTGCCAACCTACAGAAAGAATTTAGGGGAATTCTCTAGACATAACTTTTGAATTTCTCTCAACTGAGTTGTCTTAATTAAAGTGGGGTTGCAACCTGTCATATTTATTTTGAAAATGGGAGAAATTTCCAAAAGTTCAGTTCGATCGAGATTTCTGGAAAGGATTCGAGGGCCCCCTGAGCTTGAGGGCCCCGGGGCACTGCCCCGCCTAGCCCCTAGGTAGCTACGCCACTGTCACCCACCCGCACACTGACGGCAGCCAGTGATGCTTCCCTTATGAAAAAATCGAGGTATAAACGAGGTATATTTGAAAGGTATAAAGGAGGTTATTATTTAAATACGTCGTTAAGGTTGAAAAGAGTGATTGGATTAGTATACATTTTAACTACGTGAAAGTAATGTTGATTAAATTAATGTTTTTAACATTTTAATTTGTTTTAATGATGTAGTTAATAGTACTTGGGTAAATTAGAGTTAATATATTATATAGTTTACATTTCTTTTTATTTGTGAGATTCTGCTTATTAAAAATTACTATAAGTGACATTTTGAAAACTGATATTATAGTTTGGAATAATATGAAAGGACTAGAATAAAATTTGAATAGTTGATAGGGAGCACAAATGTGTAACAATTGTAATGATGTGTTGTTTTGTTATCGGTTGACTTTCTTGTCATCAACAAATAAATTGCATCCTTTTAAAGCTCCTTCAACAGCCTCAATGTACCTGTATGTCTTAAGTGGGAGTTATGTGGAATTTGTTGAATGGTTTTTATTAGAAGCAAATTTTTTTTTGTGCTCCTAATTATGATATTGGATATAGTTTTAATAGTATGGAAACCTTCGAATTAATTACTTGTGTGTATTGAATTCTCTTGAATATTATTTGAAAGGAATTATGAATGACAAGTAAGTTATAACTTTAATAATACAAGGTTGGAAGGAAGCCACTTTTTTGTCTCTTACGAGTAAAAGGTTAAATTAATAAAATTTTGCACAGTAATTTTAAAGTAACCATTAAAGTTATCAACTTACCTTGTATGAATATGCTTAAATGGTATTAAAATAAAAATATAGATTTACATTTTATTATATTGTTGGTTTTAAAAATTAGCTTACATGTATTAAAGTTTTCTGTTTACATATTTTATGATTTGTTTGATGCTGCTGTGATAACATTACTACTATAAATGATATTTTTAAAATTAAAATTTAGAATATTATTGAAAAGCACAAATTGTATTGTAATACAAATTGTGCTTTGTGTTTTGTATATCCAGTTGCAATGTTTTAAGTTTTGTTCTAGGTTGTTATCATCATCAGTTACTTGTGGAAATAAGGTTCCTGCATTGACTGAATTTTTTACAGCTCTGACCTGAGTATTGTATCTGCCAGGTCAGTTCTTATTGAAAATCCAGTTTTGATCCTTCAGTACAGAAATAGAAATTTTAGGAGACCCAAATGAATATTATGAAGAATGCTGATTGGATTAGTATACATTTTAACTACTTGAAAGTAATGTTGATTAAAATAATGTCTTGAACATTTGATTTGTTTTAATGATATAATTAATAGTACTTGGGTAAATTAGAATTAATAAAGTATACAGTAGTTTTTTTTATATTAACCCTATTTTTACATTGTGAATGAGTGTCTCAAATTTTTATGAGAACACCTTAGTATATTATCTCACTTTTCTAATATTAAATGTTTTTAAAAAGTTAATTAAAAATTTTAAAGTGCAGAATATAGAAGTAATGGAAATATAAATATTATTCTATTATAAACTTAATAACTAGAGTTGATTTGTTATAAAAAGCAATGAAAAAAAAACAATTGGGTTTTCTTTTTTTTCGGGTTTACCCTGATAATTATTGAACAACCCTGATCTCTATGTAAAATCATGGAGATCTTGTCAAATGGCTCTGTTTTCCTCTAACCTTAATGATGGCTCTTTTATTACAATATAAATAGTATTTTAGAATGTTTTGTTTCCTTTTATTACCTAAAGTGTCTTAACATTTAAAATAAATATAAGCACTTTTGATGGTTTAAAGGTGCAAAATACGGGTTAAGATTTCAGTAATACATGCAACAAAATAGCATGCAAGGACTTTTATGCACAGTTTCATAGCAATGTATATTTATTTATAAATATTGTCTGCAGCATTCATTTTTTTTCCTCGCAAATCTGTATTAAAATTTTGTGATAAATTTAATAAGATAACTGCCTTTTTTTAATGAGTATTTGAGTTTGAGTAATATTGTTTATTTTATTGTAATTTCAAACATCATTGTTCTAAACTGTTTTTAAAATTTTGTCATTTTGTTTTCAAATTTTTGCAGCATGCCTATCATATTTATCTTGTAATCTAAAACTTTCAAAAGTCAAATAGGTGTCTAGTAAATATTTAGAATTATGAATGGAATAAATGAAATGTATGACTGTCACACATCAAAAAGTATTACTTTTGGTATTTCATTTATCTTAACTGCTTTTAAAAAGCTCCTATAAAAGGAGTATTTTACAATTTGTTCATAGACTAAAAATTTTAAATTTAATTTGTAAAATGTACTGGATTTTTCTTATAATGTAGGTAGCTGTGGTATTTTTGATCCAAATGTTTGTCTAAATTGTTTTCATTTTATAATAAATAAATGATTTTTCTACTGACTTAGTCTCTTTTTTTTTTCTCTTTGTGTTTTCTGAAAAAAAAAAATGCATAAAATGAAGAGGAATACAATTTTTAAACTTAAATTGAATTTTTTTAAAAATACTTAAAAGCTTAACTTCATAATTGATTAAATTAAATTTTATGAAAGAAATCATAATTGAAATACACTATGAAAATTAAATTATAACAGAACATTTCATGCACCGAAACATGTAACTGCTTTATAGTAATACATAATCAGGGCTCAAAGTAATCCTTAATTTCCCTTTAAAAAAAAAAGTATTTCTGATTACTAAACATTTCAATAGATGTCCTGAAATTTTTGTGATTTTTCAAAATTAAGTTGAAATTAACTGGAAGAAAAATTATTATTTATCTAGAAAAGAATTGAAGAAATTTCATGAAACAATGTAAATAACAAAATGAACTACAAAGTCTTCATAGTGCTCAAGTACAATATTAATCTACTTCCTGTTTAGAAACAATTACTCCTAATTTGATGGCCTCCAAAAACATTCGATGAGTGAGAGGAATATAGGAAAATCTCTTATTAAAAAATTTTTTTGCCCATACCTATTGAAATATTTTACAGTTCTTATTTATTTGTTTTACATATGTGAGCATTATATAAAATAATTTTTGTGTCACCGCATGACATACATATATATATATATATATATAATTTTTTGTAAATACCACAAGTTTTTGCCAATAATTTTTTAGACTGAAGCAGATGTATCTACACAATGCCCTCACATCTCCATGTACATCACATTTTCAAAATTATTAAGCAATAAAAAGGAATTTAATTTTTATAAATAGATTTTCATCCTTAACAAGTTCGTTTCCAGCCGAGTGCAGGTGATTATACTATATCTATGATTGAAAAGTGGTAATCGATCTATAAAGATAAAATCAAAGTAAAATTGTTTCTCTTTATTTTAGCAACGGTTTGTTTTTAAATTTTATAATAAGTTTATTCTAAAAAACCAAATGTTATTGTCATGAGAAAACATCACCATTCTTTCTACAAGAATAGTTGAACGATAATATGTATTTTGCTATCACCTGACAGATCTGTTTTATTGAAATAAACTGCAGGCGAGAATTTCCTAACATGACATCGCATGATTAGCAACAAAAGTGTTAAGAGTTGTCTGTCAATAATAATTAGTTATAACGTGTGAAAACATAAAAATTTAAAAATATTAAAGAAAATAAAATAAATATTCCAACTACGTTGATTTTTTCATAACAAATTTTTTTTTTATGACCACGTAAAAATTTGCAGATCGAAGCAAACAATTATAATTGCTCGAAACCAAATGGATGTAATAAATTAACATATTTTCTCCCTTAATTCTGTAATAAAATGTTAATGAAAAAATTTATAAATTTGCAGGTAATAGTGAAATAGCAGGACACACAGGCCCAAAAGAGATTTGATTAAAAAATATAACTAAATGAGTTAATTTATATTAATTTAATTTAAAAGTTAAAACCCAATTTTTAAGCTGAAATAGTTTATATACTTAAATATCTAATTTTAGAAAGAGATTTTCTATCCTTATAACTTTTTTTTTTAATATCTAAATTTAATTTGTCTGTCAATTAAATATTAGTTCAAAATAAAATCAATTATATGTTGTTTATATAATCTTTACTGCAACGATTTTATTGTCTTAAAAACAATAATTTTATTTTTAAAATTCAGTAATATTTTTGTAGAAAAAAAGAGGTTATTATTTAGAGAATATAACCTACAATGGACTTAAATTTATTCCTGTTCTGTTTTCTACTCTAAATGAACTATTGTTTATTCCAATCGTATTCAGATTATTAACTTTACTTTATTAAAATAACAAATTTTAATGTTAATTAAATGTATTTAAATTAAAATATTTTTGATGAAGTAAATGTAATGGGCAACATAAAAAGTTCACGAGTTTTCAGACATTTTTGCATTCAATAAAATTGCTAATTTGAGTATAATAAGATGCAACTGCTGATATGTTCCATAGCAATTATTTACTAATACTCCACCCCAACTCCCGAAGATTCCGATGCAATCTTATAAGGAACATGCTAATTCGTACTCAATTGCTACTAAGTTACATCCAGCATAAAATCTTAAAAATTAAAATCACTTATTAAATTTTTAGTCAATAAGTTATTGAAGTATAAAATTTTAAAATAGAATATATAACATGGAATAGAAAAACTTAAAGAAACAAAAAAATAATTTTGCTTTTAAAAAACAATTGCAATTGAAGATTCACAACTTTCTTAAAACCGCAATTATCAATTTCAAAAATTTTAACTTATCACTGCATAAATTTTTTTAAAAATAATATATAGGTGGCTAATCTTTATTAATGCGATGCATCTCTCTTCCATAGTAATTAATGCATCATGTAGCTCTAAAATATAATTGAACCTGCATAAGAATAAATAAAACATAATATAGAACACTTTTGTTCATTGATATGAACTAAATTTTCCCAACTAATGGCTCAGTTTGTTTCAACTTCTCGTGACCCACACGAGCATGGAATTTTCATTCAGAAATTTGTTGACATGTAAATTTATTCTTTCATGCTTAACTTACACGCTAGGAACTTCAATTTGTTGTAACCAATGGGGAAAAAAATGAAAACTTTCTTTGTTGCAGCGTATATATATGTCACGGCCAAAACCCGAAGTCCGGCCACTTCGCGAATTGGTGCAAAATAATTGAAACGATCAATTATTTCGCACTTTGGCCGGCCATTTCGCGAAGTGGCCACGATGTTCCGGTCAAAAACGCAATGTGCTCATTCAAGAATGCCCGGGCAAATGTATACCGGGCAGTGGCACTTAACTAGACCTAATATGACTAGACCTTTGGTAAATGTCCGAAATATATACTAGGTCTAGTTAAGTGCCACTGCCCGGTATAACCTACACTGATGTTTTTTTAAGGTCAAGTGTCACTGCCCGGTATGCGCTACACTGATGTTTTTTTAAAGTCAAGTGCCCCTTTCCGGTATACATTTGCCCGGTATACCCTACACTGATATTTTTTTAATGTTCAGTACCACTGCCCGGTATGCATTTGCCCGGTATATCCTACACTAATGTTTTTTTAAGGTTCAGTGCCACTGCCCGGTATGCATTTTCCCGGTATTTATCTTCTAATCTATCGTCAGTAAGTATTAAAATATCGAATAAATGTAATCTATCGTCAGTAAGTATTAAAATATCGAATAAATGTAATCTATATCGTCAGTAAGTAATAAAATATCGAATAAATGTAATTATATCATCGAATAAATGTATAATTATATCCGGCCAATTCCCGAAATCAAGAAAAAATCGGACATTGGCCAGCTATCCTATGCCACTTCGCGATCTGGCTGGCCAATTCCCGAAATCAAGAAAAGATCGGACATTGGCCAGCCAATTTACAGCGGTCTTGTCTTGGCCAATTCGCGATCTGGCCGAATTCGGGCTTTGGCCGTAACATATATATCAGATAACAATATAGAGAAAACATGGGAAATAATATAAAAAAAACTAATGAAAAGAGAAGAAAAAAAAAATTAAAATAAAGTTTTTTTTTAAATATTAAAAAAAAATTTGAGCTAGAAAACAAAATAATGAGAAAATATAATCATCAAGTTTTTATTATTTTGTTTTCCGGCTTTTTAATATTTTTAAAAATATTTTATTTTAATAATTTTTCTTTTTCTCATTTCGTTAATCTTTATTATATTATTTAACACGTTTCCTCTCTTTTCTTCTTATCATTTTTGTCTTTATTGTGCTATATTTATGTTATTATGTAATGTACTTGTGCTATATTTACATTATTATTAAATAAAATATTATTCATTAATGTTTATATGTATAAAAAATTAAGGGAGTCAAAGTTTATTTTTTAGTCATATTTTATTGACTGCATTTACATCATTATCACCCTCCATACCATACCATATTACTTGCCATATACCATTACCATATTACTTGCAGAAAATTTCAATGCAACATTTTTGTACGAATTAATAAATATTATTATTAAATAAAGTATAGAATATAGAGGATACGACATGTAATAATCTTAATTAAAATGTAAATCTTTGGTTAGATTTATAAAAAAAAGAAATGATCACAAATAAAAATAAACACACGCAGTTTTAAATTTAAAAAATGGTAGCTTAGTTAATTTTTTCAAGGGCAGTTTTCTCGACAATGGTAGAAATTAGCCATTATTTCAACTAAAAATGCTAAAATGTTGAAAGTTTAAAGCTGACATATATTTTTTACACTCTTGAAAATCATTAAGTTCTATTTTTTTATCCATTAGTAATTAAATTGGAAAAACTGAAAATAAACTCATAAGTAGAAAATGAGATAATTTAAATTGTTTTTACACTTCAGTATCATTTTGAAACACAGCATCACATCATAACTAATTATGAAAGATAGAAAGAATTAAGTATTATTTGTGTGCAGGAAAAACAATAGGTTTAGCTTTAATGTGAATAATTTTCAAAAATAAATTTTCAAATTCCAAATAGAAAATTTTTGAACCTTTTTCTCTCTTGATGTTAATAAATTTACTGATATTGTAGACTAACTTTTTAAAAGTAGAATAATAGAATATATTTTTATTTTAGCTATTGGGTGTACTGAATGGATATAGATGGCTATTTAGCAAGAGCTGAACAGAATAGTTTATCTCCATTACTATAGCCAACCAAATTAGCAAATACTTATTTAAAACCATTACCTATTTTTTGTTTTTAATATACTTTGAACCTATAGAAAATTGAAAATTATCTTATTTCCTATGTAACATAAACTTGTTCTATATTTTAAAGAGAAAAAGAAATTGTGAAATGCCAGCAAAATATGATATGTAAGAAAATGATACTGAATTTTATTGTCAAATCTAATTTGTTCCGTCTTATAGCAATTTTGTCAGAAAATATCCGTTAAAATATTAAAATGTTGCAAGTTATATCTCTCACATTTTTATTTTATAATTAACACCAGAATTTAAAACAATATAATTTGCTTTTCAAAACATACTGGTTAATTGATTTAATAGCCTCTATTTGATTACTTGTGTAGATTAAATTACGCAGATTAAACTTATATTTAACATAGTTAAGAAAAGAAATCTCTACAGTTGGCAAAACTGCTATTGAAATATGTGAAATGTTGCAATAAGTTTTTACTGATACGTTATTGAACTAATAAATGAAAAAAAAATCAATGTTGTAATAAAAAATAAACTTCTGCAGATATCTTGATAATTTTATTTTATCCTTCTTGATTACTTTATGTATTATTTTGAATAAATTATATATTAATGTTTTGTCTGCAAGTCAGCCAATCTTTTCTTATTTAGTCTCTAAGATGATTTAGGGAGAAATTTAAGAAAAAAACAAATGGGTTGCATATAAAATTATCCTCATTTGTCCTGATATTTAGTTTTCAGTCATCTCTACAGAACATCATTTTCTGTATCAATACAAGCAAAGATTTTGTAATAATCGATTTGAAGAATCGAAAGATTTAGAATTTTGATCTTCACATCTTTTTATTTTACAAAATAGTGCTAGTAAAAATAGCAAAATCTAATAAGTCAAACTTGAGGACTGTCCACTATTTATATACAAAGTTAATTTAAGTACTTTAATTTTAACCAGTTTATACACAGTTCATCACATTCTTAAATTTACCCTCTCTATTAATATTTAATCCGATAAATGTTTCCTATCTTTAAACATTATAAGTAGCACTCAAACTTAGGAGATAACTTTATTTCATCTTCATCATGTATAAAAAAGTACTTTTTATACCATGTAAGGTACATATACAAATTTTACTTAATTAAAAATCTAGTAAAATTTTTGAGATATTTTAGCTTTACAAAAAGACTTTCAAGAACGATTGCAAAATCCACTTTTTGTTTATAGCATATGAGCAGAATACCTGTTTTTCGTATGCAGTGAAAAAAGTAAACAATGAATAAATCAGTGCTTATAACTACGCTGTGGATGCACACACGCTGTGGATTTAAAATGTTTTATTTAGTATTTAATATGGCCCTAAAGTGTGACTTTACATAATTATAATGAGCGAAACACATTTTCAGTTGTTCGTTATGATTAAACTTGGTCATGTAATACACGAAAAAGATTTGCTAGATTTTTAAGAAACATATTATTTTACATAAAATGGTTTGATTAAAAAATATAACTTAATGTGTTAATTTATATATCAATTTATTTTAGAAGTTAAAACCCAATTTTTAAGCTGAAAATATATAGCTGAATAGTACTCAAAGAATATTTGGTTAGAAATTTTTTTTTCTCCAGATATTTTAATATAACATACTAGAATAAGTTATTAGTAAAATAACAAATCATAGGAACCCGAGTATCTAAGTTTTTGAATTTTAACACTGTATAAAAAGGTTATGTTTATTCCATCATTTTGATATTTTCGCCATTACAAATACTATACTATTTGCTCTAATTTCATTCAGATGTTGACAAAAGACAACCTGATGACCCGTCAAATTTTCTAACAGTAATGTGGAAGAGTCAAAAGATGTAATAAGTTCTCATTTTTCACTTTAAAAAAATTGTAAGAAGGAAAGCAGAAAATAAACCAGTTTATTGAATCAAAATATACAGGCAAGTTCTTCATAATTCCAAATTCTTGGCGTATCAGTGTTATAATAAGGCGTTTACTCTGGTTTTTGGAGTGGTTAGTAGTGGTATAAATGTTTTTTTTTTTTTTCCCTTGCTTGAATAAAAGTTTAAGAAAACAATCATATTTTGCATTACACGTAAAGGGGAACCACGAAAATATCTCTCAGATTGCTTAATTCCATTTAAAAGCTCAGTAATCGCAATGGATATTTTTTATAATGAATAATTTTTTTATTATCTTTGAGAGACTTCTTTGTGAATATACGAGATGTTCTTCATATTTGTGTAGTTTTTAACTCAACCCGAAAATCAAAGTAACTCGCTATTTAGGTATCGGAATAAAACCATATTTATGAAAGTTATAAAAATAATTCATTATAATCAAGATTAAATTAAAATTAAAATTATAAAATTTCGCGTTACACGCTAAGAAAAACAAACGATAATGTCTTTCAGATTGCTTTTATTGGTATATAAAATAAAATAACTTGCAATTTAAGCTTCGGAGTAAAATTATATTTATGAAAATTAAAAGATTAGTTTATTTTAAATAAGATTAAATCAAAATAATCACATTTTGCGTTACACGTAAAGGAAAACCACGAAAATGATTTTTTAAAAATTGCTTGGTGATAATAGGATTCAAGCTAAATGGTCATCATCATCTCAATGAAAATATTTTTTATAAACAGTCTTTTTTTTTATTATTATTATCCTTAATAGATTTGGGTACCATCTTTCTAAACAGAACAAAAAACTCTTCTTATTATCTCAACCCAGAAATTAAAGTAAGTCGAATTTTAAGTATCGAAGTACAATTGCTTTAAAAATAACCTATTTTATTTAAAATTATCAAATTTTGCGTTACACGCTAAGGAAAACCACGAAAATGCTTTTTTTTAAATCGTTTTTATCGGTAATATGATTCTAGCTAAATGTTTATTATCTAAAATAAATTATTTTTTAATAACCAATAATTTTTTTTTTACTCCTTGTGAAGCTTATCATCTTTGTGAATGTAACGAAACGCCCTTATTATTTTTAATTCAATTCAGAAATGAAAGTAATTAACAATTTAAGTATCTTAATACAATCATATTCATGAAAGTTATAAAAATAGTTTATTTTAATGAACATTAAATTAAAATAATCAAATTTGCGTTACATGCGAAGGAAAACCACGAAAAATTCTTTTAAATTGCTGAATGGTAATAGGTTTCCAGCTAAATGTTGATTATCGCAATGACATTATTTTTTATAATCAATAATTTTTTTATCATCCTTGAAAAACAATCTGTCATCTTAGTGAATATTCTGAAACACTCTTCTCATATTAATATTTTTTTTTTCCACAGCCCAGGAATCAAAGTAACTTGCAATTTAAGTATCGGAATAAAAGCATACTTATAAAAGCTATTTTAGTAACCAAATTTTGCAAGAAGAAAATAAGGAAAACCAAAACCACGAAAACGTTTGTCAGATTTTTTGTAATAGGATTCCATCGAAATGTTCATTATAGCAATGAAATCATTTTTAACAATCAATTATTTTTTTATTATCATCTTTGATTATAGCCTAACTAAGTAAATGTTGTGAAATGCTGTAAAAAGATTTTTTGTACTTTTTTGTATTTTTGAACACAACCAAGATATAAAAAAGTTACTTGTAATTTAAATACAGGAATGAAATTATATTTTGAAGGACTTTTTGAATGAAAATAATTAGACTTTACATTACGCACAAATGAAAACCATGAAAAAGTTTTAATAACAAACTAATTGAACGCTAGCAGACAATTATGAGACTCTATCTCAGCAATTATTAACATTTTCCAATTTATTGTTCTTCATGAAATTAAATGTTTTGGGCAGCTTAGATTGCTTATAAAACTGTTCTTTATTTTATTTTAATGATTTAATTTTTAGTTATTTTTATATGTTTTTAATAAGCACTTAAAGTGCTTTTTTTTATTATTATTATTAGTTTCAAGTATATGAATTTCAGAACAATATAAAAATCAATTTTCAAGAATATATTAATTTTTTCATTTTAAATTTTCAAACATACAAATCATAAATCTTTAAAAAATTTGAACAAAAATGTGTTCAGATTTTTCTGGCACAGAGACAGAATGTTATTATTTATCATGACAATTTATAAAAATCAAATAAATAAAAAATAGAGTAGAGACCAGTAATGTCAAAGTTCACCTTGACATCCGTTTGGTATAGTGATTGATCTTTCTATCTTTATATCTTTGTCTGAGTATACACAAGCAAAGGAGGGGATACAAGCATCTATATTCATTGTCTACGAAGTACTTCGATTGGTTTGAATAAATTATCAAACGAGCATGCGCATTAGCGAAATTGCGCCAAACAAAAATGCAAAAAAATGCCATTCTAGTAAACCTGACGAAACGATTAAGTGATAAAGATGAAAACGATAATGCGATAGGCCAATCAAATGCCTCTATTTATTAAAAAGGTGGGCAGCCAAGCAACAGCCATACTTTGGCGTAAGATATTTTGAAGCCTTTTTATTTATTTCTCTCTCTAAGAAAGTAATAAATCTGTCTAATTACAGAGAAGACAAAAAATTCACATTTTTTGCAGTATTTACTGGTATGCCAATAGAGGGATAAAACATTGGAATAAGGTAAACTTATCAGAAAGAAATCCCCTCTGCAGAGGATCAAAATTGTGATGGCATGTCTTCGGATCATCCTCAGGGATGTTTCCCAGACCGTCGCCAATAGCCCATTGTGCAGCTCTAGTGCGACGTAAATTAACTACAACAACAACATATCAGAAAGAAAATCCTTGGAACTTCGTTGCCACAGAAGAAATAAGAATTTCACTTCCTTTTAGTTTTAGGCTAATACTTTACAACCTCTCAGCCGGGTGCAAAGTGGAAGTAGTAAGGCGAAATATAAAATTAATTAAAATAGCAATGTTCAAAACTTTGTACTTTACTTAGACAACTGTATACTGCAATTATAGGTTAGTCGTTAAAGTAATTTAAATTATCTCGTAAGCAACTTATTGTTACCTATAGTCTATAGTATGTCTTAGTGCTCTTTAAAAAAGTTGGTATGCTACTTTTTATAAGCATTATCTTATTTGCTAGCTATTTCTTTTAATTGAAATGATCAAATTGAATTGGAATTTGAAAAGTGTATTTTAGATTAACTGATGCCCTAACATCTTGCATATATTTCGGTTATGTCATCTCTTTCAAAATTGAATATTAGTTAAGACAAGATGAATTGTTTTATCAATATGATTAATGTTGAATCAGAACTTTGAGAATTGACCTAATAAAAATAGAATGTTGAATGAATTTACTTATGTATATATATATATATATGAAATGAATATATATGAATATATATATATATATATATATATATATATATATATATATATATTTTCTGTTTCGTTTTTGTATGAAAATTTGTAGCTTCATATTTAATAATTCTGAGATCTTAAACAAATTATTACATCTGAAAAAGAAAAAAAAAAAAGCAGATTTAGTCTTCCTATTCGTTTTTTTTACATTTCTTTATATATTTCAGGACTGGATTAAGAACTTAGTGGCCCTAAGCACTTAAACAATTTTGATGCTCCTTAAATGTAATTAAGAGTATTTACGCAAATAAAAAAAATATTTTTCCTAAATAAAATTAATGCAATTTTACAATAATTGTACATAAGTGCCAAATTTAACCAGTACATTCATTCATGGGCAGGGGGACCCTTAAGAATTTTACTTTCTATAAAATGTATTAATAAAAAAGCTAAGAATTAACAGCATTATCTTATATATATTTTTAAATAAATATACTCTTATTGTATAAAGTGTGCATATTCTACTAATAGTGGTTGATTATCATGCAAACATCAATCATTTGACTAGTTTATCACCAAGAAACTTAAAAAGTCAACCAAAATCTATTTTCCAATGAAATTTTTAGGTAACAGGGCATTGAAAGATGTTTTAATAACTGTTTATTTGGGGGATATTTCCGTATCGTGATCTGTCATGCGCGCCAATTACAACTGCCACGGTGCCAAATAGATTTTAAACTTGCACATTTTTAAGAAAAAAACATGTACATTGACGTTTGCCTGGACTTTTTGAGTGGTGCCCTTTCTGTGATGCTTATTTCCAGCCCGGAAGTTTCTGAGACTCTGCGATAATTCTGCCACAGATCACGGTACAGAAATCTCCCCTTTAGACGGACAAAATAATTCATACCTTTTGAATTTTTTTTATTTGTTATACCTTTACATTTATTTAATTTAATTATTTTAATGAACGTCCATGGTTTTGAAAATTATTATTTGAGAATTACGACTGGTCAGCATCTCGAAATATTATTTTTTTAAAATTATGCATAGTTTAAAAATGTTTTATTTGAGTTTTTGGGACAATCAAAATGTGTTTGTTAAAATTATTGTTTTATATCTTAAAAAATGATTTATTTTATGTGTGGGATGTTTTTTTTAGTTCATTTTTAAACATTATGGCATGTTATCCAAAACATTTTTGTTCCCCTGAGGTCCTATTAAGACTGCCCTGAATAGAATGCTTTTTGTTAAGGATATAGTGCAAATCAAAATTTTTCATTTAACTAACTACATGCTTTGTAATCTTAGAGCCATACAATAATAATTTTGACAGTTCACCCTAATTTTTTATTAAAATTTTCCGGGTGTTCTGTAATGTCTTCCTATATGCTTTTTAAATTTTTGCTGAAAATTAAGAAGAAAAAATTTTTTCATTGTGGGTCTCCAGCTAATATGTATTCATCTAAAGAAAGTTATCAAACGAACTTTAACATGGTTGCCACTCATTAGGAAAAACCTGGAAAATGCAGGGAATATAAAAATCAGCTAAAGTAACAGAAAAAATGCAAGGAGTTTTTCCTTACAAATTGTTGAAAATACAAGGAATTTTATTTACTCTTTTAAAAAAATGATGTTCTCTTTGAGATAGTGAAGGAAGATATTTCAGCTATACTAAACTATTTCATATACTATAGCATTATTTGTTTTAAGTAGCTGTTCCTCTAAGTTTATTCAGCAATTAAAACTGGTATAGTTAACCCAACAGTTGTTCTTTCCTCTTTATATATTGTACTTTTTTTTCCTTCCAAATTTGAGTGGCAAACCTCTACTACAAGTTGAAGGACAACTTATTTTCAATAGAATATGGAAAGGTCCCTAAGATGCACATAAATTTGTTTAAACCGTGCTCTAGTTTTGTATTTCAGTTATCCAGCTGTCCCAGTTAAATTTACTACCGTTTAGCAGTACCTTCACAAATTCAACTTTAGGAAGAACGGTAGTTTCACAAAATACTATTTTTTATAAACCATCTTTTTATCTGAAACTTTTTTTTTTTTTTTTTTTTTGTACGACTTAACCGAAAATGTTCTTGTAATGAAAATAACTTTCAGTGCTAGTACTTTTAAATGCATGTTTTTATTAAATTCAAGTTGAAATTCAACTAAGGACAATGACTTTTAAATTTGAGTACTATTTTAAGCCCAAGATTTTACAATAGAGCTAATTATTTTTGAATATATGGGGAAAAATATATCGAAATTCACTAGTCGTAAAAATTTTTTAGTGACAGTTTTCGAAAATATATTCTTACTTTACCCTATTTTTGTGTTTATTTTTTAACATACTTTTTAATTTTCACAAATTATGACTACATTTTCACAAAATAGGTACCTCTCGAAAAAACTTAGACTGATCCTAGATGTCTGTCCAGGCCAAATTTACTACAGTTTAACAGTACCTCCACAAATTCACCTTTAGGAAAAGTTTAGGTAGTTTCACAAAATACTCTTTCTTAAAATTTTATTTTTGTATCCCGTAAGAAAGGATAAATCCATATTTTTGTGTTGATTTTTTTGATATAATTTTTAATTTTCACAAATTAGGTCTAAATTTTCACAAAATAAGTACCTCTCAGAAGGACCTGAGACAGACCCCTGCTGATATTTCTTATATGCTAGTGCCTAAGTAGGTGGTCCGTTTAAAAAAAAGCATATGGGTCATTTTGTGATGGGATACCAACAATACACAACTTCTTTTTTTCTTTTTTGTGGGATTAAAATAAATATAGTACTATAATAGCAATTAAGTTTAAAAACCATGATCTTGTGTTAAAAACTTATAATCTAATTAAAATGTGCAAATTTTTTTTTCTTCTATTGGTGCCCCCTTCTAGTACCCTACGCTCGTGCTTACTATGCTTAATGGTTAATCTGGGCCCTGCCACTGTTAGTTGCAAAATGACTATATTTTTGTGACTTTAAAAACTTAGGATTCAGTTTATACAAATTCCCTTTTTACTGAAAGCAGGTCTGTAGATGTAGGTCAGGTATTGGGTAGGGTATATATAAATTATCATGTTTCTTCAAGAAGTTGGCTTGGACCTACATTTCAGCTGAGCCCCGTGAAAAAGCTGTGACAGAATTCAGATGTGTGGTAGGCCATGACTGCCTGGCAAACCATCTTGACCAAATTAGAACCATTTGTTGGGATGCTTGGTGGAGGCTCCTAGGTGAAGCGCTCGACATCTGTCGATGGGACATTCGTGTTCTCTTAACTGTGTTCTTTGTATATCTTATAAGAGTGCGCCATTTTCCTTTGCCAATGGAAATTATAAAAAATGTATTAAAACTCTAAATTGTTTTAGAGTTGTGGTGGCTTGGGGCAGTGGCGTGGATCAAATGGTACTGAGCCGTCCATTTCATTGAAACTGAATTTAAATTCTTAGGTTTATACCCTAAATTAAAAATATCTGTGTTCCATTAAAATTTTATTTATTTAAAAAGAAAGGGGCCCCCGAAGGTAGTGACATAAATTTTTTAATGTTTGTAATGTATCATTGTTTCCAATTACCCCTAGATGGAACCATCTCATTGCAAAGAAACAAGCTCAGGGTTCTCATTGATTTAATGTTCTAGTAAGTTAAAATGTTAAATCACTTTATATTTATTTTTTGGTGTAACTGTATTTTATTTTGAAGGCATGTTTAAATACAATTAAATTGAAATTAATATATCAAAATCTAAAATATAAACAATAAACGCCTGTCCCCAGAGCTGGCCACGGTCAAGTTATCAAACGTTGACAGGTCCGCTGTGATAAAAAGGTTGGGGAACACTGGCTTAGAGGATGGAGTTACGTTGCCTTCTAGATTACAAGGCTACAGAGTTCAACATTGATAATTATAAAATTAGAATAAGGTTGGTTAATTATAAAATAATGTAAATTAGTTTTGTTTAAGAAAGATTTAATACTTTTGTTTTCATTTCTCAAAACATCATTAAAAGCATAGGTATTAATCAATGTTTTTTTTTTCCTTCGAATATTTTTTAAAAAATAAATCTATTCATTGAAGTATTCACTAAATTTATTTCAGCTCTTGAAAGTTGAGTTATTTTTTCCAGCTGCCGGATTTCTTCTACAGTTGATGTGTAATTGAAGCGGTCAATGTTAAAAGGGGGTATGTAACATTTTTACGAAGATAAGTTTTTTTTGTTGGTTTTGGAATCTGCATAGGTTAAACCCAATGTTTAGTGTTGGGGGCTACACCTTCAGTTTTTGAAAAGTGCCACACACATGCCCCATTTCCGCAATGACTATAGCAACAGTGTATCTTGGAAAATCAGTTACCATAATTTTACAATATTCGATGACACTAATAATTATTGCAATTGGTGCTCGAACGAGGCAATGTTTTCGTAAGTGTGACAAAGTGAGGCCTATTAACTGCGATATTATTGAACACTTAACTACATGGGCTTAATATTTTAACATAAGTGTTGGAAAATGTAAACAAATAAATGGGCAGTGTTTTCCTTCTTGCTGTATCACTTCCTGTTTTTTCTCAGCTAGAAGGAAGTTGGTGTTTTTGTAGTCAGTTATTTTTTTGCTTTTGATAGAGTTATGCTCTTTTCTTGAAGAGTTATGTTTAGTTTTCTTTCTTTGTATTTAAAGTTTCATCTTCTCAAATAAACAAGCTTTATGTGAATTTATAATAGATATCTGAATATGTTGGTTCTTCTTTTCAACAATAAGTATTTTATATCAGAAAAATAAGTAGATTTCCAACTTATCAACTCCGCTGAAACAAAAAGAATGGTAGATTAGCTTGGTGGGGGGAGGCATACTGAAGAGGGCTTACCAACATGTGTAGTTATTCATCAGTAACTGCCAAATAGTGTTTGAAAGAAATGTTATCAAGAACAGCAGAGTGAAAGGGTAAGATGATTGTAAATGTAGGCTTTATGAAATATTTGATGAGATCAAACAGAGGGAAATATTTGATCAGGGTGCATAGCAAAATTTTTCAACAAAAAAATGAGCACCTTTTAAGTATTTTTTAAGCACTTTAAAAAATATTATAATTAGGATATGGACACTCATATTTCTTTCCCATCATATTGTTAAAAATTCTTCATATATATGTGCTAACAAAATACAGAATAGTTTTCTAAGATCATAATAAAATAACTTGTTTCTGACAAAGAATTCTTTTCGTGATTATATTAGCCGCCGTTAAAACAATTTATGCAGATTTTTGAATACATTCAATATTGAATGAATCATTCCATTTTTTAACTTTATAAATACTTTACACAATTATGTAAAAGAAATTTTTCAAAATTATAAATAATTAATGTAACTATTATTTAAAAAGATTATCTCTCTTGCAAAATACAGCAGAGTTGCTCTTTTGAATGCATGAATCCTTCCCACTGAATCCAACTCGGTATTCCAACCCGCAACTATTTCATAAAATGATAAGCGCTTTCATACGCTACAGACTGATGGTATGTCTGTGGTTGTGGTTGAATGAATTATGAAAATGTTAAATAGAGCAATGTGAAAACCACGCTTTTTGCTTAATTTGAGGCAAAAATTGATAGGGTAATGAAAAAAAATCTCATTTCGGAAAAGGGGAAATGAAGCACTTTTTAAAAACATCTAATGAAAAAAAGCACCTTTAAAACACGAAAGTCGAAAATAAGCACCTTTAAGCACCTTTTAAAACTCCTACGCACCCTGTTGAACCTTCACTTAACAGTAAAGGATTTCAAGATACGTATTTACAGAGCCTCATCGAGTGAAGGCCAGCAAGGGAACTCTTACAATCCTTGAATTAGGTAAAAATGATGAAATGAATGATTTAATTCAGTCAACACCTTCACTGGAAATTTTTTTTTTTCTTTGTTTATCATGTCAAGTAAGAGAGAAGAAAGTGTTTTGTTTTTAAAAAAGCTTTTGCTGCACTTCATGGGAAGAGAGTCTTAGCATAGCTGCCAACTCTGCCAGTTTCTCCTGGTCTATTGATTTAATTGAAATTCTCCTGCTTTTTGTGCATTTCCCTAAAATTGAGTAAGTTTCCTATGAAAATAAAATTTTTGTCCTGATTATTGCTTGCTTGAATATATAAATAAGTATCACTAATATGTAATGAAGCGAACCTCATTTATAGAAATCGATTCAAAACTTATTTTTGTTTTAAAATGATCCATTTATTTAGTTCTCTCTTTTTAAATTAAATTAAAAAAAAATCTTTAACTAACTTTGATGAATTAAGTGCCTATGAATATTTGAAATTATGAATAAAAATAATACATAACATTTCAAACATGTTTAAAGTTAATCATAACTTGAAAAAATTGCAGTTTTTCTATTTTAGAGGACTATAAAATTCCCTATTGGAAAATATTGAGTACATTATGCAACAATATATATTGGATTTTTTCCTATTCATGTTGGCGAGTATACTCTTAGCCGAAAATTTAGATTTTTAAGAGGAAAAAGCAGAAGTAGTGTGAAAATTAGGTGCAGAAGCTTTTCACATCAAGAAGTTTAATTTGAGACAAATTCATTATGGAAGTATCTTGATGCTCTTTCAGGCTGCGTAACATTTTTAAAAAGTGCTTATATTTGAATATTTTTTAAAAAAGCTCTTAAAAGTGCTTTTTTCATGGTGTGTTTTGAAAAGGTGCTTAATTTTTTTTCTTCGAAAATGAGATTTGATTCTTAACCATGTCCATTTTTGCTGCGTATTATGAAAAAGCATGTTTTTCTCATTGTTCTATTAAACTTCTACACAATTCATCCAACCACATTCCATTTCGGCGTGCCGTCGGTACGTAACGTATGATAACGCCAATCATGTTACATGTTTGATGAAGTACTTGGGGGTGACTACTGAGCTGAGTTCGTTCAGATTCTTGTACTCTCATGTGCAACTCTGCTGCATTCTCAATTTCAGGTCTCATTTTCCACCCTCAGAAATTAAACTGAAAAATCTCTCGATCTTTTTATGGTGGCTAATATAATCATGAAAAAGAGTTCTTGTTTAGAAACTGGTTATTTTATCATAATCATGTAAAGTGTTTGAAAATTATTTTGCAATTTGTTAATGTATATAGTGCTTAAAAAGTACTGTAAATGTGCTTGTTTTTTGTTAAGATGTTTGGCTACGCACCCTGTCTTTTGAATATGAAAATTATGCACGGCCCATTCATCAACAAAAATCCTGAGCTCAATTTCGGACACATATTATTTGGAATACTGTAAGAAACACAAGCAGGGGAGCCATCCTCTTTGCAAAGGATCGAAATGGCGATGACGTGTGTTCTGATCATCCCAGGAATGTTTCCCAGACCGATACATTAATAACCCATTGTGCAGCTCTAGTGCTACATAAATAAAGTATCTGCCTACCAATAATTTGGAAGCAATTAAAACAATCTGTCCGCAATTGAGATGGTGGTTTTTCTCATAGGTGCAGATTTGTAACATTAACCCCTTCAATTCTTGACAACTCCTTCATAATTTTTAAATACTTTTCAATTTTCTAATTTTCTTTTATTATTGTTAGTTGTGAAAGATGGCAGACCATACTGATGAGAAGCCACCTGCTCCACCAGTTAGGTTAACCAGCACAAGGTATGTGTGGTTTATTCTTTTCTTTAATATTAATCGGGGATAGATAATAAGTCAGTATGTTGCAGTATACTATTGTTAGTCAAAGTGAATATGAAGTAACTTAAAAAAGAAAAATAATCTCAAAATTAGGACAAAATCTTGCTTCAGAAGGAAAAAAAAAGCTGATGTAGATGAAAAGATAAAATTTGCTACGATGTTCAATTACTATGTTATCCAATCAATAATTGTGACTTAGTAAATTGGTTTTTTTTAAAAATTGTCATTGTGTTATTCTGCTAAATCTTTAAATTGAGTAATTTTTCAATTGAAAATGTTTTGTATTCTAATGTTTTTAGTGTTGATTCACTCTAAATCTCCCAAATTCAGTTTATATATTCTACTAGGCTCTATAATTAAATAGGTACATGATTAAAAATGTCTAGTTTGATTAAGCAAAACAAAATTTTCTAATTATAAAAAATTGATGGAGAAAGAAAACTAATATATCAGATGTAGACAACAAATTATTTTTCTTTGATGCTATTATAAAAGTTTCTTTTTTTCTCATTTGCTTATTAATGTTTTTTTTATTTTTAAAAAAAGTACACTTGCAAGTAGCACCGGGTGATGTTAAGATTTCGACATCGCGATGTATCGTCAGCGTAGCGTCTTAGCATAGCTATACTTTTAATATATCACTGTTGCACTGCGCTGAGATGCAGGTGACTTCCCAGTCAGCCCCCCCTACACACACACACCTTAAATTTAGTTCATAACTATCAATAATAAAAGTAAAAAAAAAAAAGCTCTTCACACAAGCTTGGGGTCATCCATTTCATGGTCGGGATAAGCGATCTGTTGGTGATGCATCGTGAAACATAGCCCAGTCTTACTTGCAAGGAAGTGATGTGATATATTTTATTGCAGGGACTCCACAGTTGCAGTTGATATGCGGCCTTTACCAAAAGAACCTGACAGTGAAGATAAGAAAAAAGTAAAGCTAAAAGCTTCAAAAAGTAAATTATTTCCCTCACAAATCAAAACTATATTGCACCAAGCCAAATTATTAGAGTTTATACCTTTATCTTTAGACATACACGTAATGCGTTTTTTATATAATTCCTATTTGTATTTGTTTATTGCACTAAAATGTTAACCCATCGATATGCGAACGTAAACGAGTGCAAATCGGTTTCAGTCACATTCTCGCATGCGTCAGTTGCAGTCGTGTTTATGGTCTTTGTTTGTGTCACAGTTTCGTACTAGGCAGTTATTTGTTTATTTTGTGTGCAGTGTGTAAGTAATCACTTGAAACATTTTCATCATGGGTAAAAAAAGCAATCTTTCACCGTGTGAAAAAGCTGTAAGTTAAGGCCCTCGTGAAATATCATGGAGATGGAAGGTTTCTGAAGCTAACATTCGACACACAAAGAAGAAAATTGAGCCCAAAACAAAAGAGAAGATGTAGTAGCATTTTATAGTGCCTCTAATAATTTGGCCAGGTTTTCTAATAAGTTTATTTTTAGTTGCTTTCAGTTAGTAATTAAGTGAAATAATAAATTATATTTATGATTGTTGTGTAACACTAAGTCAATAAAATTTTTTTTTTTTTTATAATTTACTTTGTGCAAACTACACATGTTATTTCTCTAAGTTTTTCAATTAATAAGCTGTTTGATATTTCGTCTATTAAAAAATAAATGTTAGTATATATTTATTATTTTATTTAATAATGGTAGAAAAAGTTTTGAATTATAAGGTATCTAATTTTTTACATCACTTTAAAGTATGTAATTTTAAATGGTCAAATATAAAATTTGAGCGAAATCGGTTGAATAGTTCCTGAGAAATCGAATTTTAAATATTCTTTAAAATTCTATTTCTCGAGAACCATTTATCTGATTTTGCTCTAATTTCATATTTTGATTTATATTAAAGTTATATACTTTAAAATAACGTAAAAAATTATATACCTTATATTAAACGTTTTTTATACTATTATTAAATGAAATAATAAATATATACTAGAATTTATTTTTTGCATTTGGGAGTCAGTTGAATAAGGTATTTGAAAGTATGCAGAAATGATTTTGACTAAGTTTAATTAGTTTAAAACACTAGTAGATGAAAAGGTCTCCCCTCTCCCTAAAAGTTTTTGTTTTATGAAATGACTGCTTGTCAATGAAATGAACTATTATTACTGTAAAACTCACTCTTTTTCTATACAATTATTTCATAAATTATGTTTTTACTGAAGAAATTATTCATGAAAATAACTATTTATTCTTATTTTGTTATGAATATTTTAGTTAAAAATTTTTTTCTTTAAACAAAACGTGTTAAAAATAAAATTAGTTCCAGAACCAGGGGTCTGTCCAGACATTTTGTGTAAGGTCCGTTTTTGTAAAATTGTGAAAAAATTACTCGTAATTTGGGAACATAAAATAAACATTAAGTTACATTCTTTCAACCAGGGTCCACTTTTGTGAATTTGTGCAAATAGGGTCCGTTATTGCAAAAAAACTTTTTCAAGGAGCTTTTAAATTGTAAAGACATACAAGATTATGCTCAACACTGAAAAATTATAATCAAAAAAATTAAATTAAAAAAAAATAACAGCAATTGCAGCTACTAAATTAGCGATGCAACATACAAATATTTGGTATTTAGCCTATACTGCTGAACGCAGAATATTCATTTCGGACGAATAAAGGAAGAAGCTTCTGCCGTAGACAAAACTTAGTTCGTTTACATCTGTCTTTCTCCCCCCCTCCCTTCCTGGGAAGGGTTTATTCGATTAACAAAACGATAATGAAGATAAACAAATTTGTGAAGGGTCAGATTAAAAGATAAATTATTTTGTGAAGGGTCCGTTTTTAAGTTAAAATATTTTGCGAAGGGTCCGTTTTTATGAAAAGATATTTTGTGAAGGATCCTTTAACGGACCCAAATTTCTTCTAAACAGACCCCTGTCACCCAAAAATATTTTAAATAACTTAGTTATGTATCACTTTCACTGTGTTACACATTCAATAAACTTAAACAATTCTTAAATTTATATATATTTTTTTAAAAAAATTTACATAAGTTAATTTTTATTTACATAATATTTTATCAATTAATTTTATGAATAATATATTGCCCAATTATTTATTTCAGGGGTCTGTCCAGACATTTTGTGAAAGGTCCCTTTTTTGTAAAATTGTGAAAAAATTACCCGTAATGTGTGAATATAAAATAAACGTTAAGTTACATTCTTTGAACCAAGGTCCGCTTTTGTGAATTTGTAAAAACAGGGTCCGTTATTGAAAAAAAAAAAAAAAAAACTTTTTTGAGGAGTTTTTCAATTGTAAAAGACATACAAGATTATACTCAACACTGTAAAATTATGATTAAAAAAATTAAATTTTAAAAAATAAACAGCAAATGCAGCTACTAAATTAGCAATGCAACAAATATTTGGTATTTAGCCTATACTGCTGAACGCAGAATATTAATTTCGGACGAATAAAGGAAGAAGCTTCTGCCGAAGACAAAACTTAGTTCGTTTGCATTTGTCTTTCTTTCCCCCCACCCTCTGGGAAGGGTTTATTCGATTAACAAAACAATAATGAATATAAACAAATTTGTAAAAGGTCCATTTTTAAGTTAAAATATTTTGTGAAGGGTCCGTTTTTATGAAAAGATATTTTGTGAAGGGTCCCTTAACGGACCCAAATTTCTTCTAAACAGACCCCTGAGAACTATTAAAAAATTAAAGGTGTTATTAGTCAAGATATCGCAAAAAGGATATTTATATATATTTTTTCAAACGGAGAACTTTATGTAATTTAATTTCATTTAAGATGTGTAAAACTCTAATTTGTTTTTGTTTTTTTTTGTTCTCAGTATATTCAGAAGCAATTAATATGATACGTAGCTGAAAACTCTGCTGGATTTAGTCTTTCTTCTAGTCTACTGGTTTAATAAAAATTCTCCTGGTTTTTTATGTTAGAAAATTCTCTAAAATTGAGTAAATTTCCTTTAAAAAAATCCCTACTGAAATAGCATTTCTCACACATTATTGCTTTCTTGAATATTTAAATATGTATTACTTATACGTAATGAAGAGAAGCCTCATTCATAGAAATCGCATCAAAGTTTTTTTTGTTCTAAAATGTTCAGTTTATTTTTATTCAGAACTCTCCTTTTAACTATCTTTGATGAATTAAATGCCTATTAATATTCGAAATTATGAATAAACATAATGCATTACATTTCAAGTTCATTTTATGTTAATTGTAATTGGAAGATATTGCAGTTTTTCTATTTTGATGACTATAAAATTCCCTATGTGAAATATATTTAGTTCATTCTGCAGCAATTATTATATTTCGTAAAATCTAGTGGCTTTTTTCCTATCCGTGTTGGCAGCTATATGATGAGCTATTGTCAAAATTGACTCTATAAAATTAGTAAAAATTTTTTTAATATTATGTTTTTAGACTTACTTGATTGTTCTTTAGGTACAAAGAAAGAGAAAAAGGAAATGCCCATTATATCACCGCCTACAAATTTTGAGCATACAGTTCACGTTGGCTTTGATGCTGTCACTGGGGAATTCACTGTACGTATTTCATCTCTCCTATTCATCTAATTGTTATTCTCAGCCTTTTTTTGTCACTTTTAACGATTTTGAAATTTTCCGGCACACAAAGAACAAAAATAAGTTTAATAAAAAAGTTATTTACATATCCTGTGTAAAATAGTTTATGATAACAGGGTGCATAGCATTTTTAAAAAATACTTAAAAGTGCTTTTTTTAATTTTCGTTTTTTAAAAGCCCCTAAAGTGGCTTTTTCCATTGGGTATTTTTAAAAAGTGCTTAATTTTCTCTTTTTCAAAATTGCATAAAGATACAGTTCAGATTGCTGCATTCAACGTTTTCACAATTAATTCAACCCCAATCTATTTCGGCATTCTGTCAGTCCGTAGCGTATGAAAAGGCCATTTGTTTTACATGATTCAAAATTTCATGATTTTTGACAATTGTCAAAAATAATGCCCTAATTTTTTTTTTTTTTTACATGACGTTAAAACAAGATAAAATTGTCAGATGTCAAAAACTTTCCAACCCTACCTAATTATATTTTTCTAAAGTGCTTAAAAATATTTTTTGAGTACTTGAAAAGTGCTTAAAAGGTGCTTATTTTTTGTTGAATAATTTGGCTACGCACCCTGGATAATAATTTTGAATGTGATGTAAAATATTATGTACTACAAAAACACGTTTATTATCCTTTTGCTTACGGCTATGTAATGGTACAAATATGTACCATATGTAATGATATGAACCATATGTAATGGTACTAATGATACACCGTAAGCAAAGGGTTAAGGGATTAATTACCTTTTTCAATGTGTGCAGTTCTTATTTTGCCTTCTTTCCCTCGCATGGCTTAATAGTTCTTTTGTTTTTATTAGTTATTAACTGTTAGTTTTTTCTGGTTTTAAATTATTAGCTTGTTTTTGTATACTTATTAATTGTTAGGTTTTTTTTTACATTGTTTTTTTTCTTCGTAATTCCTCTTTAACCTGTTTCTTTTTTTTTTTGTTTAGCTAATTATTAATTGTTAGCTTGTTTTTGTTAGTTATCCTTTGTTAATTTGTTTTAATAATTATTAATTGCATAGCTTATTTTAATTGTTAGCTTTTATTTCCTTTTGTAAGTTAATATTTAGCTTGCTTTCTTTCAATTAATAATAATAATTTTTATAGTCGTTAAATTTTCCTACTACTTATTTTAAGATTGTCAGAGTCATGACTATCGCTGTCAAAGATGTTCACACTGTTAAAACGTGGCAAAATTATAAAAAGTGTGTATATGTATATATATTTTAGTTTAAATTTTACTCGTAATGAAAAAAGTATCATAATTTTTACTGTATCATTTGGCGGCACTCAAAAATGACTGAGATTCACTGTTTTAGAGCATCCCTGTGGCAGAATTTTTTAGAGCTATCTGCAACAAAACTCTCTAGCACTAAAATCTTTCTGCAAGATACTTTTAATAATATGTTACTCATTTAATTAATAACTATTAATGATTACTAATTTATTAAATAATTAACAAAAGTTCTGTGTTTACAACAAAAATTATAATTTTGTAAACATGTAATAATTTTTTATTCTAATATGAGTGATATTTTCACATTTAGTTGACGGGGGGCGCACAAATTATTTCCTTCGCATTTTGTAAATAATTATCACAATAAAGAAATAACTATGAAATCCGTTTTCGAAAAAAAAGAGATAGATGAAATCATGCGAATTAAAGTGTATAATAAATAATTGTAATATTGCATAATAAATTTCAGATTTAAGAACTATTGAAAAATCAATAGGAACAACTGCCGAAAATTCGATAGAATCATTGCCTTAAAAAGTAAATACTCAAATGCACGAATTTTCCACATTGTTTGAAATATATGGAGAAATTTAAAAACCATGTGAAAATAAATATCAACTGCCGAAAATACGATTGAAACGTCGATTTACTATACAACGGGAGTAAATCGTCAAAAAAGATTGTCAAATATTACGTGTAAATTTCTGTAAAAAAGAGAGCTAAAATGTTTTCACTGCAAGAACTCTGCCACACATCATTTTTTAGACTTTATCTAAATATTTGTGAATGACATTTTAGGTTATTTAATGAGTACTACTTTTGATTGCAGGGTATGCCAGAATCCTGGGCTAGACTGTTACAAAGTTCTAACATTACCAAATCAGAACAAAAACAAAATCCCCAAGCAGTTTTGGATGTTCTGAATTGGTATGATGCTAGTACCAAAGAGAAACAAGAATCTAAATACATGACTATGAACAAAACATATGGTGAGAATGATCTACATGGCGTTTCTTACAACAAAAATGCAAATATTTTCATTTTCAACTTACTAAATTAATTGTTGAAAAAATGCCTAAATGAATACCAGGATTTTATAAATTTATTTTGGAAACAGTTATTGATGATTTAACAGATTGAATCATGATCTCAATTGAAACTCCAAATTTGCTCCACAAGACATGAAGAGAGACTGTGGAACAACTAATGATACATATACAAATTTGAATTATTTTTTATTTTATTTCCTTACCTAATTTCTTTGTGTTTCATTATATATCTTTTTAATGCAGTAGAGAACCATTTATCCGGTATCCAGAAAATTTTTGCTTGGATTTCATTTGAATTAGAGCGATTGAGAAAAAAAAAGAAGTTTGTCAAAACTTCAATATTTTTTCCGTGACCTCGAAGATCTTTAGATCCATAGTGGGTCAGGAAAAGGACAAATGTTTTGTTTTCTCCCGTCTGCCTGGAAGAAACGCTTTTCTCATGTGCTGCTGTCAATCAAACATGAAGGATTTCGTTTTCTCTTTGATTTACTAGGGGGTGGAGAAAATGCATTTCATGCACATATCAGATGAAAGAGAAATAAAAACAAAAATATATCTCTATTCTGTACTGATAAAAGGTGAAATGGAATGTTGAAAGCGATTAAACTAAACTACGGCTATTTTTTATTTAGTAATAAAGTAGGAATAGTGTTGAGCTTAATTTAATCATTTAAAAAATAATCAGAAATTTGTAAATTATAATTTAGTAAATTATTAACATAATTGGCTGTGCTAGTGGAGGGAAAATACAAAAACCATCAAGCTAGCATTAAATGATTACAGAGTGAGTTATAAAACATTCGTTAGAATTCAAATTTAAGTGGATTTTTTTAATGCATTATTTAAAAAAGTGGATTAAATAGGAAAAAAATTTAGAACATTTAATTAAAAATACAATAAAGTTTTGCCACTCCTTATAAGAACATAAAGTTTTAAAAAATAAATAAAATTTTAAATTAGTATGAATCTAAATCTACAGTCAGATCCTGTTAAATTTAGAATCTGGAATGAAAATTCAGAAATTGAACAACGATATTGCCTGAAAGTTTTTTTTTTTTTTGGTTAATGGTGGGCACTTGGGTCTATTTCCCATTGGCCTCTGAAATGCCAGAATTGCTACTCTCTTATCATTACCCAGTGAGCACCTATGGCTAAGCCACGGTAGTGGATTAGCCTCTCCCACGTCATACAACCACAAACCCGTTTATAGGGTTGCATTCACACAATCATACAGAAGAAAGGACAAAGAGAGAGAGAGAGAAAGAAACATCCATGCCCTGAGCGGGATTCGAACTCGCAACCATCGGCTCCTCAGTCAGGTACACTAACCACTCGGCCACCTGGTTGGCTATTGCCTGAAGGTAAAATGAGGGATTACAGATTCGCAAGCCCCGGAATAATTTGAGAAAAGAAGATTTTTTAAAAAAAAAACCCCAGTGAATTGTCAGTGGTAAATGCAATCTTACCCCAAAAGCGGGAATTGTCATTGTCATAGAATTTGACATTCGATTTAATTGTTAGATTTCCGTTTTTCGTAATATCGTTATTTGCGCAATAGAGGATTTTTAAAAAAGATCCAATTTTTTTTTTCTTCTTCCCAAACCAACCATCAGTAGGGTGCATCTTCAAGATTCTTCTATTATTCTTAACCGTTTCTGAGTGTTGTCAATTGGATGACCGAGTTAAGGCTTCGAGACTATTGACATGTTAAATTTATTTTAAATCCACTTAAGTTACTCAGTTTTTGTTCTCCTTGATTTATTATGACAAATTGTTTTATAATTTTGAATAATACATTATCATTACGATTATTTAGTATGAACAAAATGCTTTTTAATTACCTGTTATATTCAACTATTCGACATCGATTAACAATTTAGAAAGAAAAATAAAAATTAATTATTTTTCTTTTGAATAAATTCAGATTCTTTAGAAGTGCAATATCATTTGCATGCTTTTCTTGATGTGGAATTACATGTGCTTTCGTTAAAAATTGTCTCTTTTTTATAAAAAATATATAAGGAGAAGATTGTTTATTCATTTAAGCATACAATTATTTATAACCAGGGTGCATACAGACTCCTTATACTTCTTAGAAACTCCTTGGAAATTAAAAAGTCTCCAAGGAGTACTTGGAACTACAGTGATACCTCGAGATACGAGTTTAATTCGTTCCATAACCTTGCTCGTATCTCAAAGCAATTTTCCTCATTCTCGTATCTCAAAGCAGGCCACAGCTTTCATGCAGAGGTCAAGGTCATCGTTGTAACACTCAGCCAGGCTTGATCGATAATTCTGAGGCATATCACGATGTTAAAGTGATCCTTCCAGTACTCGCGAAGAGTGAGGTTTGTGTTCTCTGTCACCTCAAAGCAGCGCTGGAACAGGTGCTTAGTGTACAGCTTTTTAAAATTAGAAATCACCTGCTGATCCATGGGCTGCAGGATAGGAGTGGTGTTAGGTGGTACATAGAGAACCTTTATAAACTTGAACTCTTCGAAGTTGTCATGTTCGTGGTTTGGTGGGTGAGCAGGAGCATTGTCGAGGATGAGAAGGGCTAGCATGGCCGTTCCTCGTATCTCAAATGTCGCTCGTATCTCAAAACTAAATTTCGCTCCCTCGACAGCTCGTATCTCAAATAACTCGTATGTTAAGGCACTCGTATTTCGAGGTACCACTGTACTTAGTTTTCTTAATTAGTCCTTAGAAACTCCTTAGATTACTGTGTTGCATAGATGAACTTACTAAGTACGTTGATGAATTTGCTGTCAAAACAGGGAAACTAAATGATATGACTTAGCTGTCAAAATCTAATAGTTGAAGAAAAACTTTAAAAGAAAAAAAATTGAATTGCGTTAGAAGAAAAAAATAACAGCAAATAATTTTAATTTTGCATGTTACAAGCAAACTTAATTAATAATTTACTGTGATAATTTTTTTTGTTTTGTTTGTATAAAATGCCTTAGATTTTCTTATATACAGTAGAGCGCCGATTATCCGAACTGCTCGGGACCGAACGTGGTTCAAATAATGAAAAGTTCGGATAATTGAAAAGTTGTTTAAAATCTAATCTAAAGGATTATTATTTGTGCACTAACTTCCCTTCACACTTTTTCTAGGCTTAGGACTGACAGTACTATTTAAAATAGCTCTGGTGTGTTTAAAATTTTTTTTTTTTAAATATTTTTATTTTTAAACTTTTTTTTTTCATTTTGAATTATTTTTATCATATTTCAGCTTTTTGTAATTTTTTTTATCAATTCCTGATTTTACCACTTTTTTCTTTATTTTCCATTGCATAAGAAATAAAGCAAAGACATTTTTTTCAAAGAAGATGATCTTTTTTGAGCAGTCATATCCCTTTATTCTTTTTAAATAAATCAACCGAACTGGATCAAGTTTATTTTGACGTTTTAGCCAATTCATTGCAATATCTAATGAATTGCATGCTTCTATATGAGAAGGTCCACAATCTTAAATTTGATCATCCATTTCTTCCTCTTTGTCTGTGGAGTTCCGATTTTCATTCAAAATTTCAGCAATAATGTTGAATTGTGATGTAACTTTGGTGTGGTAATCCAAGTAAGACACATAATAACTTAAAATGTAAATTTAATAAAACAACAAAACATAACGATCCCATTATCCTCGTCGCCACGTGTTTATATACTCTCTGGAAAGGTAAGGCAGCGCCGCTATTCAGAAACTACAGATTGTCGTCGTTGACTCGTAGAAATGGCGGAAGGTGACGTCGGCTGACATCACAACACCCCTTTGCCCTAGGATAGAACAAAGTCTTTATACCTGTTTGGCCTGACGATGGTATGTCTGGTAATCTTTGGTAATCTTTTCCCTGGTCTCATATGCATTAAGTATTATATCATATGCATCATGCCCCACTCATATGCATTAAGTATTAAAGACCATCTCAGCATACGCGGAGACAAAATTTCTTTAGTGGGCTTATTTTTTGAAAAAATTCCTAGCAGAAGCTGATGATCCGTTATAATAGTGAATTTATGTCCATAAACAAAATGATGAAATTTTTTTATACCGAACACTATTGCCAATGCCTCTTTGTCGATTTGCGCATAATTTCTTTTTGTTGACGTGAGCGTACGCGATGCGAAAGCAATTGGTGCTTCGCAACCATTTTCAAGAACATGACTTAAGACAGCTCCCACGCCAAACGGAGATGCGTCGCAAACTAAAATTATCGGCAATTTTTCATCCAACGGAACCAAAACCGCTTCGGAACTTAACAATTCTTTTAAATATCGAAAAGCTTCATCGTGGACTTCAGACCAATTCCACACTGAATCCCTATCTAGAAGCCTATGTAATACTTCAGCTTTAGTAGCTTTGCCCTTTAGAAAACTATTATAAAAGTTTATCAGACCCAAAAACGCTTGTAACTGAACTTTATTTTTAGGTACCAGAAAAGCATGAATCGCTTCTACTTTACTTTTGGACGGGTGGATGCCCTTCGCATCGATACGGTAGCCCAGAAAATCTACTTCCGTTACCCCAAATAAGCATTTGTTTCCATTTGCCTTAAGTCCCGCTTTTCTCAAACGATCTAGTACTTGTTCTAAGCGAGCGGCTAACTCTTCTTTCGAACTTCCTCTGACAAGTACATCATCAAAATAAGGAACAACCCCTTCTAAATTTCGAAACAAATCTTCGATTAAATTTTGAAATATTCCTGGGGCTACGTTAATTCCGAATTGAAGTATTTTTACCTTATACGCACCCTTGTGCGTGATGATAGTCTGAGCTTCAGCGGAAGCATCATCAACCGGTAATTGTAAATATGCCTGAGCCAAATCTATCTTAGCATAATAACCTCCTCCCTTAAGATTAGAAAGAAGATGATTTACCGCGGGAATTGGATAAGGATGTGCGTTCATTGCTTTGTTTAACGTGATTTTATAATCACCGCACAAACGTACTTCACCTGACGGTTTAATCACTGGAACAACCGGTGTTGACCATTTTGGATTTGAATTTTCCTCAATTACTCCTTCACTTTGAAGTTTTGCTAGGGCGGCTTCAATTTTGGGCCTCATTGCCAAAGGCACGCTTCTTGCTTTACATCTAACAGGCGCTATATCCGAATTTATAGGAAGCGATACTGGATTACCCGTATACGAACCCTATTTATTATCAAAAATATCGTCGTATTTTTTAAGAACTTTTTCGATAATTCCAGTTCTAATTTCGTTTACTCCTGCTATTGAAATTCCTAAAGGTTCAAACCAAGAATACCCCAAAATATTCGTACATTGATTGTTTGAAATTAATAATTCTAACTTAGATTTGAAAAAGTTATGCACAACTTCAACTTTACATACGCCAGCTAGTGAAATCCCATTTTTAGAAAAGTCGCGCAGTTTAATTAAAGTTTTTTCGATCGCGGGTTTCTTAGAACAGAAAACTTTATTCAACGTTTGCAAAAAAATAATCGAATAATAAAAACCCGAATCAATTTCCATTTCTAACTTTTCCTTATCAACCTCAACAATAACGTTTTTCTTAAACGGAGATTGAGAACTTAAAACATTCAAATATTCGGGTTGAAATTCGATTTCATTTGCACGCTGTTTTTCAAATTTATTTTTCTTCCGACAAACTTTTACAATGTGACCCTTAAGACCACAAGAATGGCATATTGCATTTTTGAATTTACACGTTGATCGTTCATGCTTACCACCGCAACCAAAACACACTTTAGAATTTTGAATTTGTAATTTACTACTTACCTGAAACATTAGAATTTTGTTTACTAAGTCGCGCCTTTCTTTTGTTCCGATCACGTACGAAATCAACTACATCCGAATTCTCAGAATAAGAAGAGTTTTGGGTATGAATATGTTTTGATTGGGAAGCCGCAACCTCAGATGCTACGGCAACAGAAATTGCATTTTCAAGAGTTAATTTGCGTTCAGCCAACAATCTTCTTTGAACCTCTTCATCACGAATACCGCAGACTAATTGATCTCGTAATCGTTCTGACAAAGTTTCTCCGAAATTACTATCTTCGGCCAGCTTTCTTAACTCGGTAACGTAAGCATTCACAGATTCTAATTTTGATTGAAATCGTTTATGAAACTTGAAACGTCAAAATATTTCTGAAGATTTAGGACAAAAATGTTCTTTTAAAAGTTTGAATAAATCTTGAAATTTAAATTCTGTAACTTCTTTTGGTGAAACTAAAGTCCGAATTATAGACAAAGTTTTAATTCCACAAACAGCTAAAAGACTCGCACGCTTTTTATTATCATCTACGATAGAATTAGCCTCCAAAAAGTAAGTAATTTGATCAGCATATAACTCGAATGAATTTGGATTTAAAGTGTCAAATTCCTGAATAGAGCCTACCGTCGCCATCTGAGTGCGAAATTTAACTTAAGCCAGATTAAAATATTGCAAATAGAAAAAACGCATTTAACATTTAAAACACCTACCGGAAGCATGAAATAATACCGGTATTGGATCAACAACTCATAGCCCGTAGTCTTTAAGAAATTGCATCTAATTGAAGTGGAACTTCTTCATGCTGTGAGGTAGGATTCCAATTTTCGTGGAGTAAGATCAGTGGAATACGATCCCATTATCCTCGTCGCCACGTGTTTATATACTCTCTGGAAAGGTAAGGCAGCGCCGCTATTCAGAAACTACAGATTGTCGTCGTTGACTCGTAGTAATGACGGAAGGTGACGTCGGCTGACATCACAACAAATAATTTCATCATGATTTAAATTTTGAAATCCTGGGTCATTTTCAGTGTCACGACACCAGTCTTTTACTTCTTCTGCTGTATAACCTGGCATCTTTTCATCGTTTAGATCTACTGGTTCAGAAACTTCAGTTTCGTTTATTTTTTTGTTAAGAATTTTATTCTAAGATTTAAGATTCCAAGCACTGTAATCACTGATCATTAACCATAAGTGACAAGTACCCATCTCCCAATCGTACAACTTCAGCACCCTGTGGCAGAATTTTTTCTGGGTTTCTGCGACAAACCTAACTAGAACCAATATCTTTCTGCAAGGTAGTTATAAATATATCTTTCTGCAAAATATTTTTATCGTTATAAATATATGTGTAATGAATTTATAATAATAGATACACTTCGTGTTTATAAAAAAAGCCTACATGCATAGAATAAAACTGTGTAGATTTTATTTTCTTAATTTCATAATATAAGTTTAAATTTCTTAATAAGTTTAAATTATTTAAGTTTAAATTTGCATAATCTTTGGTAATAAAGAAAAATTATAAATGTATAGATCTGCAGACAAAAATGCTTACTAGAGCATAAATTAAGATTACCCAGAACCTGTAATAAGATGGAACTTATAAAAATAGCTAAGAATGGACAAAAAGATTAAATTTATAAAACAAGATAACTGAATTTGAAGTATCATTTTAAAACAGTATGATTTAACAGTTTCATTATAGTAGTTATATCAGGTACAGAAACAAATCAGGTGAAAAAATCAATATTGAAGTTGAGTAATCAAAATAATAAAATAGGATTGACTATATCTGAATTCTAAAAGCAAAAAAATTAACGCAATCTTTGTTTCAATTTTTTCTATATGAAAACAATTACAAATTAATTAGATTCGATTAATATTGTGCTGACTTATTGAAAGATTTTTTTTATTTTAAAAAAAGGAGGTAAATTAAACTTTTTTCGTGATCAGATTAAGTTCAGAACGAAAAAAATACACAGCGCTTGTGATTTGTAACAGAAGTCGCACTGTATTGTGTACATATATAGCATTGATTTCCCACGAAGTACGCAGACGCGGTTTACGCCTTAATACGCTCAAGTCTATTCAACATTTCGAAACGAAATCGTCTTCATCAGTACTGAAACATCGGTATTAGAGCCATACTCATTGGATGCGATTTTTTTCGAATGTGTATGGAAACCTGTTTGATTCGTCTGTAAATATTTTCCACCAATCTGGTTTTCATTCGCATGCCAAAAAATCGTAGATAGTGAGATATCTATCAGGCTTTATTTCATTTATCGTCAGATTGCGAGTGTATTTTTATATCGACGACTTAATTCAAAGGATATAGGCATTTTATCTTTAAAAAATATATATATAATTATTTTTTACCTTTGACTGCTTCTAAAATTTCTTGATTTGTTGGAGATGCTGTTTCATCCTTACTATCGACATCGCTACTAGTAAGAATATTTGGTTCGAATCTAGAACGTTTTTTTAATATTAGTAGCGGGGGAAGCTTCTCTTTTTTCCTGTCGCTTTCCAGAAAAAATATCTCTGACATCGCTAGATGTTGTCGACTTCCATCTTATTTGTTCTTCGGAATGCCGTCTTGAAAAATGAGTTTTCAAATTTGTTTTAATTATTATTGCTTCACAAGAGCAACAAATAACCTTTTCGCTAGACATGATTTTTTTTAAAAAAAGATAAAAGAATCTTTTTGCGCATGAAATTTTCCACATAAGTGCAAAAAGAAAACTCAAAGCAAATTACTGCGCCAGCGATTGAGGCCGAAGTTGGCAAATTTCCAAAAATAGCTTAATACAGGGGAAAAAATTTCTCCCCTTTTTATCCAGTAACTGTTTGTGTTGGAGATTAACGGAAGATCACGAGCGCTTTCCCCTTCTGCGGTACGCTAGAAAAACAATTATTTGAAAACTATTCAGTAAGAAAAAAAATTTGCAGAACCATTATTGCTTCTGCAGAAGTTTCTGTGTAAAAATTATTTTTTTGTAAAACAGCTTCTGTTTCTGCAGAATCTTTTTTGAGAACTTTTATTTCTGCCAAACCAAAAATTTTTTTTTCCCAAATAAAAAAAATCTTTCTGCAAGAACTCTGTCGCTTTCTGCGACAATGTCGCCGTGTCGCCCTGTTTCTGCCACGGGGCTTCAGCACACATCTATTCACAAGTTCCTTCCTCATTTTAACCATTGTAGACTGTCAAATTGAAGTTTGCATTCTTGGAAGATAATTTTCAGTTGAAGAGGGCTAAAGGGGTATGTAGGTTTAACTGTATAACAATACATGTATGTATTGGCTACTATAAGAAAACTGCTAAAAAAAAGGTTGTAAATTAAACATGGTCTTCAGATGTAGTGGATATTATTTATTCTTCTAAATTTAGAAAATTTGTCGATAAGTTAAAAAGTATTCTAAACTATAAAAAAAAAAGCAAATTCGGACATGGTTCGGATAATTGGACGTTCGGATAATAAGGGTTCGGATAATTGGCGCTCTACTGTATTCAAATTTAAAAATATAAGATTGGTAGGTTTTTATGTTAATCTTTAACATCTGTACTTTAACAAGATTTATTAAAATATTTGAAACTGGAAAATGTATTTATGTGTAAAAGTGATAACTTTAATTTTTCTTGATGAAGTGTGACAAAGTCAAAATTTATTTCAAAAGGGCTAGAAAAAAATTTGCAAACTATACATTTTTGCGAGTTCCCTATAATAACTTCTTTTTAATTTAAAAAAAAAAAAAAAAAACTGTCTAGTTATCTTTTACAGAAATTTTTTCAATTTTCGATAAGTCCTTAAAATTTTAGACTCCTTGGATTTCTTCTGATCTCTGTATGAACCCTGTGTATAACTAATAGCTGACGATTATTTTATGAAGCAGATTGCAGTTTTTTTTAATTTTTTTAAGTGATACAGTTGTTTTTTTCTTTTCACCCGTTCACAAAAAATGTTGTACTCAATAAATTAGTTTTTTTTATTCATAAATTTTATGATAAAGTTTTGTTCTTTTTAATTCAGTTGATCTTATAATATCCTGCCTTGTTCAGGGTTTTAATATTTATGTTAGTGCCCTTTTTAACTATCATTTCTGTTCATTAATTTTCAAGTGTTGCTTTTATTCAGATTAATTATATTTCCTTTTATTTTATCCTTTTCCTTCCTCATAATAAGGTATGAAATATATTGCATTTTTTAATCATTGATTTTGTTTTATATTAGTTCATTTGATGATTTTAATTATTTTCAAAAAATAAGTATGCAAATTTTATAAAACTTGTTTTTCTTGTGTAAACTTGCAAATGTTTTTATTCTTTTAAATATTATTTTTCTACCATTTTTTTTAAATATATGAGAGCTTTTCTTTATTTTTCTTATTTTAAAATTTGTTAAAATTTTTCACCGTGATTTGGGTTCTATAAAACATGGATTAACGACACTTTTTGGCCGATGCAGTAAAACTGGAAATTCAGACATGCAGGACAGCGATGGTCCCGAGCATCTCGGATGATTGGTATTGGATAATACAGTATTGCTTTTAATGACTCTGTATTAAAACTTTTGAAAAACAAATCTTCAATCAAAATGAAAGATTAAACTAATATATCTGAAACCTTTGTTAAGATTTGACACATGAATTTTTAATAGAGAATTGTTTTTAGAGAATTATTAATTTATTACTAAAAGCAGACTAATATTTGATGAAGCAGCATTTTCTCTTTTTAAAAGTGATACATTTCCCATTCCACTGTATTTCGATTTTATTTTTCATTCACAATAAATTTGTTACTTAATAAATTAATTTTTCTCTTTCATGAATTTTGAGTTAAATTTTTTTTAATTCTGTTGATTTTATTATATCCTGCCTTGTACTGGGTTTTAATATTAATGTAAGCACTTCTTTTAACTATCCTTTTTATTAGGTTATTTTTAAGTTTTGTTTTTATTTACTTACTTAATTTCATAAGTTTCCCTTATCATTTTCTTTCTTAGGTATATGATATTGTGTTTTTTATCATTAATTTTGTTTTATATTAGTTAATTTAGTGAGTTTATCTTTAGTTTATTATAATTAGGTTTTATTTAGTTAATTGTAATTTATCTAAACTTCAATTAATCGAATATCTTCAAGCAACTTACATATTTCTGAATTTCTTATTGTATTGGTTTTGCATTTATCATTCATAAATGAGAGCGTAACTTTAACTGAAACTGTTTTAACCACCCCTCAAGCTCTTTGGCTCATGAAGTATAAATTTTTCCCTTTTTGTTTGTAATTTTTTTGTTTTAAGTTTAATTAAATACATTTTGTCTATTAAATAAAATCAGAATATTTCTGTTTATTTTTTATTTATATATTTCTTTTGTGCTGCAAAAGAAGAAAAAAACTTTAGTCACCAAAAAGCAGGCTCACATTAAAAAAAAAAAAAAATATTTCATTAATTTTGTAGTTTTACCATAGTAAATTATATTTTTCTATCTACTTATCCATTTTATAATTGATTTATTTATTTTTTTAAATAAAAAGCCGTTTTTTGTTATTAAAAACTTTTGTCACTTTATCAAATACGATTTAATTTCCATTAAATACAGATTAATGTATAATATTTTTGTTAATTTAGTTATTTAAAAAAATGGTTCTTTTTATTTTATTGATTAATTAGTTATCCCTTAATTTTTCCTTTCCTTTTTTTTGTTTTACTTTTTAAGATTATTTTCTAGCTAAGTGTTAAAATTATTGCATTTTTATTGTTTTTTTTTTTTTTTTTAAATTTCATTTATTTATTTATTTTTACTTGTTGGTTTAAAAACATTATTTTTTAGTTATTCACTCTATTTTATTTATCTTACTAACTATGGATTAACTTTAATTAAATATGTATTGTTTTATATGTTTGTTAGTTTCAGGACTGTTTGTTATTTAGCGTTAAAAATGTTTTTTTCCCCTTCTTTTCAATTATATTTTAAAAAAAAAAAACAAAAATAAGTATGGCTCAATTAGGATTTACAATGCTTATCTTTCCTATAATCATTTTTATCAATGCTAATATGATTTTTGTGTTTTTAAAGCAAGGCGTACTGTAGTTTCAGTTCTATAAACAAGAACCTCCCTTAGTGTCTAAACATCAAATAAATTTAGAAAAGTAAAGAGACAAACGCATGTAAAGTGGCTTAACCAATAGGGACAAAGAAACTAGTTTGAACAAGGAAATAACAACACAGAGAAAAATTTTAAAATAATTATATAATGAATAAATTCTTATTAAATTTTAATTTATAATAGTACCATTAAATCTATTAATATTAAAGTTATAAGGTTAAACTTCATTATTACTTAAAATCATTATAAGTTATGTGTGATTATTACTGAAATCATAGTTTTCAAGTTGGCATCTCTGAGATAAATGTGCTTCGTATAACAATGGGGAGATAAGAAACATATAATGTGTTTCTTGTCTCCCCATTGTTATTTCATTATACTGTTCTCATTGAATATATTCATATAACATCATTACAAAGAAAGATATGTTGAAAGCCAATTTTTTTCCCCTTCAAAAGTTAAACAAAGTTAACACACCTGTGGGGATGGTAGATATCGACAATGTCAACCTTCATCTATGAAAAGGTACCCCAACATAGAATCGAGTTGACATGTCTTATATACCAGGGAATTGGAATTGTATTTTTGTAGTGGTAAGCACACTACAGTACTCCCCTACCAGAATTTTATTTGTGATGGAATTCGATGAATGGATACCACTAGTTGATTCATTGCTGTTTTGTGAAAAGCTGTATTAAGATTACTGTACTTCTAAGTGCTGATCATGAGAGCTGTATTAATTTCACGGTCATGGTCGCTCCCGTGTGGCCCTCAGCGGTCGAGTGTATACGATCCGGAGTTGTGTGTGATGGAGACTGAGTAGCGACAGCGCGAGGAGGTGGATAATGTAGCAGTAGCAAGTCGACTGTTGGATGTGGAGTTAAAGGTTTGGGTGTTTTTGCCAAGGTAAGCGTGTTCACGTCCGAGGGGCACCGATGTGAAGATAATAGTTAATGACAATGTCGACCTTCATCCATGAAAATGTTCCCCCTTCGTAAAATCGAGTTTACGCATCTTATATACTAGTGAATTGGAGTTGTATTTTTGTAGCTGAAGATACAATTCATATTCATATAACATAATTATTCATTATCATTACAAAGAAAGATACGTTGAAATCCAATTTTTTTCTTAAAAAGTAAAAAAGGTTAGTGCACCATTTTTCAGGCACTTTTTTGATTATCATGAAGAAAAAATTTGTTACGTGAAATTCTGCAATACTCTTTAAATCATTCATTTCTTATTATGGTAAAGATTTGCAGATCTCACTGTTTTGTTTTTTAGTTTCAGTATAATAGTTAGAATGGTACAAATTTCCTAAAATTTCATGTGTATTTAATCATTTTTTATTTTTGTTTTTTCAAAGCTGACTTAACGAGTGTGTGGCATTCGAGTAGGTACTATTGTAGTTTTATCACTTGACACTTGAATGTGAAATGATTTATGATAGACATTCTATTTATTTGCAGGAGATCCCTCACCTCGACCAAGCTATCTTGCTGATAAATATGCAATCAATGCCATTGTTCCTTCTCTACCAGTATCTGTAAGTATGTGCTACTGAACCAGTTGGATTTATGGCATGTATGAATACCTATAATATAATATCAGGGGTTGATTGTACTCCGGGGGTACCCTGGAATGCCGCGCTTTTCTTGTAATTTTTTCGGGTTCAAAAACTAAAACAAGAGCATGCGAGTTTTGCATGAATATCATAGAATTCCGCATAACTCAAGACCATTGGTTACGTGAGTAAAAACTTTAAGCAAAAGTGTGAAGATTTTGCTAAATCCCGTTAACGAGACGTTATTATACATTCTTCCGCAGATTGCGTAAAGAATTACGTCCTATGCGATTCTTCTGCCAATTTGATTGTTTTGGTTTGGCGGATTTTTGCTATTTTGAATATTTGGTTTAGCGACGGAATCTTCTAATATCTCGAATCTTATTCACACGGTTTTAATATGAAACATCGATTTTCTTATTTACCTGATTTAAAAACTAAGTGTTGCGATTCGTATTCACTAGATTTAAAAATCCAATATCGTGATTGGTATTCACACATTTTTAAAATCCAATTTTGCAATTCGTATTCTCACGTTTTTTTTAATATTTTTTTTTTTAACCCTTGTTAAACAGCCGACCCAATTTTGGGCTAACGACTACTAATGTTCAACTCAGTAGCCTTGTAATTTTGAACCAATCCAAAGGACAAGGAAACTCCTGGATTAGTACCATCAGAGGTATGATTCTCATGTTTGTAATATAAAACATCGATTTGTAAATTTTTATATGAGATTTAAAAATTAAGCATTGCGATCTGTATTCACGCAATCTAGTGATTTGCATTTGAACGATTCAAAAATTCAATATCGCAGGTTGTATTTTTGCCTTTTTAAATTCTAACATCACGATTGATATTCACATGATTTTAAAAAAAATAATAATATCGCGATTCTTGTTAGAAGTAAGCTTCTTCTTGAATTAGTTACTCTAAAGGTGTGATATTTTTGCTTTCGAAGGTAAACTAATTATAAATGTTAATTCAAATTATTATGTTAAATATGAAAGATATATGATATATAAATTGATATTGATTTTTTGCACATAAAATTTTCAGGGTTTTTTGCTTAGTGCCACAATCACCCCTGTAATACATTTGAATAGTGTGGGTCAATATTAAGGGGAGATATAGGGCCATGTAGCAATACAGTATATTAAGCTATTTAACACAGTATTATGTATATACATACATAGTAACCTATAGGGTCGCATTGTGCACTCCCTGATTGGTCTATAATAATTTCCTCTGGTAGGGTACACCAGTACCCTGTTATGTAATACATGGCCCAGTTTGAATCTTATGGTTCAATATACAGGGGTGATATTGGCCTATAATATATTCAAAACAATATAAAAATCATATAATTTTCTATTGAACAAATATTTTACAAGATAAAATTGTCCACTTACGAGAGTTGTCCGTTTATGCGAAGGATACTCTAATAACGAAATTTAACGCTGTAAATTGCTTATAGAATAATTGCAATCATATAGAAAAAACTAAATAATAGTAATAATAGTTTTTATCCTTACATTTCTGAGTTTGCAAGGTCCTTCTGATTAGACATTTTTCTTTAATCAGATGTATGTTTCTATCCCAAAGGTGACCACTGTAATAAAATTTTCCAGAGTTAAAATTCTGTGCTAGATTAAAATAGGTCTTGTTTACACCTGTTACCTGATAACATCTCTAGTAAGTTTGTTTTCTTACCAAACAAAAGATACAGTTCAATGTTTAAATTATAGGCTGGGATAGTCTGGTAGGTAGGGCACTGGGCCCATGTCTAAAGGTCATAGGTTGGATCCCCACTGGATGAAGACTCCCCATGTAGTAAATGGTGACTGATGCACATTAAATTTGTCAGGTCACAAAGTCGTTCAGGTACCCATAACAAAGATTTTCCTTGTCTTCTGGATTGGGTTCAAAATTGCAAGACTTCAGTGTTGAACATGAGTAGTCTTAAAGCCTTAAATTGGGTAGGGTATAGAGCATTTGCCTTCCAATGAGGTGAACCGGGTTTGAATCCCAGTGATGGTTGGTCAATTTGAATTCTGCATCCGACTTGCCCCGACCACAGTGCTGATGTAAAATAGCCTTAAGTTGTAAACGAAATCATGGGTTAGAGTCCCCTTGCAGTTAAGCTAATTGTGGGAGGTTTTCCTCTCCATGTAACGCTAATGCAGGTTAGTTCCATCAAGAAAGTCCTCCACAAAGGCAAATTTCCCCCAATACTTCATCCAGAGGTTCCCTTGTCCTCTGGGTTTGTCCAAAATTATAAGGCTATGGAATTGAATATCAGTAGTCATAAACCCAAGATTTGGTCAGCTGTTCAACGACTGTTCTAAAAAATAAATAAATTGAATATTCAAATTATAACTGTGTTAAATATTGCAAATTGATTTAAAAATGTGAAATTATATAAGAGGGATTTTCAAGCTGTCCTTATTATAAGTAATACAGTAGAGTGCCGATTATCCGAACCCTTATTATCGGAACGTCCAATTATCCGAATCATGTCCGAATTCACTTCTTTTTTTTTTTTAAACTTTAGAATACTTTTAACTTATTGACAATTTTTCTAAATGTAGAAGAATAAATAATATCCACTACATCTGAGGACCATATTTAATTTACAACCTTTTAAGCAATTTTCTTATAGTAGCCAATACATACATGTATTGTTATACAGTTATACAGTATATTGTTATACAGTTAATACCCCTTTAGCCCTCTTCAACTGAGAATTATCTTCCAAGAATGCAAGCTTCAATTTGACAGCCTACAAAGGTTGGAATGAGTTTATGAATAGATATGTACTGAAATTCTACAGTTGGCAAATGGGTGCTTGTCACTTATGGTTAATGATTAGTGATTACACTGTTTGGAATCTTAAATCTTGGAATAAAATTCTAAACAAAAAAACAAAAGAAACTGAAGTTTCTGAACCAGTAGATCTTCCCGATGAAAAGATGCCAGGTTATACAGCAGAAGAAATAGAAGTCTGGTGTCGAGACTCTGAAAACGACTCAGGATTTCAAATTTTAAATAATGATGAAATTGTTGTTGAAATTTTGAATGAAAATCGGAACTCCACAGACTAAGAGAAAGAAGTAGGTGATCAAATTCAAGATAGTGGACCTTCTCATATAGAAGCATGCAATTCATTAGACATTGCAATGAATTGGCTAAAACGTCAAAATGATGTTGATCCAGTTCAATTGATTTATTTAAAAAGAATAAGGGATAGGGCCGCTCAAAAAAGAGCATCTTCTTTGAAACAAAAGTCTTTGCTGGATTTCTTTTGCTATGGAAAATAAAGAAAAATTTGGTAAAATCAGTAATTGATAAAAAAAAAAAATTATAAAAGGCTGAAATATGATACAAATAATTCAAAATGAAAAAAAAAGTTAAAAAAAAAGTTTAAAAAAAATTTATAAAAAAAATTAAAAGATTGAAAGAAAAAACAAACAAGCTTTTAAACATGCCAGAGCTATTTTAGATAGTACTGTCAGTCCTAAGCCTGAAAAAAGTGAGAAGGGAAGTTAGTGCATAAATAATAATCATTTAAACTAGATTTCAAACAGCTTTCCAACTATCCGAACTTTTCATTATCTGAACCACGTTCGGTCCCGAGCAGTTCGGATAATCGGCTCTTTACTATATTTAAAGTGATGATCAATAATATTGAGAAGCCAATAAGTAGATCATATTTTGAAAGAAAGTCATATTTGTGGCTTTACTCTCTTCGCACATACACATTTGAGCAAATTTTTTCTTGATTAATTTGCTCTGATGCTAGTAATAATAAATTTATCTCTTTGCAATTTTTTTTATTTCTTTATATACAGGCAATTTCACATAAGGTTGTTTAATTCAATGTTATTAGATCCATTCAATGTCATTGATTTAAATTTAGTTTAAATTATTTTTTAAGTATTTTTCCCAAAATATAATTTTACAGTAGGGAACCGATTATCTGGAGCGATCGGGACCATCGCTATTCCGGATAACTGATTTTTCTGAATTTCTACAAAAAGCCGTTTTTTTTTTTATTGTCAAACCCAACTAAAAAAATAATATTTTGAAATAATCTTAAAAAGAAGAAAAAACGATAAAGTAATGATTATTTCTAAAATGATGGTAAGGTAAACCTCTTTTAAAAAGGAAAGAAAATTCTTATGAGGGAAAATTTTTTTTTATTTTTAAAAAATGGTAGGAAAATTGATCGAATTTCGTTCCAGTTTTCTGGTTTTTTGATTTCCCGATAAGAGGTTCTGTACTGTATTATCAAATATTGAGTAATTTGTTTTCAGTCCTATTAGTTTAATACTATCATGCTGGATTGTCAAAGGGATGGGTAGACTGTAGGGCAGGTGTTTCCTTTACTGTATGAAGTTTTATTATTTCAATGTATAAATATTTTCTCTTGCAACTAATTTAAGTTTTAAACAGATTTAGTATTCTTTTCCTTTTTTATGATCCCCCAATGGACTGATGGTAAAGACACGTTTCACCGTAGAACACTGAAGTCAAGCACCAAGGATGGTGCCAGACTCTGCCCGACGAGGGGTCAAGTCTCTCTCTCCCGACAGGGGGGCTCAAACAAATGAATTCAAAATATTTAAATTAAAACAAATTTTATACTTTACATTTTTTTCTCACATCATATTTTTCAAAAAAAAAAAAAAAATATATGTTTCTAAAAATCTAAAATCACTAATATTGATACCATAATGTGCAGATTCCTTTTAATGTGTAAATTTAAATCTAATTCTTTTCTTCTTTCTGCTATCGATGTATTTTGTACTGTATGGTGCAATTTACCATACATTGTAAGCGTAAAAATTACTTCTGTAATAAAGAAAAATAGTTGTAGCAGTAAACGCTATTTCAAAAAATTTCTACGCTTCTTACTCTCATAACGTAAAAGTTATTCCTTAATAAAAATTTGAAATTTCATGCACATTTAACAAAACATTTTAAGAACATTTTGATATAAAATGTTATTTTTATATTCATCGATTGGCTTTCGAATTATTTAAATGTTTTGTAAATAAAGTTTTAAGTACATTTTTCGCATCCACGTATTCTATCTAAAGATATCATGCCCCGTTTTGAACGAACTTCGAAATGGTTATGCCCATAAAATTGTAAAATTCGAATTTTTTTTAATTGTTACGTAGTATAATTTTACGGACAAAAAAAAGGGCTATTTTAATCAGGGGAGTCGATGTTAATATATATTGTAAATAAAAACAAGGTAAAAATTTCTCCTTGCGATTCCTTTTTCTTTTCAAAGATGCTTTTAAAGTGAACATTTATGTCCGGCAAAATGCTAATTTCTCCATTTGAAAAAAAGAGTAAGTCCATCGGCTTAAAATATAAGATTAAAAAATTATAGAATAAATTTGTAATTATTATTCAATTTACAAATTTTAAATTTGCGTCCGAGAAACGAATATTAATTTACATTTTTTTTAAAAATTGCCACTCATGGCTGCTGTTGGTCTGCCTATGTTTTTGTTTCTCTGCAAAGCTGAAAGCACACTTTCTACCAAGATTTCTGTTTCGCCCTGCAGAAGCTTTTTACATATTGGTATACACCTGCAACGAATAACCTTTCACACAGTGGCGTAGCAAGCTTAACTCGCGCCCGGGGCACAATACCTTTTTAGCGCCCCCTCCCTATTCGAAAACCACATAATATTATATGTAAAATATACTCTCAAATTAATAAATAAATAAAGTCATAGGCTCAAGCTAGGCTTTAAATTTGAGACAAAAAATGCAGTTGAGAAAACAAGACTAGATTTTGAAATGTATACGATCCTCTAGAATTAGTTCAAAAGATACCTATTATTTATTTTACATATTTATAAAGAAATATTTTGAAAACGCGTAATTTTAAAACAATAAAAAAGTAAATATTTATTATCTCTAAGGAGATACATATATTTAATAATAATATGATTATAATACATTAATAAAACTAATTACTATTTATAAATTTTTCTTGCTTTTGATGAAGCAAATTTATCAATAATATCATCAAAGTTGGTCATTTCAAATTTTTCTCTTTCCACGCTTAAAAATGCTAGGTGACTTAGGTGATCTTGTCCCATCGTTGATCGTAGATATGCCAAAATTAATTTTAATATGCTGAATGAGCGATCGCAGCTAGCAATTGATACTGAGATAGGAGTATTTGAAGTGCCACTCTCAAGTTTGGAAAAAAAATTTCTCCATACGAGATTATAAAAGTAAGAAATTCTAATGGAGTTTTAGGTTCAATTTCTTTTCTACTGCGGAGTAACATTTTGCAGTCACATATTTCGATAAAGAGTTCTATTCTATTGAAATCTGTATTATAAAATTCATTCAAATTTTTACAATTTTTTTCAAGGTCGTTATCAACATTATCCTCGTTCAATAAATTTTCAATGTCTAGTAGAAATCCAAATTTGAAATTAAGGTCACTTAATCGTGTACATATTTTTCTTGTTGGAGACTATCAAGAACGCTTTTCATAACGCGAAAAATTTCACTTTCTGTGGAAAGACCAACATCTCTAGCCAATTCTCCAGGCATTTTGCGGCCGTCTTCTTACACGTATTGTTGTATCAATATCTCATTTTCGCAAAGAGACTTCGCTTTTTTCTATTGCCTCTTCACAGAGCTTGTGTCGAATTTCGGCTAGTTAAGTCGCTAATGATTCAAGATCATGGAGCGTTTCTCTAAAATTCATTCTATGATCTTGTAATCTGAGCTGCACACGATCAATCCTCCTTTAGATTTCATACCAGAAATGAACTAAAGTTATGAAACTAAAAGTTAGTATATTTTGCAACGGAATTGTAGCTTCACTTCTGGTGTCACTTGTAGTGGTAGTGTGCTCTGCTAATTTTTCTAATAGTTCTACCATATTCTCTAGCCCATCGACGATAACCGCTTGTATTCCGGCGCTCCATCGTGTTTCAGATTCACGTTTGACAGTTTTTTTTAAAACCATTTTTAATAATTCCCGTCGTAACGTTGAACGTGAGAAAAGAGATATATGTTTTCAATTATTCCAAAACATGTAACAATAATTGGATCTTGTTTAGCTGCAGTAACTCCTACTAAATTCAATAAATGGTTATCACAATTTATAAATAATGCTTAATGATTTTTTCCCCATTATTCTTTGTTCAACGCCAGATGTGGGACCTGCCATCACGGCAGCATTATCGTAACATTGTGATCTGCAGTTTGTTAATGAAATTTCATCGGAATTTAATTTCTCTAAAATTAAAATTTCCATCGAGGCTGCATTTTTAGCATGTATTTCAATAAAACCCAAAGAAGATTTTTTTGATGGAAACTTTTTTATTCATAAAATCAACATCTACATACCCAAAGACTTGGGACATTTGTTCACGATGAGAGATATCAGTAATTGAATCAAGCAAAAGTCCATAATATTTATTTCTTTTGATATCGTTTGTTAGTTGATTTCGAACTGTAGATGCCGGAAGATGAATGAATTCATTTTGAATCTGTGTTGACAAATATGAGACAGTTTTTGGAGTTTCTGTGGCATGTTTAAGATTATTTGCTAGTAGCGAATCAAACTAAGCTACAAGTCCAAGTAAAGATAATAGGTTTCCTACATTTGTACCATCTTGAAGTGCTAGTTTTTTAACATGGCTTCATTATTTGTTTTATTACTTACCAAGAATGCCTTGAACTTGAAAGGTAGTAACACAGTGAAATATACACTATAATTTATGCTAACATTAAACTTTTAATATATAGCATTTAATATTTAATAACATTTCATTTTTATTCTAAGCAGAGCGCGATGACAAGGACGCAAAACTGAAAAATACACTCACAAAATAACTTAAACGGTAATATTTCGGGTATTTCCCTAATTTGTTGCGGACTTCCACAACCTGTTGCAAGTGTCACGGATATGTACAGTCACGGAAAAAAGTATCCGGAAAGTAACAAATAAAGAATCATTTATTTTTTAATAAAGATAATTCTCAGGAACACAACAAATACGGCATTTTTGTCCTTTCCTAGAAACGGCAAAACGCTGTATTTGTTGTATGTCGGAGAAGTATCTATATTAAAAAATAGACGATCCTTTAGTTGCTATTTTTCGGATATTTTTTACCGTCACTGTACATATAAGTACATTAGAGTGTTATTGTTATCGTTTTAAAATAACAAGCGTAAGCTACATTGCGTTTATAGAAATAAACATATATAGCGTTCTGAAAGAAAGAATGTTTGTACTTTGTACACTGCAAATATTTATTATAACATATCATTTTATCAGACAAATCAAGAAAGGAGATAATTCATGTAACCACACAGCGTAGATGCCATAAGGAAGTGCTGACAGACACAGGTCGCGTCAGCCCTGCCAATAGAAAAGAGGTGCCATTTCTATTATGAATATATTATTACAGTTTGATTAAGACTATTAATGTTCCTTTTTTTCCTTTTTATTTACAAAATAACAATTTACACTGGCACTAAATGTAAAATATATTTTCCAGAAATCAATTATAATAAAAATTATCCAGCAATTTTTATTTTGCGGACCATTTGGCGCCCCTTTGTGAGGAGCGCCCGGGGCATGATGCCCCCCCTTGCCCACCCCTCGCTACGCCACTGCTTTCACACAGTTAATTAATTATTGTAACATTCTTTCCTCTACGATTTAAATTTGCTTTTGCTTTCATAGTTACGAATTTTAAGTCACAAAAAATGAACACTAAAAATTATGAAGTTAGGGGACAAAATTTCGAAAAAAAGGATTTCTTTTTTATTTCTCAGGACTTATTAGACCAATTTTGCTTAAATTTTGTATTTTGACATTTAATGGTGAAAAAATTGTACAACTTACATTTCTTAAGTTTTTCGACTTCCCTTAAATAAAGCAATAATAAATGTTTTCTAAAAGTTTTATTTTGCATGAAATTATCTTTAGAAAAACGAATGGGAATTGATTGATCTGATTGGAATTGTATGTAAAACTTTTTCAATTCGCTTAAAAAAAATTGGGATATAGTGAAATACGCAAAAATTAAAGTTGACATTAAAGGGTCCTAACTTTCAAGCGCGTTCCTGAAAAAAAAAACTATTAAAACAATATTTCTAGATTGAAACTACTATATTTTGGAGGTCAGAAATACGTCGAAAAAAAAGTATGATTAATCAGATAACGTTTTTATGTCTTATTTCCTAATTTAAAATATCGTTTGGACTAATTAATTAGTATATTTGATGTCACCCTCTCGAACCATTAGGAATGAGTCTTAGAACATGAGGAGCCGAACTTAAGATTAAAATTTATTCCGGTGGGTCAATTTTACATTCATTTGAAGTATATGTCAATATTGCTGATAATAGATAGAGATGCTGATAATTTTTCTTTTTTATAAAGAAAGGTAATTTAGCTGGTGGTTATCCATGTATATATACTTTGATAATTTTAACGATTATGATTGAAAGAGGAAAATAAGGTGAAATGATGTTCACTTTCAATATTAATATCAGATATAAATAAATAAAAACGTCTTTTATTTTGGCCTCTTTTGTTAATTTCATAGTATAATTGCATAGTAATATCTTCGAAATAATAGCTCATTGTGGATAATATCTCAACCTCGTCATATCTCAAGAGCGTTTTACGTTTTGATTGAATCGAAAAAATTTTCATACAATAGCAAAAATTCGTTTTTCCAAAGGTAATGCCATGCAAAAAATATATTTTTAAATAGTTATGAAATATTTAATATTTTTTATATTTATATTTATAATATGCGTTGGAAAAATTCTGAATCCCGAATTTTGATAATAAATCTGTCGATAAATCTGTCGAGTCGCTAAGTCCTCCATGTTCCCATAACAATACCCGACATGGCATACCCGACATACCCGATGGGCATACCCGACAGGGGTGTAATTGCCCCCCTGACCCCCTACTGGCGCCGCCCTTGTCAAGCACCACTGTCTGCGGTCAGTAAGCGGGTGGGTGACCACTTTGATCAGTCTGTGTAGGGATGGAGGATGCACGGTATCGGTTCTCGTTAAACTGTTCTGACATAAAGCGCTCGACTTCTCGTGCAGGTCTTCAGACTACCGGAGCAGGGGATCAAAATTGCAATTCCGTGTGTTCGGATATTCCTCGGGAATGTTTCCCAGACCTTGTCCAATGGACGTAAATAAAGTACCTACCTACCTTTTTTTCTGCTTGAAATTCAGTAACTTTTTTTTTTTTACAAATTTAGAGTTTTGAACAAGATTCTTGAATTCTTTTAAAGGAGAAAAAAATCTTATTTTTCTTTAAATCATACCTTTTTAAAATCAGATTTTTTGTATATTTCTGTTTTTTAAAAAAAGATGCTTTGAGAAATTTCATTTACACATTAATATTTCACATATTGTTTTTTCCTTGTTTTAAATAACTAAATAAAGTGTGATGTCTTGTGCCTTAATAACAAGTTAATAAAATAAAGTCTAATTCTGTTTTAGCGAATTCCTGAGGAACTAAAGCAATCACAATAATTCAAATTCATTTTACCTATATTACGAATTTCAACATTAACCAAAACTGTTTTGTTACATTGGAATTTTCTGCGTAAAAAAAATAATAAATATTGCATTTAATTACAATTTTGATCTATTTTGTACTCTACTTGTAGAAAATATGAAATCAATATTTTAAAAGCACAAAAAAACAATTAAAAGGAACAATAGATCACTTCGGAAATTACATAATTTTTTTTAGTACAATTGATGTAGAACAGTCTTTTGTTTTACCCTTTCATATCTGAGACTTGTTTATTTTGAAGGTGCAAAAATAATTGAATTCTGTTGTGTATTTTTGAAGAAGTGCTTTGATCATGAGAGATTGTTGCTTAGTTTCTCCTTTGTTAAATCAGATTTTGTAATATTGGTATTTTTAATTCATTGTTTCTATGGGGATTCAGAAAATATTTGTTACATTGAAATTTTTGCTAAAATGGGATGTGACTGTACAGTATAACTTAACTAATTAAATCCATGCAGAATCATTTCTTTTTTTAAAAGTTGTATGTACTTATGGACTGAGAAATGTATTTGGTGTATTGAAATGAAAGATAATGTTTTTAAAATTAGGATTCCATAGAATTTTCATCAGCCTCATGATTTTTGCAAAAATTTTACACTATTTTCAGAAACATAAAAAAAAAGAAAAATGTCAGTCTCTTTCTTTATTTGCATTTTAAAGAATGCAATTTTAAAAGTAGGGTAGCTTATTACAAACAGAGTAATTATATAATTTTGCTTTTTGAAACTTATTAACATCACTATTATTTAATATAAATTTTAAAACTATGAAAGTCTATAAAAAGAGCTTAAAAAAATCTCATAAGTTAATGCTTTGGATATTTTTTAAATTAATGATTTTTTTTAAAAAAAAAACATCACTCTATTTAAATCAATGATTTTTTTTTCAAAAAAAAATTATTTAAATTGATATTTAAAAAAAAAAAAAAAAAACAGTTTACATCGTAATTTAAATCAACAAACATTGATTTTGAGTAAATCTTTGCCCTAATAAGATGTATTAAATAGTTAAATAAAATTTTATTGTTTCAGCCTACTCGAAAGCTAGAACCGACTCCTCCAACGACACCTGAGGACGAGCCAGAAGAGCCTGAACCACCTCCACCACCTGTTGCTGCTAGGCCTGAAAAAACTAAATCTATTGTAAGGAAAGATAACCAGTTTAAGATTTATAATTAATTAGGTTTAAGCCTAACGAGGGTTGCCACTCCACATGGAAAATTTAGAAAATACAGGGAATTTAAAAATCACCTTAAATAACAGGGAATTTTGATTTTTTTTCTTTACAAAGTATGAAAATACAGAGAATTTTGTTTCTTATTTTCGTCTTTTAAAAAATGATGACAACTCAAAGCATAATCTATAGGATATTTCAGCTATACTAAACTATTTGAATTTACTATAGCATTATTTAAGTATGTCCTGTGGTTCCTTTTTCTCTAAGTTTGTCCCGCAATTAAAACTAATAAATGTAGTTATCTCACACAAGAGCACAGTAATTGTTGTTTCCTCTTAACATATTGTGTATAATACATACAGAGAAAACACTGAGAATTTTTTTTCCAGGTTTGAATGCATTATAATATTTTATATAATTATTATTATAATTATTTAATTCTTTCAATAGCTTCTTCGCATGTCATGAATGATAATCATTGTGCTTTTATGAGTGGAATTGTATTATGTAACATTTTTTTATACGTAAGTTCAAATTTAAAAAAAAAAAAATTACATTTTCCTAATTTGTTGACATTACTATAATGTCTTTAAAAAATGCTTAAAATAAAATCAGATCATTATCTATATGTTCTGATATTTTTTAAACTAGCTAATTGATATTATAGAGCAACTTAAAATGAAAACTTTTTTTTTGTTAATTTAAACATGATGGTTAATTAATGGTGTTCGCGATAGCTTGCGAGGTGTATAAAAATCAAACTTGGACAATGGTGTACTGTAAATTTTTTTATTTTGCGGGTGTGCTGGCAGCGCTGCGGAGATGCAAAACTGAGCGTGTATGCTTTTTTGCTGTTTTGCATTACCTGACTCTTGGCTGAGAACAATGACGCCAAGGAGCCAACGGGCGTAGCAACATACCGGCCCGAGTTGCAATAGCCATGATATTCAACTCAATTGTACAAATTTTAAATAACACACAATAATTATGACATAACAAAGTAAAAAAATACATAAGGGTAATAAAACAAGAACACAACAAATCAACTGACATAAAAATAATTAAATCTTTAACAAAAGATACGGATATTTCATGTTAAATCACTACAATGGTTGACATTCACTTAGTAGATTAAATTAACTATAGTATTTTGACAAATGAATGCAATTAGTGAATTTTCAAAGCACAACAAAGTTTTTAACTAAAATTATCTTCATAAGGAAGTAAATAAATTTTAGAAATAGGTCTTTATGTGGTCCAGATTTGGTATTTACTATTACAACTCGGACCTTTCCATCAGAACCAGGAATAGTTTGATGGATTCTTCCCATCATCCATTTAAAAGGGGGTAAATTTTCCTCCTTAATAATAACCATATCATTTTTCTTAACATTTTCTTTAGAAAAGTACCATTTCTTACGTTGTTGCAAATGTTTAAGATAATCCATAGACCAACGTTTCCAAATTATCTGTATCATTTTTGACAGCTTATGCCAATGAGACAATCTGTTTTCGGGCTCATTGATTAAAATTGGTTCTGCAATAGTATTCATTGGTCGACCTATGAGAAAATGGCCTGGGGTAAGGGGCTCATAATCATGAACTTCCGATGACAAAGGGGAAATCGGACGGGAATTTAAAATTCCCTCAATTTGGGTAAGTACAGTAAGAAATTCTTCATAATTAAGTCTAGCATTACCAACAGCTCTTTTCAAGTTATGTTTGAATGACTTAAATCCTGATTCCCATAGACCTCCGAAATTTGGGGCACGAGGGGGCAAAAATTTCCACAAAATATTTTCAGAGGATAAGTAGTTAGCTAAATATGCATTAGGAGATGCTAATAGTGATGCAAGTTTCTTTAACTCTGTATTAGCACCAGTGAAATTAGTAGCATTGTCGCTAAAAATACAAGAGCTTTTCCCTCTTCGGGAAAAGAAGCGTTTTAAACATGTAACGAAAGCTTGGGCAGATAAATCAAAAACAATTTCTAGATGTATGGCCTTCGTAACTAAACAAATAAAAATAACAACATACATCTTATGTAAATTGCCTTTTCTTTGATTCTTGTATTTAATAAGGAAAGGGCCACAGTAGTCTATCCCGTGTTGTTAAAAGTTAAATATGGCGAAAACAAATTAAACAGTCATGAATGGTTTTTCTAGCAATATCCTTTCCACCCATGGGCCAATAAACTTGGCGAATAAAATGCAATAAAGCTTGCGGCCCTGCATGAAGATTTTTTAAATGGTAGTAAGCAAATATCATTTTAGTTAATTTATGCTTTTTGGGAAGCAAAATTTGATGTTTTGAATCATAGTCAATGTTGGCATTTGTCAAACGTCCACCAACCCTTATTAATCCTTTGTCATCAATAAACAAATTTAAATTTCTCACCTGACCTGTTGTGATACATTTTCCCTTTTAAAGCGTTTTAATCTCATTCTCAAAAACTGACCTTTGTGTCATCTTAAGCAATCTGATCTTACCTTCTTGAATTTTCTCCTTAGTGGACCCGTAGAGCGGTCTTTATATTTACAATTGTGAATGAATCTGAAAATATAACTAAAAATTCTAATTAGTTTAAGATAACTATTACTAATATTAAAAATATCTTGCGCAAAATCATCAGATATCAAATTCAAATTAATGTTAGTTTGTGTCTTTAGTTCAGTTAAATATAGTTCATTAGAAGTTGTGTCGATGCTTAGTTCATTATCTAGATAATGATCTGGTTGGATCAGGGGTCCTCGCCACCATAATTCTGACAAGGAAAGTTCTTGAGGATTCAAGCCACGGAAAATGAGATCTGCGAGATTGTTATGAGTAGAAATATGTCTCCACTGGTAATTCTCAGTCAAAGTTTGGATCTTGGAGACTCTGTTTCCAACAAAGGTTTTAAGCTGGTGGGCTGGCGTTTTAATCCATGCAAGTGCGATGGTCGAGTTTGTATGCAAAATGACTTCGTCAATGTCCATTTTAAGAGAATTATAAATCTTTTTTACAAGTTGAGAAAGAAGTAAGCAAGCTGATAGTTCTAAACGTGGTATAGAAATGACTTTAATGGGTGCAACATGAGATTTGCTCGCAATAAGATGGCAAGAGTTTGATTCAGCTAGGCCTGGGCAATACATGTCAACTACAGCTCCATACGCTGATTCCGAGGCATCAGCGTAACCCATCAAAATAGTTTTTGTAAAAAAGTCAGTTAAAATGCATCTATTAATGCGAATAGTTTCTATATTTTGCATAGAAGATGCAAAATTAAACCACTGACCTGCGATTTGTGGTGGAAGTTGGTCTTCCCACGACAGTTTATGTACCCACAATTTTTGGAGAAATATCTTTGCTTTCGTGATGACAGGTTGTAAAAGGCCTAATGGGTCATACAGTCTTGCTATAAAACTCAGCACTTCACGCTTAGTGAATTTGGTGGTCATTTCTGGGATGGACACTTTAAACGTAAACTGATCCTCAATTGAATTCCACCGTACACCCAAGGTCTTGACGCTCGCATCAACTTCTGATGCAAAATCATGCTCTGCTGGGACACCTATAGGTAAACTGTTCCTTAATTCCTTTGAATTAGAGTTCCACTTATGAAGAGACATTCCACAAGTTGCTAGAATATCGTTCAGCTGTTGTTGCAATTTCTGAGCACCTTCTAAACTTAGAGCACCTGAAACGATGTCGTCCATATATATATCTTCCAAAAGAACTAATGCCAGTGGAAATCGTAATTTATCTTTAGCCAACTGCTTGAGAGTTCTGATTGCGAGAAACGGAGCACAAGCAGTTCCGTAAGTGACTGTCTTAAGTCTGAATGTTACAGGTTTTGCGTACTCTGTATCTTTCCAAACAATTCTTAGAAGATCAAACTGGGATGGATCTATTTTGATTTGTCGAAACATCTTTTGGATGTCTGTCGTGAAAGCGTATTTATGTTTACGAAATCGGGCCATGATTTCGAAAATGTCCTCGTTCACGCCCCCTTCAAAATAACGCCATTCAAGCTCACACCTGTTGAGGTACTTAATGAAGCGTTGAACACCACACGTAACTTAGTGGTTGTCTTCTCAGGACGATAAACACCGTGATGTGGGAGGTAATAGGTAATTTGACTACCGGAATTGCTTTCATTATCAACATATTTTTCCATATGATTCATGTCTAAGTACTCCTGGATAAATGATTTGTGTAAATCTTGCATTTCTTGATTTCTGGATAATCTTTTCCATAATTGATTAAGACTTCGCACGGCTAAGTCTTTGGACTCCCCTGAACACTCAACGTCCTTAACTGGCATCTTTACGATGAATCATCCACGTTCATCTCTGCGATAAGTATTCTGAAAATGTGATTCACAAAACTTTTCTTCTTCACTCCGAATTTTTATTTTATAGTCTATATCCTCTATTCTCCAGAATTTTTCTAAGCAGTCTTCAACTTCTGTTTGAGTGGTTATGAAACCACAGTGAATTTCTAGAGTGCGGGTGTTTATTGCTCCAGTTGCAATATATCCAAAAACAGTATTGCGAAACACCAAATCACTGTTTGCAACGCGGATATCTCCAGCCTTGATAATTTCGAAAAATACCTCCGCGCCTAAAAGCATATCTATTCTACGCGTTACCACGAAATTAGGATCTGCTAATTGTTGCGGAATTTCTAACTTATCTACTTGGAAGGATGTAACAGGAAGAAAATCAGTAATTTTGGATACCACTAAAAAATCAAGAGTTTTCAAAAAAGAGCTGTTACCATTACAAATTGTCGCTTGTATTTTTGATTTTATAGTAGTTTAGTTTCCGCCCAAACTCGAAACCCGAAAATTCATTTTTTCTTGCGGTACTCCTAATTTATTAGTGAAATTAGCTGTACAAATATTTGACATGCTGCCTAAATCTAATATCGCCCTGCATTGCATATAAGATCCATTTAAAGGATTTAAAACCCAAATTAAAACAGTCGGAAGAATCGCTGTTTTATTTTTCGAATTAATGCAAGATAAAGAAGCAGAAACAAATTCATTTTGTTGAATATTTAACACTTTTGTGTCTGGATTGAGGTCATGACCGTGAGAAGAACCTGAAACAGCAGAGTTGTTTATCGTTTCGCGTTCTGTATGGAGTATTGTATTATGCTTAGAGTGGCATATGTTGCATAAATGTTTCGATTTGCAATTCAATAACTTGTGTTGACTGCTTAGACAATTAAAACATAATTTATGTTTTGTTACCAGCTCACTTCTTTGATGACTATTCAATTTCAAAAAAGAATCGCACTTAAAGATAGGGTGATTCATTTTACACAAAATGCATGATTGAGTTACAATTTTATTGATTAGAAATGTTTTCGTTTTAGGATTTCTCTCTTGACTTAACTTAAATCTTAAAGGAGTGGTTTTGCTAACATTTTCTAATATTTGAGCTCGTTTTTCCAAAAATGAAAATAAATCATCTAATTTAGAAACATCGTTTGAGCTAATATTTAATTCATACTGCCTTTGAGTTTCCCTATCCAATTTTTGAGGTACTATATTTAAAACAAAAATATCAGAAAGATTATTGCGATTATACTCCAAAATTTTTAATGCTCTTATATTTTTCTTGACACAATCATTTAAATTACGTAAGTCTTTAACCGACTCAAGCGTTAATTTTTCTATATCTAATATTGATTTAACATGAGATTCTACTTTCTTCTTTAGATCTACTAGATCTTTTGTTTTCGTATCTTTCTTCTAAAGCTGTGTATAATGAAGTGAATGTATCATCTAATGTAATAAGATTTTTAGCTTCTCCGATTAAAGCTGAATTTAAATAGTGTAGTTTTTGTGCGTTTGTGAACTGATTATTGGATGTAATAACATTATTGAATTGCAATTTGAAGTAAGTTGATGATTTTTTCGCTGTATTCTTCGCTAGCGCTAATTTCAGTTTCGAATTCTGCTGGAACCGAAATTAAAATTTCGATTTCAGAATTTAATGATGTCAAAATACTCTCTTTTTGACTTAATTGCTCAAATATTTCATTTAGTTCTGTTATTTCTTTAGTGTCACTTTCTATTATAGTATCTGCTTTTGTTATTAGTTTTGTAGCACTAGTTCTGATTGTAGCGCGTTTCTTTCTACATTTCTCAATGTTATCCATTATTTATTAAATGAAATTATGCGGTAAATAAATAATGAAAATTTGCCTACCTTTCACTAATTCGATGGCTGGAGATATACTGCGTTACCTCTAATGCGATGTGTGGTTAGTCCAATAATAAATGCGAGTTTTTGATTGTAAATTTGCGATATACTGGATCTTTATTCTCCTGCTCGATGTTGACCAGATGTTCGCGATAGCTTGCGAGGTGTATAAAAATCAAACTTGGACAATGGTGGACTGTAAATTCTTTTATTTTGCAGGTGCGCTGGCAGCACTGCGGAGATGCAAAACCGAGCGTGTATGCTCTTTTGTTGTTTTACATTAACTGACTCTTGGCTGAGAACAATGACGCCAAGGAGCCAACGGGCAAAGCAACAAATGGGAATGACATGCTATTAAAGAATTTTATTTTTGTGTTAACAAATGTTTTTTTTAGTGCAGCAATTTGTTTTTATGTGTGATTCTAATATTTTCAAAATACAATGTTTATAGAAAAGAACAGTTTAACAAAAAAAAATATTTAAAATTAATTTAATACTCAGTTGAGTCCCTGTTTAATGGTGCTTTACTTAACGACGGTGTCTATTTAAAGACAATATGTTGTTCACTCGATTCCTTCGTGACAGAAAAATCTCTATTTGAGGTTAACTGCACCTGCAGTCTTTCTTTTAAAACTTTTCTTGTTGTGCTGTTTTTTTTTTGTTTGTTTTTTTTTTGTTTGTTTTTTTTTCTTTTTTTTTAAATAAAACTGAATAAACTGAAGTGTAGAAATATACTTTTTTAATTTGTAGTATACAAAACCAGTGGATGATGAAGTCAAGAATAAAGCATTGGGATACGACCGGAGGGACATCGCCAATAACAACAATGCCCCTGCAACAATGACACCAGCTCCCACAACAACTTCTTCCGTGAAAACAAGGAAAAAGTTATCTGAAGCAGAGTTAGTTGAGAAAATTAAAAGTTTAGTTTCTGTTGGGGATCCTAACAGGCGTTACACCAAAATGGAAAGGATTGGCATTGGGTAAGCATAAAAAGCTTCCACTAATATTATTCCTTTATCTAAATCTTTTTCTTAATTTATTATTCTAAATGAAAAGCTCTTTCTCATACTTTAATATTCACATCCCCTCTTTAAATCTATTTTTAGTTCAAGTATGCATTAATTTACATTTTAACGTTTATCCCTGTAACTAAGCGTGAGAAAGCTGTTTCCCTCAACCTATTTAATAGACCAATTTAATAAACTGAGATTTCCCTTATTCTCTAAAACGAGACATTTTACAGACTTACTTTACAAGATTTTCCCTAACATTTAATGAGGAGCACAACGATTTTGTCTCTCTTTGATGACTGTTCTCTCTCTATTAATTATTAAATAAATATTGTGCCCTTTTTCGCTGCCTAAGACCTATTTTTATCCTTCCTCTCGGCAACGACGTTAGATGTAATGATAAGTATATGTATCTATACAATGCAATTTCGGATACAAATGCAATAATATTGAAAATTAAAGAGAAAGTCTAAAATACATAATTCCAGGTTGCGACAGTGCCAAGATATGTATGTATATATATATGTATTAATAAATGCTCTCCTGGTTTTTCGTACATTTTAGAAAATTCCTGAAAAGTGAATAAGTTTCCTAAAACAAGATCCCTATTAAAATAGTATTTTTCCACAATTCATTGCTTACTTGAATATTTGAATAAATATGACTAATGTATTAAAAGCTTTTCTTTTTTCTCATTTTTTTCAGTTTATTTTTATTGAGAATTAACTTTTTAAATTATATTCAATTAACATTCATTTTGAATTAACATACTAAAAAACATTTCAAGTTCATTTAATGTAAATTGAAAGTGGAAAATATTACAGACCATTTATAGTTATTAGTGTTTTGTGATAACAGAAAAAATCCCTGAAATTCTATATATGTGAAATAGCTCTTTATTTACGTCTCATAGTCTGGTCAGACTGTTTTGCAGATTTTTAGTCAATGAGAAAAAAAGTGTATCTTGATGAATACCTCAAACAATTAATCAGCTATTTGAGTGCAACCAACCACTGAATTCAACTAATAACAGCATTTTTAATGTGATGCTGCATTTTGCGACTCATCTGTATACTCTATCCTTTTCGGATTTTTTTTTTTTACATGCGAAACACATTTTAACCCAGCTTTATTCACTTATTGTTTATTGGATTTTAATTGTGTTGTTGAAGTTATTATTATTTTTCACTTTGCTGTTATTTATTCTGACCTTTAAGTGGAAAATGACAATCATACTCAGCTGTGGCGTTACTGCAAATCGATTAAGAAAAATGCACGAAAAAAACAGGAGGTATTATGAATGTAACAGACAACGCATCGATGATAGGCGTCAGGAAGCTAGAAATCACAGAGGAGTAAAAACAAATAATACAAGTGCTCAATAATGCAGGCAACAAATTTACATTTTATAACTGTTGTTAAACAGCTGACCCAATTTAAGGTTTACGGCTACTAATGTTCAACTCCGTAACCTTGCCATTATGAAACCAATCCAGAAGTCAACGTATCAAGTATTGGGAGAAATTTTGCCTTCGTGGAGGACTTTTTGATGGAACTAATCTGCATGTGTGTTACATGTAGAGGAAAACCACGAGAACCTCCCCCGGTTACCCCGACGGGACTCTCACCCATGGTTCGCCAGTCACGGAGGATATTTTGCGTCAGCACTGTGGTCGATGCAAGCCAGATGCAGAATTCGTATCGACCAGCCTTCGCTGGGATTCGAACCCGGTTCACCTCAATGGAAGGCGAATGCTTTATCCCCTGATCCATCATGTCTGACTTATTTATAAAATAAATTTCTTCTAGAGCTGGTAAAATAATGGGGTATCCATATAACATCAGAAGAGAGACAAGCATCAGAGTCGCTTGATGTGCTGTGTTTCCAGACATGGCATGGAAAAGTCATGCTTCATGGACTCCATGTTACTGGGAATTTAAAAGTGACCTAAAATAACAGGAAATTTTGGGTTTTCCTGGGAAAATACAGGGTATTTCTTTATTTTCGTGTTTTACAAAATGGTGCCCACTCAAAATGCAATCTATGGGATATTTAAGAAAAATATTTCCCTTACTATAGCATTATTTAAATATGTTCAGCTGTTACTCTTAAGTTTTTCTAGCAATTAAAACAGGGATGAAAGACTTCTGCAAGAAAGCGGAAATCCGCTTTTTCTCTCAATTTTTATCAAAATTTCCGATCATGTTCCAGAAACTAAAATTTTTGGGGAGTCCAGTTAGAGAAACCCAAGCCGCTCGAATGATAGTGGGACTTGGAATGAAATTTTTCCCCCTGCAGTAACCTCCTGAGAAAATGATCTTCGGAAGAAAATGGGTAGAACTTTGGCAGGTATGCAGTTGCTTTGATAACCGCGACTTCCGCTATAGAGTGGAAAGGAGTCTAAGAAGTTTCGTTTCGACCGCTGATATTTGATAATTTTTTTGGGGGGGGGCTGATTTTCGGAATTTTAAATATTAGGAACTGTGCCGGAATATGCAAAAATCGTGATTCTTAATCAGACGATTTTAATATCAAATATTGATTTTCGTATTTAATTGATTAAAAGCAAAGTGTTTCGATTTTTTTACGCGATTTAAAAATCGTACTAGCAGTTCCCAGTCACTCAGTTTAAAAATCTGATATTTCATAAATTTCATAATTTAAGCGTTTTTAAAACCTAATATCGCGATTTGTATTCCCGCGAGTTTTAAATCGAATGTCGCGATTCGTATTCACGCATTTTTAAATCCAATATTGCGATTCGTTATCACTCAGTTGTAATATCCGATATCCTTTTTCGTATTTGTACACTGTTTAAAAATTACTCATTGCAATTCGTATTCATGTGATCTAAACATTATGCATCGTGATTCTTATTTACGCGATTTAAAAATTCAATATCACAATTTGTATTTTCGTGTTTTTAAAATTCAACAGCGCGATTCATATTTGAGCGATTTTAAGATCCAAAATCGCGATTAATATTCATGCGATTTAGAAAATCCAACCGTGCGATTCATATTCAAGCGATTTTTAAAATCTAAAGTCGCGATTCATATTCACACGATTTCAAAATCCAACTGCATGATTCATATTCACGTGATTTTAAAATCCAAAATCGCGATTCATATTCACGCGATTTTAAAATCCCATATCGTGATTCATATTAATGCGATTTTGAAATCCAATGTTACGTTTAATATTCAGACGGTTTTCATATACACTATAGCGATTAATATTCACGCGATATTAAAACCCAATATCGCGACTCATATTTATGCGATTTTAAAACCCAGTATTGCGATTCGTATTCATGCGATTTTAAAATCTAGTATCACGATTCATATTCATGCGATTTTAAAATCCTATATCACGAATCTTGAAAGAAGTAGAAGTAAGTTTTCTCTTGATTTAGTTACTGTAAAGATGTGATATTTTTCATTAGTAAGTAATTTAATAGTCGCACCTTCCTATAATTGCTTAATTTTCTTTAATATAGTAGTGGTCAAAATTTTAAAATTATATTTAAGAAAAATTTAAAGTTAACTGTCTAAATGCCACTTTAGATATTAAATAAAAATCTCCCGGCATTGTTAAAAGTTGCTTTTATATATCTCATCGATATCACAGTATCATATAGAACTCCCCCCCCCCCCTCCTTCCCAGTGACTTGCGTTGTAAAAGTTCATCTTTTTTTATTTTTGTCCACTTTCATGCCTGTTAAAACTAGTATAGCTTATACAGTAATTCTTCTTAATTCATTGTGTATAATGCGTACAGGGAATTTTTGTTCCAAATTTGAGTGGCAACTCTGTATGTAGTAAATCCATGTATTAAATGAAGTACTGTTAATATATTTCAGTGCATCGGGCACAGTGTACACAGCTATAGAGTCAGCAACTGGAATGGAAGTGGCTATAAAGCAAATGAATTTACCTCAGCAACCAAAAAAGGATCTGATTGTGAATGAGATTTTAGTCATGAAGGAAAAGAAACATCCCAACATCGTAAATTATCTCGACAGCTACATTGTTGGAGATGAGTTATGGGTAAGACTCTCTTTTAACCACACGCTGCTTTATGAACATTCATTATTGATTATTATTTTTCAGTAGTTATTGTTTGTTAATTTGTTTTTATAACTATTAATTGTATATCTTATTTTAATTGTTAGCTTTTATTTCCTTATGTAAGTTAATATTTAGCTTTCTTTCTTTTTTTTAATTAATAATTTTAATAGTCATTAAATTTGCTACTTATTTTAAGATTGTCAAAGACGACAAAGATGTTCATGCCATTATTAAAGCATGGAAAAATTATAAAAAGTATATATGTATTTGTATATATAATATATATATAATATTATATATTTATTATATATATGTAATATTTTATATATATATTATATATGTATATATAATATTATATATATATATTATATATGTATATATAATATTATATATTTGTAATATTTTATATATATATTATATATATACAGTGTAACTTCCCATATCCGGACGTTCCTTTTCCGGAAGAGTCGATTTCCCGGACACTTTTTAACAATCAAAATAAACATTTCTTCACCTTCCCCTCTCTTAAAAGAAAAAAAAAAAGTCTTTTGACAAGTTTTTTCCTTTCTTAGCTTCTAGTAATTTATGCATTGAACCCATAAATCAACAGAAAAGGGAACAGAAGATCTACCAAGACCATACCGTTAGTGACGCTCCTCCTGTGGAATGCAGGAAAGGAGGGGGGGAGATTTGTTTTCAAAGGAGCACAACTGAGTCCCCTCCACCTCTTCTTTCCTATGCAGCTGGCTAGTAAAAGAGGCATTTCATGGAACCTTTTTATTAGAGAGTTAGGGAAAGAAAAAGTATTCTGAAAAAGTGTAAACACAACAAATGTTAAAGTGGAAGGAGAATCCCCTTTAGTAACACAAGAAAAAATAAAGAGAACCCAATCAGCATGCCACGCCTTTATGCTTGATTGATAGCCACTGATGGGAGAGAAAATAAGAATTTGTCACTGCTCCGCCCTCAACTTGAATGAGAAATAAGGAGGAAATGAATTTTCTTCTCCACCTACCCACCTTAGTGAATGACGAGAATTTCCCCTTCTTGCTTAAATCGTTCTAGTTCAAAATGGCGGAGAGAGCAATTAATATTTTTCGTTTTCTATATTTATTTTTATAATAGCAATAATTATTTATTTTCTAATATTTTGTTTTTGATTGATTAGATATCATTCTAATACTAAAACATTATTGCCCGAAAAATAATGTTTAATTTTTTGCTTCTTAGATTCAGATCATTTTAAGTTTTGTTTACCTTGGGGGTCTATTATACAGAAAAATCGAATATCCGGAATTTTGGAAATCCCGCCGATTCCGGGTACGCGACTTTCCACTGTATATATATATATAAATTTAAAGAGATTAAGGTAAAATACACTTAATCCATCTAGTAGCTTATATGTATATGTTAGGCCCAAGTCCAAAGTCGGCCAATTCGCGATCTGGCCGCCTAGATCGCGAATTGGCCAAGAAGGCTGTAAATTAGCTGGCCAAAGTCCGAAATTGATATTGATTTCGGGAATTGGCGGCCCAAATCGCGAATTGGCATGGGAAGATCATCCAAAGTTAGAAAGAAATATCATTATACCTGGCAAATGTATACCGGGCAGGGGCACTTGACCTTAAAAAAACATCAGTGTAGGATATACCGGGCAAATGTATACTGGGCAGTGACACTTGACCTTAAAAAAACATCAGTGTAGGGTATACCGGGCAAATGTATACCGGGCAGTGGCATTTAACTAGACCTAGTATGACTAGACCTTTGGTGTATGTATGACTAGACAATTAAATAGACAATTTAATAATGATTATTAAATTAATGATTATTACATTAATGATTATTTAATAGACAATTTAAAAAGTTCTATTTTTTATATTTTTAAATTAGAAGATTTATAAGTATTATTTATATAATTATAGAAGGCCGCCAAAGTAAAATATTCACTGATCGTTTCAATTTCGGACTTTGGCCAGCCATCCTCGGCCACTTCGCAATCTGGCCGGCAAATTACTGAAATCAAGAAAATTTCGGACTTTGGCCGGACTTCGGGCTTTGGCCGTAACATATATATATATATATATATAAGGGGTGATCAAATGAAAAGGTACGAAACTATGTAAAAACGTAACAGTTAAATATTTGCATATTCCGCCATGGGAGAACATAGCGAGACATCTCGGGGTGCAATTGGAGTCTCTGACTGGGATCAGAGCATGCGCGGGCGCCTGCATGCACAGGAGAGAGCAGAGGCTCTTATCAAAAGCGGCGAACAAATGATGTGGCAGTCCTTATGAGGACAGGATGGCGTTCGCGTTGCAAAAATCGACAATTGAGAAGCAGCGAGGAGTTATCCGATTTATGACAGCGGAAGGTGTGAAACCGACAGCTATTCATCGCCGGATGGTAACAGTTTGCAGGTAGAAATGTGTCTCTGACAAGTCTGTCAGAAAATGGAGTGCCCGTTTTCGTGCAGGCCATGAGAGTGTCACACGCATGAAACTGGCCAAGATAAAGTGGGAGACGTTGGACTATCCGCCTTACTATCCGGACATGTCGCCCTGCGATTTCCATGTGTTTGGTCCACTGAAGAAACACCTGAAAGGGAAGTGCTTCAATTCGGATGACGTACTCAAGGACGCTGTGAGGGACTGGATCTCGTCACGGCCATAGGAATTCTGGGAACAAGGAATCTTGCGGCTTGTTCATCAGTGGGATCGTTGTGCTCAGGCCTATGGTGAGTATTTTGAATAAAGTCTACATTCCCCCCACCGTGTTGTTTCGTACCTTTTCATTTGATCACCCCTTATATATTGCTTTGCATTTTTATTGTTTATCTAAATAGTTTAGCACCTGACAATGTGATAAATTACAAAATCACTTTTTGTTATAAAATTTTTTCGAATAATTATTTACTTTTAAAACATGTGGACTCGTGTTTGAATCAAAATCACGAGTCTTAACACTAGAAAGACTGAAATACCTATATTGTCCATAAGCAGTGAAAATGACTGCATTGTGAAAGAATAACTAATGTATAAAGAAATTTCTTTAAAATTAATTTTCATTATTTTTGATATTATTTTCAGTTATATAACAAGTTATTAGTAAATATCAGCACTAAAAATAATTATTAAAAGTCACAAAATTCTCAGAAATTGTGTCATTCATTCATCATTGTTTTTCTAATTGAAATTAAGAAGCAGTCAAAATGACTTCCTTGGGCAGTCTAGTGTTAAATAAATTTTAAATAAAAATAAAATCTTAAACTAAAGAAAATGTAAATTATAAAAAATATATTGCTTCTTAAGCATCAAAACATTGCTAAAGCAGGGTTGCCATTCCACAAGTAAAATCTGGAAAATACAAAGAATTTGAAAATAACAGGAAAAATGCAGGGAATTTTGAATTTTTCCTTACAAACAGGGAAAACTGCTTAATTTTCTCTTTTTCTAAATGAGATTTTTCCTTTACTATGTTGATTTTCACTTCGAATTATGCAAAAACGACTCAGTTCACATTGTTTTCTCAATTAATTCAAACCCAATCTATTTCGTCGTATTGTCAGTCCGTAGCGTATGAAAACGCCTTTTGTTTTACCCGATTCAAAATTTAATGATTTTTGACAATTGTCAAAAACAATGCCAACAGTTTTTTTTGGACATGACGGTTAAAACAAGATAAAACCATCAGTTGTCAAAAACTTTCCAACCCTGCCTAATTATATTTTTTAAAGTGCTTAAAAATATTTTTTGAGTGCTTAAAAGGTGCTTATTTTTGTTGAATTAATTTGGCTACGCACCCTGTGAAACTGTTCCTTTTTCTCCGAGACTAGCATTGTTATTCTAGTATAGCACAGTGATGTGCTAATATATTGTTTATAATATGTGCAGGGGAAACACAGAGATTTTTTTTTCCTGATATGAGGGGCAACCCCATAAAATCTTTTAGAATGAAAATAATAAATTTGGATTGACTACAGACTGTATTCCAAAAAAACAGCTAAAGAATAATAAAATTCTATTTAAATATTTTTACAACAATTGGAAGAATTAAAAAAAAAAAAAAATTCTAATACCTAATGGTGCTAAAGTAAAATTGATGAACATTGTGAAACTGATTCACGTACACTAACTCCATTTGTGATTAAATTCTTTCAAGACTATCAGGGTTACCCCTCTAGAGGGAAAACCTGGAAAATACAGGAAATTTAAACATCACCTAACATAACAGAGATAATGCAGGGAATTTTGAGTTTTTCATTACAAACTGGAAAAATGCTGGTAATTTTATTTCTTATTTTCGTTTTTTAAAAGTAGTGACCACTCAAAGCCCTGCATGTGATGTTGAAGGAAGATATTTCATCTATACCAAACTATTTCATTTACTTTAGCATTATTTAAGTATGTTAAGCTATTTCTTTAAATTTTCCAGGAATTAAAACTAGTATAGCTTGACTGATATAGGTCACTCAAGATTGTTGTGTTTCTTCTTAATATCTTAATATAGTGTGCATAATACTTACAGGGAAAACACAAGGAATTCAGATTTGAGTGGCAACCCTTATCTTATATTGGCAGCTTAAATGAGAATATTAATGAAGCCACTATATCACCTTATCCTATTCAGGATATAAGTGACACAACTTTTTTTAAAAACCATTTTAGAGAAAAATATATTGAATAAAGCAAACTTCTTAAGATATCTTGTTGCTGAGTATTTTATTTTAGATGCCTGTTATAAAAAATAAATGTACCTCCAAATATTATTTAAGAAAGGATTTACACTAGTAATACATTTTAATCAATACATTAGCTTCAGTCTTAGAAATTAAATCTGTCATTGAATTTATTTTATTTTCTCTTAAAAGTACATTTTACATCGTCTTTTTTTCAAATCAATTTCAGTCATATTTTTTCCCCCATCGTGTTTACTTCAGCATTTCCTATATCTATCACCTTTTTTTAAAAAAAGTTAAGATATTTTATTATTCTTAATCTATAAACTTATTTATTGCTTTTATATATGTTTCTTAGTCAATAATGAAAGCTTTAGAGTTCCCTTTTTTTAATGAAGTGCAATCGTAACTTCTTTCTTTCTTCACCGCATTTTTTGACGAAGTAGTTTTTCATGAAAGTTTTTTTTTTTTTGTTAATTTTTATATTCAATTGTTTTGGTTTGAAATTATTTTTACCCGTATGAAACCTGTATGAAAAAACGTGTTTTCAGAATTCAGCCAGTGTAGCTGAAACAAACCCATTTAAAAGAACCATTTTGTAATAAAAATTAAAAATCGTCTCCCCACAACTAATGATCAAATGATTAGCTGCTCCCTCAGACAGGTGGTAACGGGTAATACTTTATTTCCCAATTAGAAACGTTTCTCAGTTGGAATTTTCTCTTTCTTAGTTTTACTCACACTAAATTTATGTTTTGTTGTCTATGTCATGAATATTTTTGATGTCACAGGGGTCTGTCCAGGTCAAATTTACTACCGTTTAGCATTCACAAATTCAACTTTGGGAAAAACAGCAATTTCCCAAAATACTTTAAAAAAGCAAGCTCTAAAAACTTGAAACTTTTTTGACCCAGTCGAAAATATTCTCGTAATGAAGATAACTTATAGTGCTAGTAATTTTAATGCTTGTTTTTTTAAAAAATTTGGATACAATTTTAAGGCCAAAATTTTATAATAACAAAATTGTTTTTGAATATATGGGAAAAATATATATAGAAATTTACCAGTCATAAATGGCTTTTATTTGTAGTGACAATTTCTGAAAATATTTTTTTATTTATTTTACCCTATTTTTGTGTTTAATTTTTAATATAATTTTTAATTATGTCTAAATTTTCACGAAATTGGTTCCTCTCAGACCCCTGGAACATCTTCCACATTTTCTTTATTGAAGGTCACGAAAGAATCCACATTTTATAGGTTCCACTTGACTATTACAACTAGCTCCTGGTTGCACCTGGAATAAGGTGACCTGCAAGTTCTCTGCTTTCTTTTGCTCTTTTCTGCAAATTACTTTTTTTTTGCGGCAATTTAGTTAAACTCTTGGTCTATTCAAAAATATAACTATAACTTTAAATAGAAAATTTAATATTACACATTATAAAGGAATTATTAAAATGAATCATTTCGCGGAATAGTGCGTTCCAACTTTAATACAACTTCCTTGAAAAATTATGAAAGTAAAAAATATCAAAAAGGAAGTCCATTGAAAAGATGTCATCTAAAAATTTTTTTTATTGTGAAACAACAGATGGCGAATGTAATTTAACGTTCCTATTAAAAATGCTGCGATTATTTGCTGTCATTTTGTAGAAAAACACTTCATAAAGCAAAGGATATATTAAATGTATTTAATTGTAGGTCATAATGGAGTACTTACCAGGTGGCTCATTGACTGATGTTGTGACTGAAACTTGTATGGCTGAAGGTCAAATAGCAGCTGTTTGTAGAGAAGTAAGATGTTTCCTCTTATATGTTCCTAATCATTTTTGTCCCCTCTATCTTTCACTAAATCATATTTTTATACTTTTAAAATAAAAGTTTGGAAATTGTTTGTTCAAAATGTACATACGAAGTTTTTAGTTAGACTTAGACTTAGAGGTTGGGCAGCTCTGACGAGCAGGGCGCATCGACCAGAGGTCTATTGTACCCAAACCCTAGTCATGATTAGCAAGAAAGCCCTATAGCTGTAATAAAATTCAGCAGACACCTTACAGGAACCTATTGCAGTTCCCAGGCATTGACGAAATGCTGCCCTAAGTGCTCAAATCTTTGAGCGGAATAGTAATCACAATCACAAAGTATGTGTCGTGATGTTTTTTCTTCTAGATGACAACCCCGACAAATAGGATTGGATTCAATTCCCATAATGTGTAGGTGTCTCCTGAGGATACAATGACCAGTAAGAAGTCCAATGATCTTCCTTAAACTGTTTCTATTAAGCTTTAAGAGCTCCTTTTGACGTATGCTAGGACAGTCTCGATTCAGCTCCTTAGCTTGTCTTTGACCGTCAGCAGCGCGCCATTGCTCATGGGCAATCTTGCCGTAGAGCTTGAATATGGTTGCCCTAAATGAGGAGGGAGAAATTCCCAGCGCAGGTTCAGGGCCCCAGAAAATTGCATTAGAGCCAGCCCGTGCTGCATCATCAGCTAGCTCATTACCACCGATACCCATATGTCCAGGTACCCAATGCAGGGATACCTTGTTATGAGTGGACAGGTCACAGAGGACCGTGAAGCATTCCCATACTAGCAGAGAGGTGAATTTACACCTTGACAGTGATAGGAGAGCAGCCTGACTGTCAGAGCAGATGCGGATATTCATATTTTGATATCCTTTATCTAAGCTTAGCTTGCAGCACAAGATAATGGCATAAACCTCAGCCTGAAAAACAGTGGCATAATTTCCCAGGGGAAAGTGAAGTTTGGTACCGTCATTGGAGCAGTAGATTCCTGCTCCTGATTTGGTGCCAATCTTTGAACCATCAGTGTACCAAATTAGGCATTTGCCTTTAAGCCACCGAGGAGAGTTGAACCATTCATCTCTAGTAGGAAAATAGATCTTGAAGGGTTTATGAAACGCGTATCTTAGTGACATAAGGTCACTAGGCATAATAGAAGTGGGTATTCCCATCACTTGTGAAACAAGATGTCCCCAAGACAAGTGTTTGGAATACTCTTTCCATAGGCCAAGGTTCATAAGACGCTTTACGCCTGTTTGAGCTTCAACCTCAATGCGTAAGTTCAAAGGAAGAAGCCTGAGTAAGCTCTCAAGAGCAGCTGTAGGAGTGGTCCTGAGACATCCTGACAGGGCTACACAGACCATTCTTTGAAGTCTGTTTAGATTGGTTCTTGCGGAACTCAATCTAGTCCTTGACCACCAGACGACTGCGCCATAAGTGACGATAGGACTAATGATCATTGAGTAGATCCAGTAAACTATTTTGGGGGACAATCCCCAGGTTCTACCAATAGCATTTCTACAGGACCAGAAAATCTTTCTGGCCTTGTTGGTACAGTAATCAAGTTGATGGCCCCAATTTAATTTGGAGTCAAAGTAAACCCCGAGAAATTTGACTTTCTCTTTGAGTTCCAATTTGTGGTCCAGGTAGTATACATTACCTAGACCAAGTTGCCTTTTTCGTGTGAAGGCTACATAGCTTATCTTGGATGGATTGACAGATAAGCTTGATTCAGAGCACCATCTAGCTACTTCTAGAAGTGCATTATTCATGATATCAGAGACTGTTTTTCCATGTTTACCTCTGACAACAATAACACCGTCATCAGCATACCCGATACAGGGAATGCCGAGAGTAGTTAACCGAACTAGCAAAGAGTCCATTACCATACACCATAGGATAGGGGACAGAACCCCTCCCTGTGGGCATCCTGAGGTTGCTTGCACTTTCATGCTTGCACCCAATAGAGAGGAACAAACATACCTAGAGGATAGCAAATTCACTATCCATCTGGTAATGACTGAGTTAATGCCTCTGTTTCTAAGTGCATTGATGATAGTCTCAAAAGGGACTTTATCAAAAGCACCTTCAATATCAATGAATACTGCAAGAGCTATCTCCTTATCTTTTATTGATTTCTCAAGCAGGTAGGATAGTTGGTATAGAGCGGTGTCAGTGGACTTGCCTGGTTGATAGGCATGCTGTGTGGAGGACATTGGCCTTTCTATGAGCACAGTGTCTCTGAAGTGTCTGTCAATTAGCTTTTCAATCGCTTTCAACAGACACGAAGTGAGGCTGATTGGCCTGAATGATTTAGCCTCAAAGTAATTCTCCTTACCTGGTTTTGGTATGAAAATCACCCTAGTATTCCTCCAAGAGAGAGGTAAATACCCGTATGCTATGCAGGATCGAAAAATTCTACATAGAGTAGGGGCCAATGTATTTATCCCCTGAATAAGCATCATTGGTATGATGTCATCCATACCTGGTGACTTGTAGGGCTTAAACGACTTTATAGGCCATACAACCTTCTCATAGGAGACCACCATCTTGGCGGCCTCCCAGTCATTCCTATTACAAGTAGTAGTAATATGTGGATTATCATTCTCCACAGGATGAGATCCAGGGAAGTGTGCTGCAAGTAGTTCTCCAAGAGCCTCTTTCCCTGATTCACTGTATCTTCCGTTTGCAAGACGGATGGCATTTAAACTGCAATTGAAGTCTTTAGTAAGAATTTTTGCAATCTTTGCAGTGGCAGAAGTAGTGTTAATGCCATCGCAGAAAGTCTGCCATGAGCGACGTTTGGATGCTCTGATCGCCTTGTTATAGGCAGTTAGAGCGTTTCTGTAGGTCTGCCATTCTCCAGATTTCTTTGCTCTGTTGAATAGCTTCCTACATTTCTTACGTAATTTACTAAGCTCAGAAGACCACCAAGGAACTCGCCTTGGGGAGCTAGTAGACGTAACCTGACAAGAATGATGATTTGTTGCACTTGGTCAACAGTCCACTCTATATCATTAACATTATTGTACTTACCAGAGAAGCTCCCCATCCTCCTCTCCAGAGCTGCTCCAAAGGAACCCCAATCAGCTGTTCTGGGGTTCCTCCTTACGACCTTCAGTCCTGAGAGGCCTTTAATAGAAAAAGTAATTAGTTGGTGATCTGAAGCAGTGACTGCCCCAAATACCTTCCAATCATTAATGTAATCTACTGAACTAGAATTACATAAAGTAAGGTCAATGACTTCCCTTCTGTTACAGGTAACAAAGGTAGGTTCATTGCCTTTATTAAGGACATACAAATTAAGATTTAAGATGTGTTCCATAAGTGCATCCCTCCGCTGGTTACAATTACTACTACCCCACACTGTGTGGTGAGCATTTGCATCACAGCCGAGGATGAATCTATAGCTTAAACTACAGTGGGCAATTAGGGCCCTAGTAGTGTCCTCTAGTGGGTCCTTCTCCTCATAAGGGAGATAGGCTGAAACTATGACAAAGTCAGAGATTGTCTTTTTGTCATAGAATTTTAGTTTTACAGCAACTAAATCCCTGTTAAGAAAGTTAACAAGATTAAGGGCATTTAGATTAGACCTAGCTACAATGCAGGTCCTGGGAAGGTCACAATGGGTATCATAGAAGATATTGAAACCTTTAACATTGAGATCCATTATTTTACCCTTGCGGGTCCAGGGCTCTTGTATAAGAGCAATATCTAGTTCTCCATCATTTAACCTTTTGGCCATAAGGCTAGAGGCAGCAATGCTATGATGGAGATTGATTTGGCCAACCTTGATTGTATCTATTTTTGGTTAGCAGTATGAGTGAAACCAGGATGGCTCCTATCTATCCTGGCTAACTTTAGAAGAGATATCTTCCTTTATCAGCTCCATTGCTTCATCTAAATCAAGCATAGAAGCTGGCGAGTCAGGTCGTAAGGTTACGTATGACCCGGAGGTCCAACCCTAGCTCTGAAAAATCAAGAGCACCAATTGAACTTACCTTGGAATCAGGGGAATTAGCCGGCCAAGGTTCATCCTCCTGTTCCATGACTTCCTGGACATCAGGTTCTGCAGAGGGCTCCGATGTTGTTGGAGCCTCAACTGCCTTTTTTTTTTATTGGGATCGTGTAGGATCTTAAAAACACCACGATCTATGCCAGTGAGTGCACAAAAATTTGCCCTCTCTATAGCCAACACGTCTTCAGGCTCCACCTCAAAGATCCATCTAGAGGTGCTAGGTCCCACAGCACTTTGCAGAACCCTCCACCCCATAGACTTCAACCCTGGGTTTAGTCTCTGAAGACGCCACAAGAAGGTGCTTTGTTCAGAGAATTGCTCCCTGGTTTTGAAGGCCACCTTTACAGGCTTGGGCAACTCATCAGCACTTAAGACTTTAAGCATGAGGTCGCCCAAGGGTCTGTTATCAAAGTGGCCCCTGATCCACTCTTCAGTGTATTCATTACACCGTAGTACCAACGCTCCTCTGAGAAGGTTGTTACTGTAGATCTCAGGCATCCTTTCACCACCTGGGATGGCGTCAGTCTGCTCTAAGATCTCCTTGAGTATTTCATTTGAGTCTCTCAGAGAAAGCCTGTCCGAAGGAAAGTCCTCCCGAACAATGGCAATCTTGATAGACTTTGCAGCGCATGCAAAAGATACTCCAGTTGGAGGCTCCCAGTTGGATCCCCCTCTCCAGTTCTGCTATCCCCGCTAGGGGGAACCGCTTCCCTGGATTGGGCTTTCCTCCCAGGAACGCAATCCTCCCTGGGCTTCTTTCCACTTTGTGTTGGCACACTGGGTGAGGGCGTCGCATCAGAAGACCTAGGTCTCTTAGCTCCTCCACTCGCCTCAGTGGCCTTCATTCTTCTCCTCCGGCTCTTGGGCATTCCAGTGGCGCCAGACACACTGTCCTCCGAGTGCCTCTGGGAACCAGAGACTCCTACAGAGGAAGGGTCTGTGCCTTTGGACGCCTCACCGGGTTTCAAAGTAGTCTGCAAAGCAGCGGGATTAGCACTGGGCTCACCCAAGGGCTTACCATGTGCTACTGGAGACTGTAGTGAATTTTTCGAACAGGAACCTCTGCCTAATTCCTGAACGCATCCCTTGTTCACCGGCGCGAAGGATGATGCCGTATCGCAATCTTTCTTTGTACTCATCATTTTGTTTGCCTGCCATTTAGTTACCCAGTGAGGGGTATCCAGGGGGCACCACGTGGAGGCGGCAGGCATTATCCCCCAAGTCTTTAGTTAACTTTCATTACATAATAAAAGTTAATTGAAAATAAAAAAAGTCGTTGCCCGTGGCTCAACAACCCGGGGTTTGTTTCAGGCTAACCTTTTTCCTACTAGTGTTTTAGTTTTTTTGGGAGCTCTCGCAGTAAAATGGTCAGAGATTACCGCCATTGACTTCAAAATTGTTATTGAAGGTTTTTCGAAAATTATTTTAATTTTAGTCAGTGATTTTTCTTGGTGCGGAACTTCTGTTGATGTCTATGAATAATATCTATCATCTATAAAAATGATCATAACTTATATGCGTAGAAACAAATTTGCCAATTATGAATGATAAAGCTATTTTAAATAAATAGACAATTATGCTTTTTGTTTCAATTTGCATTAAATTTTATGTCAGAAATGAGTTAGCTTTAAAAAGAAATTTGTTTATGTGAAATGATTGTTTTTGTAATGCTTGTTTCTGAAATTACTTTTTGTTCTAATTTAGCTTTCAACTCTAAAAATAAATCATTGATAGCATGACTTAGTGCACGACTGCAACATGAGGTTGTATCGTCAAATAGAACATTCAAAATAAGAGCCTCATATATATATATATATAGCCTCAGTGTAGTCAAAATATATTTAAGAGCATTTTTATTTCTAAAACAATATTTACTTGTGTTTTTTTTCCAGTGAAATATATACTAATTTTAGAACTATACCCACTTTACCCCACTCTGGGGTAAAGTGGATAGATCAAAATGTGTTCTGTAGAATCCATTACTGTAAGAAAACAATCAAACAAAATAGATAAATTATGCCTTTCTATTTAATCTATATGGATTCAATGAATTTAAAACGCGTAAAAACATTCCATAAAATAAATTTAATAGTTTGGTTTCAGTTAAAAAGCTTGATTTTTATAACCACCTGACCCTACTGTTTCAGATTGGAGTCTTGGATTGGAGGAAATCAAATTTGTATTTGACTACTTGATAATTGTTTTGATAGGATAACATTGCATACCCGCCAAGTCTCCTGTTTTTTAACGAAGACTCCCATATTTTATGACTATCTCCCGTTTGTGTATTTTCTCAAATTTCTCCGTATTTAAACCTTTTTTAGTGATCTATTAATGGCAAAAATACCTCTCTTATTTTCTGGCGTTTTTGCCTGCACTGCAGTTCATGTGCTGCCACGAGGACCCAACTGCATGTAGTGAGACTGTTTGCGTGTATGCTGTGAATAGTTTTTTCTCTGATTACGAACTTCGTTATTTACCTATAAGAACCTGGCAATAACTTCATTTGTTTCCATTGCATCTTTTACAAATGTCATTAAAACATAAATGTGTTTCTGTTTTCAGAATCATTTACTGGGGGTGTCCATTGGGCAACTAGAAAATGAACTATATAAAACTAAACAGTTAAAAAATATAGCAGATGTTTGGTATTCTACGTATTCCGCATAGTATATCAGTGCGAAAGAATTTTCTCTAAAGTTACAAATTTTGCTCATTACTTTCTGGTCAAAAGTAATTTCGCTGTTATGAACAGAAATTTGATAAAAAAATTTCTATGCAAAGCCCTACTTATGTTTGAAATATGAATCAGTAAAATTAAGCTAATTACCTGGAATAGTGAAAATTATTTTGACGTTGAGTGTTTATAGTATGAGTTATTATGAATAATGGTTTTAAATTATTTTTTTTTAGATTAAGATTTAAATACATACTTCACTAATCAATCTACTAATCTTCACTAATACTATACTTTAAAATCCAATAGCGTCATTCGTATTCATGCGTTTGCAATATCAAACATTGATTTTTGCATTTTTATACGTGATTTCAAAACTATGTGTTGCGTATTCACAGGATAACGGGATCTACGTGTATTCATGGGATCTAAAAATCATGCACAGTGATTAATATTTATTCAATTCAATATCACAATTTATATTTTTGTGTTTTTAAAATCCAATATTGTGATTCTTGTCTTGTTACTCTAGATAATTTAATTATAAATTCAAAAAATTATTTTGTTTTTTACTTTGTGCCTATTTATTTCAATAGGTTCTTCAAGCATTGGAATTTCTGCATTATAATCAAATAATTCACAGAGATATCAAGAGTGATAATATTTTATTAGGATTGGATGGAAGCATTAAACTTAGTATGTCTTTTCCTTTCTTCTCTTAAAGAAATGCTAGTTTTTGTCTCACGAGGGCAGATCAAAAAGTAATATAGCCATTTATTAAGACAGCATGCAATGTATATTCACTTTTCCGCAAGACACTATAAACATTTCTCCTAACAGACCACACTTTTCGATGCGTAATCTCCTCCAGCACATGGAGACTCTTCATGTCTTTCCTTGTGGTGATGAGGTGTGCACCCATTCCATCCATGTTCTCTTCGTTTCGGGGGCGAAGTGGTGGACCCAGGGTTCATCCCCGTTGATGTTTCCCCTCTAAAACATGTTGCCCTCCGCTGAATACCATACCACAGTGAGAATTGGAAATGTTGTCCAGGGTTCCCACGGTCCATAAAAACTACTTAATTTTTATGTTAGAAAAAATGAGGATCCTTAAAAGTACTTAATTTTGTTTCAAGCTTTTTAAAAGTCCTTAATTTAAAAAAAAAAAAAAAAAAAAACACGATTTTTTTTTATTTATTAATTTGTTTAGAATGGTAAATAATTTGCTCTGTCACTGGTGAGAAATGTATATTTGATGATAAACAATCATATTATTTTTAAGTCCTTAATTTTTCAAAAAAGTACTTAATTTTTTCAAAAAAAAAAAAAAAAAAAATCCTCAAAGTGCTTAAATTTTGCTTTGTTGAAAAAGTGGGAACCCTGTTGTCCCTAGTGGTCATGGGTGAGAAGACGTAGGACCCTTCTTTGACTAAGTTTAAGAAATCCAAGATCGTCACGAACAATGGAGAACGCACTGCCGTACAAAGTGTTGTGTTGGCAATTTCACTCGGTATTCATTTGAGATATCCATGCACCCGGCTTCAAATTCTTGACACCATTTTTCTTCACTTTGCCGAGAAACGACACGCTCACCCTATACAGCAGAGATTTCACAGGGAATGTCTGTGCAGTTAATCTGTTTATCCCATAGAAATCTGACTGTGGCACGCAACTCCAATTTTTAGAGTGAAACTCCAGTCAACATGCCATCAATACTAGAACGCTATACACAAAACAAGACGGGAAACAAAAACACTATCGGAGCACTCACTGTCCCTTTCTACGCATTGTCCGAGACGCACTCTTGTTGTCTGCCCTTGTACATATATCCTATTCATTTGAATAACTTATTTTCATTTCAATTTTCAGCTGATTTTGGTTTTTGTGCTCAAATCTCACCTGAGCAAAGCAAAAGAACAACGATGGTGGGAACGCCTTATTGGATGGCACCAGAAATCGTGACACGTAAGCAATATGGACCCAAGGTGGATATCTGGTCTCTGGGTATTATGGCCATTGAAATGATTGAAGGTGACCCACCCTATATGCATGAAAGCCCTCTCAGGGTGAGTTTATTTCCTTTTTAAAATGATACACCATCTGTCGGTCCTCCTCTTGCATCGATGACAGCCTTTCCACCAGTTTTTTTTATAACACTTCCATCACGGCTGTGCTTGCATCTGCGCTCGTCCCAAAGGTGTTCTGTGCAATTTAGATTGGGAAATGGCCAGTCCAGTTTTTCATCGTCTGAGCGAGCCTCGATGCGTGTGAATGGAAGAGAAATGGGCATTGTCCACATACATGGTATCCGCTCACCCGGAAAGTCATGAATTTTGGTATTCAACAAAATTTGTCATGAAATGTCATGATTTTTACTATTTTTTGAAAAAAATCATAGAAAGGCATGGATTTAGGTCGTCGAAAAATCTAATTTTTAAAATGGAATCCCTGTCCTCTCAATTTCATCGTGTTCCAAATATCTGAATTCCTAACAAAATCACTACTCAGTCATATTTTATTAGAATATAAAATGTCTTTATCATGTTCTTTAAAAATTTTGGTGTTCTTTCAAAAAATGAAAGAAAAAACATCATTCCTAGAGCGATTTATCTTTTAAACTTCAGTGATTTAAGAATTATTATTATTATTATTATTTTTTTTTTTATCAATTTAAATTTCAAGCCGAAGCAAGCCAATTGTTGGCGAATTTATTTTTTTTCGAAATGAGAGCAGAAAAATCAGGAGTATTTCTTTCCTTTCTGATGAACAAGAAAAATATCTTTAGAGTATAATTCTGCAGAAAAAAAAGAAGAAAAAAATCATTTGCTTTTGTATTTTTTTCCCAGCTATTTTATTGCTTCAAATCTTTCTTTACTCTGTTTTTTAAATTTAAAATCTATAAATATGAAGATGCAGAGTATGAAAGTTTTGGTTACAATTATCATTTCAATTAATGTTATTATAATGCTTTTTTTAAAATTATTGTTGTGTTTTTGTTGGAGAAAATAGTAACTTCTTTAAGTCATGACTTTGAAAATCTAGAATGTTGCAGCTACTCTGCATCTCAGAGTTCCAGCCAAACTATGAGAAACCATTATGCTTCCACCCCATTACACTTTTGGCCAGAGAGTGTTATATACGGTAAAACCTCGCTACAACAATATTTTTGGGACCCAATAAATATAGTGTTGTGTTGTATCGAAGTCCAACTTTTTTTTTTTTTTTTTTTAATTTAATGTTATATATTTATTAACTATAAATGTGTATATTATATAAAAAAATTAATTTGCTGAGTGTTAATGATGGTTATTATTAAAAAAAATTGAAATAAAATAAGATTGCAAACGTGTCTGGAAACAGTTTTTATTGAAAATAATCCGATATTTCCGTTTTTTTATTCATTTGTTTTTACTGTCAAGTCAACCAACAAAGTATGCATTGAGTTCAAAGTAGGAAAATGATTTTTGTTTGTGAATGGTGCTCCACCCATGTGATGCTTGTGGTCATTTGTGACTCATGGTCAGCTTTTAACATGAAAGAAATGAAATCAGATAGGAATGTTACATCTGTGACTTCTTAAGAGATAAGGGAGGCAATTCTAAGAATGGAATTGAAAACCAATAATAAATGGAGAAATTAAGGTTGAAATTTGTATGAAAAAAACGGGGTCGTTTTACGGGGTTTTATTGCTTCAGAGAATATGGGATTTAAAATGCCTAAGATGTAATACTTAGAACTGTATGGGGATCTGAGTACATTGTTGTCAGAGTTAAAATTTGTTAAGAGTGAACATGCTATGCAATACTTAAACTACCTTTTGGCTTTATGAAACGACACAGACAATGTTTCCCGTGGCGACATTGTCGCAGAACGTTACCGAGTTCTTGCAGAAAGATTTCTGAACTTTCTGTTGCTTTGGTTAATGAAAGATTCTGTTACTTTGGGAAGTTAAAAATTTTGGTTTTCTTTTCTGCAGAAATTTTCTAAAGATTTTCTTCAGAGTTATATTCAAACAATGCCTTACTCGCATATCCGAGTGGAGAAAAAAAAAGTGTGTGATTTTTGGATTCTCATTTGAGAATAATGAAGTAAAAAAAAGAAAAAAAATATGCAGCTATTGCTATTGATTTCTATGTAGCTTTTAATATCCTATATTTTTAATACCATATCACGGAGCGTTTTTAAAAAGTGCTTAAAGGTGCTTATTTTCGTTAAAAGCCCTTAACCTTTTCCAGGGGGCTGTGACAGCAGTTGTCACATCTGATCTTGGGATCCGCTGGTGGGCACGTGACACTTTCAGCGTAAGAATAAGGGAAGGAATCTCCTCCACATTTAAGACAGAAGATCAAATTACAGGAGGATGTGTTTTATTGTTTTAGTCAGTACGGGAGGTCTCACCTTTTTAAGTTAAGGGGAGAAAAAGTTTCTTTGCATTTCCCACCTACCTTCAAACATCTATTCCAAGTTTGGGTACTTTTTAGTTTGTCTGCTGTTTTCTTACTTCTTTAGTCAGTTTTAATGCTGCTATTTTTGTGTACAAATTCTTTTGTTCTAGTTGTAAGTTTTTTTTGGATAAATTAATTTCTTTATTGCGCATATAATTTAACAAATATTTTCAATTGTATATAAAAAATATGAAATAATCAGAATCTAGAAGCGCTCTTTTAAGTAAATTGAATCAAATTGAAATAAAATATCAAAGCAATATACTTTACACAGGGGTCGCATTCCCCCTAAAATTCCTAAAACTATGTGCAAGCCCTAAAATTCCTAAAAATCTGATAAAATTTTGTTGGTGTTCCTAAAAAATTAGAGTTATAGGCTAAATATAAATAATAAAAAAAAAGCAATAATCTAAAATATAAGAATTTAACTACATTAATTAAAACTGTTTAAATTTTGCCACATGGGAATTCTGATCCTGAGAGAGGTTTTTCGATAAATAAAGCAATGCTTAATGTGAGTCACCATGAGAATACTATTATGTCTCTTAGACTAATCAAAGATACCATTCGAAATTATGGAGGAGTGTTGAAGATCACCACAGCACTATTGAGGGCAGTAAAAGAATCTCACAAATCATATCAAGAATATATTAGCAAAATGATCATAATTAATTTGATTTTCTCTAACTTCTAATATAAATTGCTGATTTGAAATCTAATAATATCACACAGTAGTTTTTCTTAATAAGGTAAGATAAAGGGTAATAATAAAGTTTTGATTAAGAAGGTAAAAATTAAATAAAGTATTCTATTTTAGAGAGGAAGGTTCTTTTTTTTTTTTAAATTACTATAGAATCGAAATAGAATTTTAATTTATGGTAATAATTTTAATTAAAGGTATGCAGATTATTTGTTCTGATTTTTCGAACTATTTTTTTAATACTTTGATTGTTTATCTAAACATGGCAGAGGATGAGAAAGGGAATTGTTTACAGTATATGTAACTTTAGTTAGCAATATTTTTGTCATGATTTCCTTCAATTTTATCTGATATTAAATTTTGGAAACTTTTCTGTGTACCTTAATAGTACATATAAGTATCAGAGATATGAGAATTTAAATTGTTTAAAGTATATACAATTTAAGACAGTCTTATTTTGGTTAATATTTAAGTTGATACAGTTTTTATATGATATATTTTTACTTCATAAACGATTAAATCATTTTCTGTCTACTTAATCTGATAAGGATAGGAAAGAAATGAAATTGTGAATTTTTTTAATATATATATCGCTTATAATAATTTTAAGTTCGTAAAGTTTTCGTCAAATATTCCTTAATTATTTATTTGACGTTGCATTTTAATTTACGAATTGTTTTGGATTTAATAAAGTATATTTAATTTTTACAAGTAGGTGTTAATTTATTTTTCTCTTGATTTATTCTCACTTTTGCCTGTTCCTGAATTATGCACTTAATTTTTGATAGGTAATATGTAAAGTTGAAATTTCATTTTTACACTTTAGAGATTTCATTCTTGACTTGATAAATTTCAGAGTTTTATTTTATGGCTTGCAATTATTTATGATATGTATGGATGAATAAGAATAATCTTCTGTTATGTAATAAACTACCATGTGATCTGTTTTTATCCTAGCAAAATCATATATTACCCCTAAAATTATTTGAAAAAAGTTCCTAAAATTACCCTACAATTTTAAAAAACTTGGCTGCTACCCCTGTTTACATAAACTCAAATAAATAGTTTTTTTTTAGGTTCTGTTTTAAATTCATGTTATATATAAAGTTATTGGAATTTAAAAATTTTGATTATACAGTCGAACCTGTTTATCTCGAATCTCTCGGGAAAGGGGAAAAATTCGAGATAAAGGGGTTTTGAGTTATACAGGTACTTTAAAAAATTAATTTTAATTAAGAAATTCTATTAAAAGTGCTTTAATTGTTTTTAGTAGAAAAATATAGACATTTCTTTAAATTAATTATACCACATGCATCTATTTACATAACAGTTTTTTAGCATACTAATTTTTCGAAGATTTTTGATGTATAACCTTACTTGTTCCGATTATTCTTTTGAGGTTAGAAAGATCGCAAATTCCTCATAGCCAACATTTTCCTGGAATTCAAGAGTAGTTTATAAGAATTCTACAGCTTTTTCTACTTCTTTTGAATTCACTTTTGATTCATCAATATGATTTTCAGTTTCTTCCTCTTTATCTGATATTCCTTTGACATTATCTATGATTTCCGCAACTGCCAACGTTCCGCATGTTGCCAGGCAGTTGCCCACTTGTAAAAATCATCAAAATTAATGTCAACAATTAATCCAGATTTTATTGCATTCCATTCTGTCAAATCTGGCACTGCATTTTCAGCGTTAAAATTTTCTTCTTCTTTATACCGATGCCTTCATCCTCTTATTCATCATCTTCACAGCTATTCTTAAAACCAGCTTTTTAAAACCCTTTTGGATAGTTTTTAGAGACACATTTCTCCAGGCAAAACAGCAATTCTGATAGTGTCTAACTTGTTTCATCGATGGCATCTACAAGTTTACATACCAACTGTTTTCTATAGCTTTCTTATCTATGTTGAAAAGCTAACCCCTGATGGTCACTATTCATTAACCCCTCACTTACTGCCAGAATCGTTGTATTCTTTTCTAGTTAAGGAATTGCAGGGATAGTAATTGAAATTCCAAGAAACACCCCCTACCTGTTCATCCCTACTTCCTGTGGATTCACGGAATTCATCTCTGTCTACGAGTTCTACTGATAAAGCAAGTTTTGACATTTGCGCTCTATAATTAGAAATTCGAGAAACGGAGATTTTGAAGAAAAAAAAATCGACATAAACATGGAAAATACATTGATTTTAGACAGTAAATGTAGGGAATTTTAGAAATTTCAAGATAAAGAGGTTTTCGAGATAAAGAGGTTCGAGATAAACAGGTTCAACTGTGTTTGCTGCAGTTTAAAAAAAAAAAATGTTCTTACATGATTTGAAATAAATATCTGCATTTCCGAAAAAAAATATATACATTTACTACGCAAGAGTATTCATTCAAACTTTAGGATACATAAATATTTCAAATATCATATTTATAAATACAGTTAGAACTCGATATAAGGTCACCCTAAGGGACATCGCGAAAGTGACCTTTTAACCGATTCATTAGCAGTTCGTAACTAAGCATGTAAATAGTACACATTTTGATTTTTTAAAATGGTATTACCAAAGAAAACGATCGGCCATAAATTAAATATTTAAATCAATAAATTTTAACAGAATTAGAAAAGAATTAAAGAAAGTTAGACTTTAAAAATTTTAATTTAAAATAAAGCTGTTTACAAATTTCCTACATTACATCTTATCTTATTTAAAATAATCATTTATGCAGGTCTGTCTCGTTTTTGGTTTCATTTTTCGAACAATGTTTTCTAGATTTTGTAACTTCTCAAAATGTTCCTCAGCTCCCTCATGGTTTGTAAAAAAATTTATATGACAATTATTGCATTGATGGCTTCCACTTGAGTTACAACTACAGTCTCAGGATCACTGTCATTGTCTTCACTGTCCACAACTTGTGAAGCAATTTCAGAAATTGTAGCTTCAGAAGTGGTGGCAATTTTCTCATCAATCAATCCATATTCAGCCTCCCCTTCAATGGCATGGCCACGATTTTTCAGATCTTCCATCAGAACAGATAGAGGAATATCGTCTTCTTCGTTTTCGTCAGCCACGATATTCAGAGAACTCACAAAACCAGCATGACGAAAACAATTTGCTATGCATGTGGTGGATGCCATGTTCCAACTTTTGTACACATAGAAAATTGCATCCAAGACAGTAACGTGAAACTCCTTTTTTGGTCGATGGCAGCGATTAAGTCCTTCAAGAGGAGCTTATGATAGTTCACTTTTAGGTTTTGAATAACTCCTTGATCCAATGGTTGGAGAACGCTGGTCACATTTGGAGGCAAGAAAACAAGCTCAATTGAGGATAACTGTGGGATGTTAGTATGAGCTGTGCAATTGTCTGCTATGAAAACAACTTTTCGCTTCTTCTTCACAAACTGCCTGTCTAAATGCCATATTGTTTTCTCCCAAATGGTGACGGTCATCTACGCCTTTTTGATAGCGTTGTAATTCACAGGTAAAGATTTCACGTTTTTAAAGCAACGTGGCTTTTGGAATTTACCAATAACAGGAGGTCTCAATTTTTCAGAGCCATCCATATTGGCCCCTAAAAATACTGTAAGTCTTTCTTTACTTTCTTGCCACTTACACATTTTTTAACGCTAGAGTTTTTTCAGGTAAGACTCGGAAAAAAAGACCACATTCGTCGATGTTGAATACATCACCTGGCTTATACCGTTTCAAAATGTCATCTTCTAACACAGATTTCTTCCTGTCATTCAAAACAGTTTCGTCAACACCTCCATCTTCACCGCATACTGTCTTGAAAGTTTAATCATGTCTTACTTTAAATCTCTGAATCCATTCATTGCTCGCCATAAAATTAGGTTCTCCAAATTCCGCAGCTATTTGCAACTCTCTCCAGGTCCAGGTGTGTTCGTTGGCTGCAACATTTTCCTAGAACTCGAGAGGAGTAATTGCCTTGTAAGGAAGTTAAATAGGCTTTTGTTAGAAAAGCGCTCCCCTCGCCTCAGATAAAAATGACCTTATAAGCGATAATTATTTTTAACTCTTGACCATAAATCCGATAATCTATTACAAAAAATTTCCTATTCAGTGAGCCGGGACTTTGGAAAAATGACCTTATATCGTGGTCTAACTGTATATAATTTATAATAATGTATTTTCTATGTTTAAGAAATTGAAATCATAAACGCTATTTTTAACTTTTTTTTGTACAAAACCATTTTCCTTTGGTTGCAATTTTCATGTTTCTTTCCCTCATTCTACACACAGTTCAACTTTAAGTTATAGGTTCTAGAAATTCTTTTAATATCTCAGTTTTGTAACTTTTTATAAGATTAAAGCTAAATTTTTGAAGAATAAAATTCTATAAATCTATTACATGAGTAAGTTGAAGTCAATTGTGAATGACTATATTTAAAAAAAAAAAAAATGTAAAACAAGAAGAAAAAAAAAATTATATATGTTACACAGTTTCAATAAAGTGCTTACTTTTCATGAAATTTACTGCAAAATAAAAGAAATAAGCCCGATTGTTTTATGTTAATAATTTGCAACTGAAATACATTAACTGAAATATTTCTGAGTTTTTGCTTTTTTGGAACTATTTTAAAAAGAAATAAGGGAAGTTGATGACAAATATTGTTAGAAATTTAGAACGCATATTAGATTCTAACTAAGAGTTCATGGGATAAATGTGCTAATAAATGTGTTTTAATTTTAGAGTTCCGTTAACGCATAAAATATTTTTTAAAGGAATAATTTAAACTATTATATACTATTTAGAAAATTAATTTAAAAATTCTGTATGATTATTTTTAAATAATTAACATAGTTATTTTAGTTTATAATTTTTTAAGAAATCTTAAAAATTTATAAAATAAAAAGAATTTATTGGATAACATAATTTTCAATCGAAATGATCTTGCTTTCTTAAAAAGAGAAGATCTTTCAAATTAGCTGGGAGTTAGGGCAAAATTATCCTCATTTTCCTTGCTTTTTTATTTCATTATTATCAATAATAATAACAATAATAAATAAAGGACTCTGATGAATAATTTATCATTTATAGAAGTGACCGGTATTTTTCATAAGTCGATAGATGAAAATAAAATAATTCAGTCAAAGAGTTAATGTCAAATTAAATTTCCTATATTTTCTTCCATTGGCTATGACTTAAATCCCTTCACTAATAACTCAGACTCAAGAGACCAGTCTACAAAAATATGACATTACAACTATTTATGTTCTTTCCCAAGATTTATAATCTTTCGATAAAATTATAAATTTTCAGCAATGTTACAAATATTTATTAAGTAAAATATTGATATGTTTAATATAGATATTTATAATTAACTAAATTAAGACCACGAAAAAGAACTCTTTATGCATATAAGAATAGATTCAAAGAAAAATCGATTTTACTTTCGAAAAAAAGGTTTTTCCGCATTATGACCCAATTTCACTGCATGATAACTCTCAGGAAAAACTGATTTCACACTTAAAACATAGTAATCCTATAAATGCAAAAGAGCATGATCTATCCGTTATTTATGTGAAAATGGATATAAACCGAACTTTTCCCTTTGGTCTTCGAAATTTCCGACGTTTTTTAATTAATAAAAGAGTTTTTATGATCACTGTGCACCTCATTAGCTTGTTTATCTTTTGCGGAAACATATAAATAAACCAATCGTTTTAATATGGCATCAAAGAGCTTATAAAAAATAGATATAACTTTAATAACTGATATAAATAAGGCCAACGATACCAAACTGAAATTTTCAAAAACTGAATTAACTGTTCAAACAATATCTCAAAGAATAAAGTTTTTTTAACTATTCCTCAAATGCGTACTAATATTTTTACATATTAAACAGTAAAATGTGTCATAATAATACGTCGAAAGTATTAGTGTAAAACAGTGAGCAATGACATACCACAATTACAATTAGTTTAAAGTAAATATATGATGAAAAATGTTTGATAGAACGAAAAAAAAAACTTTTTAAAAAACCTTTAATCGAAATGAAACGTGAGAAAGATAAGAAATTCAATAAAATTACTCTCATGATGGAGATTTTAATTATTAATATAGTTGAGAATGGATATTGACATTGTAATCTATAGTTTTCTTTTTTTTTTTATTTGTCTTAAACAGCAAATGTAAATATATATATATATATATATTGATTGTGTGTATGTGTGCTTAATTTTTTATATATTTTTTTATAATTTTTTATTTTTTCATAATGAATAGTTTTTCGGAACTATGGTTAGGGATTATGTGTTGTTTATAGAATTCAAAACAATAAAATAAGGAAATTGTGATACACCACACTAATCTGAATGTTTGTAAAACACCATTAAATAGTCAACATGTGACATTCAGAATGTAGTTTTTTACACTGAATCATATAAAACCACCTAAAAAGTTTTCCTAATGTGGAACCTAAAAACGACTTTATTTTATATGCTTCTCTTTTTGAGAATGGAAATCTTTTTAAGAATGGAATTTATTTCTGTCAACTATATTCCAGAATTTCTCATCTGATATAATAGTTTTGAGGGTAATGTCATTCTGAAGATCCAAAACTTCTATCTTCCCTTCTTCTTGCCTTACTTGAAGAAATTCTGAAATGTATGTTGCTATTACGGTTATGTTTATTTGGTTGGTAAAAGGTTTTACAAAAAAGTGCTTTTCAAATTGATCTTGAAGCAATTGGAGGTTTATGACAAATGTTGATAAGTCAATTTCACTGTCACCTATCATTTTTTTTTTTCATGTTTGGAAAAGGCACAAGAGACTTGATTTTCATATGTGATATACACAAAACTAGCTTAGCTCAGTACGAGTTTATAGCCCTTATCATTCTTGCTATATGTTTGTCCTTTCCCTGCAACTCCAAGCTTAAATTATTTAGTTTTTCCATTATGTCCGTTAAGAAAGATAAATCTAGGAACCAAAGAGGATCTCTTAATTCTAAAAATATTTGATTTTTGTTTGAAAGATAATTTTTTATTTTTCAATTAAATGTAGAAATCTATCAAGAACTTTGCCTTTACTTGCATAGCATTTTAAGGGAAATATTTTCTTGTTGGGCACAAGCAGCGGGCGCCCGCGGGACTCCTGCTGTAGGGTGTGCATTATCTATATCTGCTCTTCTATCACTCACCTCTTTTTTTTTTAGAGTGCTTCTACTCGTACTAGGGTAATGATGAATTAGCAGCTTTGAGAACCACCTCTCAGTATATAATACTATTCTGCAAGATTTGTCTTTCTCATTTATGTTATTAAACAGGGAATCACCTAAAATAACACAGAGTTTTTTCTTGCAAATACAGGGAATTTTATTTCTTTGTTTAAAAAGTGGTGACCACTATCCATGGGATATTTAAGGATGATATTTCAGCTATACTAAACTATTTCATTTAGTTTAGTATTTTTTGTTCCTTTTTTCCTTACGTTTTTTTCTTCTCAGCAATTATAACTAGTATAGCTCATACAAGAGCACAGTGATTGTGTATTTTTCTTAATATATACAGTAGTAACCTTGTTAAATGTGTCCTCATTTATGTATTGACAGGCGTTATATCTGATAGCAACTAATGGAAAACCGCAGCTGAAAGAAAAAGATAAGATTTCCCCAATATTTCAAGACTTCCTCGATAAGTGCCTAGAAGTTGATGTGGACAATCGGAGTACTGCTGATGAATTACTTAAAGTTTGTTTTTCTTTTTTACTCTTCTTTTCTTGCATTTTACATTATTAGAATAGCTTAGTTTCTTCTTCTTAAAAATTTAATAAAATTTATAAAAATTTAATAATTTAAAAAAAAATTTAAATTTTTATAAATTTAAGCTAGGCTTACAAAATTTTGTGCAATTATTGCATATAATAATGACCGAAATAATTGTTACAAGTTATAAATTTATTGCTACATTTTTTTGGCACTATTCCACAACACCCCTATTTCCATTTGTAATTTGTTATCGATCCCTCAGACCTCTAAAAGGTTTCAACTTCATTTAGATGTATGATAAATCACATGATTTAAACTCTTCTTGAAGTTATTTCTTGAGAAATCTGAAAAACTATATTAGGATAGAAGTGTCTCCATTGTTTTCTCTGCCCCCTTACATGTATGTATGTGTGTGTGCATAGGTACATATATATTGTTTGTGTGTGTGTCTTGTACTGTTACCTCTAAAATTAATTTTTATTCATTCTTAAACATTAAACAATTTAGAGGATTAGGTAATACTATTGCCCAGGTTCAAATAAAAATTAAGAAATTAATTACACCCATAATAAAGTTTATTAATAATCAGAGATTTCAAAGAAAATTTCATAAATGTTACAATTTAGGTGTTATGCACATTACAATTCACAGCGTATATAAAGCTATTAGTGTGAAACTTAAAATCAAAAGGTAATTTGAGGCTTAGAATAATAAAGATGAAATTATATTTCCATTAGCAAAAAAAAAAAAAAGTTCTTTTTACGATTAAATCTTCTAATAATTAATAATTTGCTGAGATATAGCACAGATAATAATGTTAAAAAGAGGTTATATATCTAGAAATAATTATGATTTCAATTTACCACTTTTGTTTTAAATTATCATAACTGCTTTTAATGGTTTAAGAGTCACTTATTTATTCCATGACTCAGAATAAGCACTCCAGATTACTTTCTTGACATAGGGATAATAGACTCAACTTCTTTAATTGTTCATATGAACCTTCTCTCATAGTAGTAGGAGAAACTGTATCAACTCTTCGAGAACAAATAGTTCATTATTTGATGACATATGGGCATAATTTCCGTCGTTTTTTACTCCCTCGTGTTTCTTCAGCCTCTACTATCCACCTTCGTTCTACCGGTCAGCAAAGTATATCAAATCTAAAGTTGACCTCTTTACACTTTCAATTATTTAACAGTCACGTAAAGTGATCATCAAAAAATAATTCATAGATAAAATAATGTTTTACAAAATTGATAAAGTAATACTAATTTCATATAAATATAGCGTAAATAGACACAATTCAAACATTAAAATCATGATTTAAAAAGATAATTAAAATTTAAGACAAGTATCACTATTGGGATGTATTTAAAACTTTTATCACAGTGGTGCCATCTAGATAAAAATTATGTTTTAAAAAATTACAAGAACTTGATAACAAGGAGTTAATCAGTGCTGCCCCCTATTGAGACAATAAGTAAACAATTTCAATGGTTAATTGTTGTAAATCTTCTGCACTTTAAAAGATTTGTCTAGTATGGATGGTTGACCATGCAAAGCTAAGCATAGATGGCGCCAGGGGTTACTTCCGAGTTATTACGTCAAACTGATTTTTAAGCCTTCACTTGAAAAAATGCACTATCCAATATTATTATGCTTATAGTGTTTTCAATATAGGTCGTTCTTTCGATGAAACAAACAACAAATGAATTTGGAAGACTCCGTAAGTTTGCTATGATGTTACCCCCCAAAAAATAATGCTATTTTACACACATATAGACAAATAAGGGATAACTTTACACTTTTTTCATGCTGTTATATTAATTTTGTTTTGGGCTCTGAAATTGTCACGACCTGTTGGAATTTATAAATTACAGAAAACACTTATGAATCCTTAAAGTATAGATAAATTTAAATACAAATCTCAATCATAAAACTCCACAGAATATTAAGCCTGTTCACACATCGCCTGGTAAGCGTAGCATAAGCGGGGTGAAAGACTGTTATTGTTTACATTCAATCAAGCATAAGAGCATTGATTTTCTTCTTTTCAGCATCCATTCCTCAAGTTGGCTCAACCTTTAGCAAGTCTTTACGATTTAATAATGGCAGCAAAAGAGGCAGTGAGATGTAAATACAAGTAAAGAAATAATTCAGCTATCATCTAACTCACTAAATAATGTGCCTCAGGGTTAAAAAAGGATTCTTTTTTATGAGCAGCTTTCCTACAATGAAATATAAGGCTGTAACATCAACTACCGTGAGTTTTTGTGATATATTTAAAAACATTTTTAGTAACTGCAAATATATGAGTGTGTACAAAGAAACTATTTTAAAAGTTGTGAGTGGACTATTAAAAATGTTTGCTTTTTAAAGGGACTGACTGAACACTTCACTGCAAAATGAGCTTAGTATCCTCCATTATTGCTGATCATGTACATTCTAAATTCCACTTGCTTATAGTCCTTTTTCTTTGCAGTTTTTGTGAAAGAAAAATAATATCCAATTATTAAATACTCCCTCCCCCCCTCCCCCCCAAAAAAAAACATAATGTGAGATAAAAAGAACAAATAGGTACAAAATTACATACAATTTTCCTGAATATATAAACAGGGTATCTGAGTACCTGGAAAGTTATGAGAAATCATAGAAAATCATGAATTTCGGTATTGAACAAAATTTGTAATGAAATGTCATTATATTAACTATATATATATATATATATATATATATATTTTAAATCATGGAAAGTCACAGATTTAGGTCGCCGAAAAATCTAATTTTTAGAATGGAATTCTCCCCCCTCCCCCAATTTCACGGTGTTCCGAATATCTTATTTGTAACAAAATCCCCACTCAGTTGTATTTTATTAAAATATTAAATGTTTTTATCATGTTCTTTACAAATTATGATGTTCTTTCAAAAAATGGATGAAAAAATATCATTTCTAGAGTGAATTATCTTTTATACTTCTGTGATTTTTTATTTTATCAATTTAAAATTCTAACTGAAGCAAGCCATTCATTGGGTAATTTTTTTATTCTGAAATAAGAACAGAAAAATCTGTAGTATTCCTTTCCGATGAACGAGAAAAGTATCTTTAGAATATGATTCTGCAGAAGAAAAAAATTATTTGCTTTTGTATTTTTTTCACTTATTTCATTGCTTCAACTCTTTCTCGACTCTGTTTTTTAAATTTAAAATCTATAAATATGAAGATGCCGTTTTGGTTATACCTATCATTTTAATTAATGTTATTATAATGCTTTTTAAATTTAGTGTTCTGTTTTTGTCGGGAGAAAATAGTAACTTTGTTAAGTTGTGAAAAGTTCTTGGAATTAGTCATGAATTTGAAAATCTAAAATATAGCAAGATACCCTGTATTAAATTTCTTACAGAATGGCCATTTCATTCAGTTTATTCAGGAAAACCTTACTCTTAGTGCCATATTGTCTGTGATGATAAAAATGATTTGCATTAAAGTGACAAATAATAGGAATAGTAAATACTTCCACCACACAATAAACTTGAAGTGTTAAGTCAGTTCCTCTCTACTGTTGGCTTTTATGATCTTGTATAAAATATTAATTAGTTTTCACTGTCAGAATGAGATTATTAAACATAGTTTATTTTCAACTTCCTTACGTGTGTGTATTTATTAGACATTAAAAAGTTGTGACATTCCTCACGTTTCTGCAAAACAATCCAAATTATTAATTTTATAAGTATTTGGTTCAGATTTTAGATGTTTTTAGTCCTGTTTTTTTTATTCATGATTGTTTATTTTCTTGTGGACCTAAAAAAAAATATAATTTAAATAGTGATAGTAATGTGTTATTTATACAATCTGAAACAATATTTTTTTTTTGTTAAATTTAGCAGATGTGGTATTTTTACCATAAACTAAATTTAGTTTAAATGAGTTAAAAGTTTAATCTGAATAACCTTTATTTTCCTCCTCTTTGTTGGATTTGAAAATAAGCATTAGCTTTTATAGCAAATACAAAAATTTTCATTTTTAAATTTAATTTTATAGTTTATGAAATTTCAGTTAAGAATTATAACAAATTGAGAATTAAACATTTAAATCATTTAAAATTAATGTCTACCATCTCTTAAACTTTATTTATTGAATCATTCTAATATTTAAAAGTTTTCATTGAACACAAATATTCATTATACTTAATCATTTGTTTTAAAATAATGCAAACTTTCATTTAATTACTTTTCATTTCATTGAGAAAAAAATATTTTAATCCATATTTATAATATAACTTTGAAATTATGTTACTAAATATATTTTGTTTCTATTTTAAATCGAATGATAAGTTTTTGTGGTTCTCACACACTGTTTCTATGTCATTTCGGTTATTTGAAAAATTATCCTTTGTTATTTCTGACATAGATGATGTGTGTTTTATGTTTGTAGTGTGTCTACCACTCATGAGTACAATTCCAATTCACTAGAATATAAGACATGTTTACTCGATTTTATGGGGGTACCTTTTCATAGATGATGGTTGACATTAGCAATATCTACTCTCCCCACATCGGTGACCCGGACGTAATGTCAACCTGCCTACTTTGACAGAAACTCCCACATTAATCTGAACCTACTTCAATGGATGGTCCGCGTTGAATAGTTGACTTGCTCTTGTGACTGCGACATTACCCACCTCCTCGTGCTGTTGCAGTCTTGATTACAAACAACATATTCACTCGACTGCTGAAGGCAACACAGGAGCTACCACAACCGTGAACTCAATACAGCTCTCCCGGCTTCTCACAAAAACAGCACTGAATCAACTAGTGGTATCCGTTCATCGAATTCTATCACAAATATAATTCTGGTGGGGGAGTACTGTAGTGTGTCTACCACTACTAAAGTACAATTTTAATTCCTTTGTATATAAGACACATTAACTCGATTCTATGTCGAGGTACCTTTTCATCGATGAAGGTTGACATGGTCAATAACTACTTTCCCCACACTGCACAATGGGCGTTATAAATCTTCCGTTTTAAAATTTTAAATGATTGCAATTTTTCAGTTTGTGTTATGGCTGTTGAGTATGTTCATAATCAATAATTGAGCACAATAATTTAACTTTTGGATTTAATGAAAAGCTATTTTTATAGAAAATCAGAGAAATAATAAAATTCTATAAAAATTTTAACCCATACTGTATTTCAATAAAATAAAGCATCATTTTTATATTTTTAAACTTATATGCTAAAAGAATTTAAATTGTGTGCCAAGATTTTTTCGTTATTCAATTACTAGCTGAACGGATGGTTGATCCCGTGTAAAGCTAAGCGACAAGATGGCGCTGGGGGATTCCTTCCGGGTTACTATTTCCGACTGATTCTTACGTCTGAGCTTGGGGGGGGGGGGGGAACGTGCCATCCAAAATATTGTTACGCTCGTAGTGTTTTCAATGTAAAACGTTCTTTCAATTTAGTTTGTAACAAATGCATTTGGAAGATGATGCTACCCAAAATATAACAAACAGTTCTATTTTATTCAAATATAGCCACATGAAGGATATTACTCAAAGCATGGGAAACCTTATACTTCATTTCTGTTGATATGAATTTTTTTTTTAATGCTCGACACCGGTCGGAATTAATGAATTACAGAAAACTCACATGAATGGTAAAATTACGTGAAGTTTTCTCATTATCTTCCGTTGATAGAAAATTTGTTATAGTTTACATTCAATTATATATATTTAATATTGCTTGCCTTTTTCTAAAAAGTCTCATTCTGACAAGGCCTATTCATCTTCAAATATTGTACTTTGTTTTGGATCAATAAGTTAAGAGGAACACAAATGGAATGGAGGATAAATGACATTTCAAAAATTGATAAGTTTGTTGAACAAAACAATTGATGAAGATGCCTATTTACATATGATGTTGAAGGGTTATTAGTGCATCCCTCATAACGAAGTGCTCTAAGATTGGATAGTGTTAAAATTTGCAGTCAAGAGCTTTATCAGAGATCAAATGAATCGATTTTTAGGTTTGTCAGTATTCCTCTCCTCAGAATAATGTTTTGTAGTGAGTTGGTTGTCTGACAGAAGATGTATATATTATTTTGAGTAGATTCTGTAATTTAATACATACCAGCACTATTTTCCCTCTTATTAGGATCTGTTTATTTAGAATAGGGCTTTTCTCACAGTTAGGTTTCTGTGCATAAAAAGAATATGTTTTTTCAACATAGAAAAAGGGGTGTGTGACAAAATTCAACACGTCTAATTTGTAATTTAAACTTTTTTATACAAATGTGTGCTCCCTACCAAAAGAATGATTATACAGCCTCTCATAAGACTTCGACTGAGAAATATTCCTAAAAAGAATGTTAAAAGTATTAGCTTAAAATATTTCGAGGAAGAAGCCAAATTTCACACAGACATAAAGAAGTCAAATTAGACATCGAGAGAGTCCTTCAAGTATTTAAAAGTGGGGGAAATAGTTCACGGTATTTCAATTCATGAAACTTTTTCTTCTGAACCCTTTGAGCAGAACAATAGGTATCCATATCCTATGTTACCGCAAGTTCTTAGAATGTAAATAATGCTTGTTGCAGTCAATACTTTTGCAGAGGTAAAAGTACTAAACTTATAAAAAGGTACATACTTTTGACTTTCGTTACAAGTAGCGAAAGTGCATTTTCAAAAGTGTTCTTGCTTTATTTGTTTTGTCATAGAAATGGCTGTGTGAGATTAAATTATTGATTCAATTGTATTTTTTAATTGTATGTTTGTAATAATAATCTGTGATGTCAAGACATATCCATTTTCAGAATTCTGAAAACGGAATAATAAAACTACTTTTTTCAGTGAAGTTTAAGTCTACTTCTTTAGTTTTTCGATGGCTCGATCGCACCTCGATGGTTGAATGAATTTGGTTATATTCTTTAAAACATTTAGTTTTTTGTAATTAAAAACATAAAGAAGAGACGTGTTCTCTTTACTTACACGTACCACTGACTTTCTGTTCAAACATTGTTTTTCTCTGAGGGTCAAGTCTTCTTTCCATATGGAAAGTTATTGAACACTCTGCTTAAGGATATGGGGGAAACTGTCCTCCTCATGTGACCACACTTTTTGAGACTGACATGTTTGTTGCATGCACACTTTCTCTCCACATGGAAAGAAAAAAAGAATTTTGTAAAACGTACCTTCGTTGAACGTTAAAGAAATCCATTCTTAAATTATTTATAAGGAAATAAGTAGACATGTTGCGTAGCGTTTTTAAAAAGAGCATAAAGGTCTTTCATTTTTGTTTTTTAAAAGCCCTTAAAGGTTTTTTTTTTTCATTGGGTGTTTTTAAAAAGTGTTTTATTTCAGAATGAGATTTTATTTTCTTATGCACTATGCAAAAGCGTGCTTTTCACATTATTCTATTCAATGTTTTCACAATTCATTCAACCACAATCTATTTCGGCGTACCGTCGATTCGTAGACTATGATAACTCCAATAATTTTACATGTTTGATGATATAATGGATGATCCACGTGTACAACTCTGCTGCATTTTGCAAGATATTCTCCATTTCAGGCTTCCACCCCCTGATATCGTAATGAAGAAAAGAATTCTTTGTCAGAAACTGGTATCATGTTAAGTCTTTGAAAATTATTTTGCATTTTATAGAGTGCTTAAAAAGCCTCTTAATGGTGCTTATTTTTGTTGAAAGATTTGGCTATTCACCCTGGTAAAAAAAGTGAGTTTTGCTCTTAAATAGTGTTACTACTAATTTCAATTGTTCACATATGAGTTACCTACAAAGTTGTCTTCTGAATTACATGAAATTAATTACATCAGATTTCTACTTATCAAAAAACAAAAATAAGAATTCCTCCAAATTGTGAGATGGCATTGTATAGTACGTTTATATTATAATGCTACATTTAAAATTTTCCGTTGTTTTTTACAACTAAAGCTGATTTCCACTTTGGTTTATATCCCTTTTGTTAATTCGTAAACTGTTTTGGAACACAATACCTCCAGTGGTTGAGGGGAGGAGAATATTTTCACTTCTGGTGTAATCCATGAAAGTCCTTGACTTTGTACTTTATTTTCGGTTCAAAAACTACCAAGGTTTGCAACATCTGCATGATTTAATGCCAGCAGTGAAATAGAATTGTTACTTATCTCCTAATGAGATGAATGAAATTGCAATTTCTTTTTTAAAAGTTCCTTAGATTGAGGCGTGCCGTTGTTTGCCCATCCCTGTCCTAAGGTCTGGCGTCGTCAGACCAGATCAGTAAATCCGTTGATGAATAAAAAGTGTGAAACAAGGAGAGAAGTATAAATTTCTTCCCTAAGAAGTCCCAAGCAGTTTAAAATATAACTGAATCAGAAAAGAAAAAAAAAAAGAACAGAAAAAGAGTAAATATCTTAAGTCCGGTAATAAATTTATTTTATTTTTTTATTTCCAAATTTTATTTATTTCGTTTTTGATATGAACGGAAAAGAAAACATATTGCCGCATTATCATTTAGAATTAATAATTTTTTTTTGTTAATGAACAGTGCGCAAAATATAAAAAAATCGAACCACCCTGAATAACTTTTGATCCAATGATCAGATCTTCATGTTCTACGACTCTATCTTAATGATCTCAAATATTCTAAGTAAGGAATGCAGACGATATTTTAAGTTACGAAATCAGATACAAAAACGTACTATCTCTGAATTAACGTACCTTTTTTTTCGACGGATTCGAATTTCTGATCCCCAAAATATATAGGGGGCAATAGTGTGGTCAGGAGAGCGATCCAAAGTTTGAACCCCTTAATGTTAATTTAACTTTTTGCGTATTTTGTCATATCTCGAGAATTTCTTACATCAACTTAAAGAATGCAATTTTACATAGCAAAATACAAAATCAGTCGAATAGAATTTTAAACATCTGGCCTTTTTTTTAAAAATTCAATTACTCAGAAACCATTCCACCGCTTTTGCACAAATTTTGTATTTCTCCATGTAAAATTATATTTTTTTAAAATGATGCAAAAAATTGTATACCTTACAAATCAACATTTTTTCGACCATTATTAAATGAAATATTTTATTAAAAGGTATTTTTGCGTGAAATTCTCTTTGAATAAACGAAATTTATAATGGCGCTTAAATAAAAAGTTTTGGAGATATAGCGGAATACGTGAAAAGAAACATTAAAGGATCCAAACTTTAGGCAGTTCTCCTGGCGTCGAAAAATAAGTATGTTTATTCAGTGAAAGTACGTTTTTGTGTCTTAATTTCGTCCGCACTAATTAATTTATATATTTTATTTTATATCCGTCGTTGAACAGCCGGGACTACTAATGTTCAACTCCGTAGCCTTGTCATTTTGAACCAATCCAGAAGACAAGGAAAGAGATATTTATTTGTTATGGAGACTGCAACTCGACAGTGCCCTACCAACCAGGCCTTGCACTAATTAATTAGCATATTTGAGATAACACCTTTGAAAACGTGAAGTCATTGAGGATGTTTTTATTTTGCGCATCCAGTTGAAGACTGATATATCTTTATGTAGCTGGTGGTCCTCCACATATGTTTAAAGAGAGCCTTCTTTCCCATTGCTATGTTAACAGAAGAAAAGCTAATAGTTAAGACCCAGCAGATTAACCGTAAAGTGCGGGAGTGTGATGCACATTAAATTTGTCATAGGGAGTTTCATTGTCTTCTCGATTGAGTTCAAAATGACAAGGCTACGGAGTTGAACATTAGTAGTCCCGGCTGTTCAACGACGGATATAAAATAGCCCATCTAGTGAGGCGTAAATAAAATTAATTCTTTGAAGGGTTTTAAGCGCTCGGCGTTTTTAGAGCAAAATTTAAATAATTTTGACATTTCCGGCGTTTTATTTCTTTAAAAACTTTCCTCACTCACTAGCTTTTTCCATTTCAATACTACAAAATATAACCTTATTTTTTACACTACCTTTCCGGGTGTTCGTCAAGTCTTCTAATATGTTTTTTGAAATTTTACCTACAAATATTTTCCAAGTGGCTCTCAAGTTAATATTCATGTTAATCATTTTCTTCTTCTCTGACTTGAAAAACGTAGAGTTTAAAATTTTAATTTATACTATGGTGCGGAGGCGTGGCGTAAAATGAAGAGAAAGCGTTTTGTATATAAATGGAGTTTATTTGCGTTCCCCTTTCGGGTGTAGAGCGTAGACTGTAATGGCGTACAAAACATAGACTGCTTGCCAAGTTGGCGTATTCACAGTGTGCCATGGGGAGATGCTCCAACGCCAAGAGCGTAACTTACAAATACGGAACATCCCGCCCGGCGTTGAAATATGCATGTTTCAATAAGGAAAAATATATATAAAGTAACATCACTATTCTTACAAATGAAAGTAAAAGAAATAAAACAACTAAATAATTATACAATTAATAAATGAATACAATCAGTGTAATAATTAAACAGATACAAATGAACATTTCAATTCAACTCAAAATTATCTACTATAGGCAAAATGCAAATTTTTGAAATTGGCCTTCGAAAATTTCCTTTCGCTGTGCGAATATCTGCTATTCTCGCGTTGCCATCTGAACGTGAAATTACTCTAATGATTCGACCTAAAGGCCACTGATAAGTCCTTCAAAAGAACTAGCATGCCAGGACACAAATTTTGTTTTTTGAGCGTTGTTGTAGATGGCTCAAATAACTGTTTTGCCAATGTCTCCAAATAGTTTGAACTAATTTTTGAACCCTTTGCCATCTATTAAGAAGATTGTCTCTTTTGTCAACGAAGTTAGGTTCTGGTATCGAATTTATAGGTTTTCCTTTAAAGAAATGGCCCGGAGTTAAAACTTAAAATTCATCAGTATCAGTGGGGAGGGGAGTAAGAGGTCGCGAATTGAGGATGCCCTCTTATTTGAGTGATTACTGTTAAAACCTCTTCAAGCGTTAGTCTTGCGGAGCCTACCACTCTCTTAAAATGGTATTTAAAAGATTTCAGGCCCGCCTCCCTAAGACCGCCAAAGTTGGGAGCCCTAGGAAGCAAAAATGTCCATCTGATGCCTTTGGAGGAAAGCATATTCGAAACGTCTTCGCTACCTAACATTAGTTTGTATAAGCGTTTAAGTTCTGCGAAAGCTCCTGTAAAATTAGTCGCTAAAAATCATGTAGCTTTTGCCACGACGCGCAAAAAATCTTTTTAAGGTTGCGATTAGAGCTTCGGACGTTAAATCCGAGACAAACTATGTGTGTACAGCTTTGGTTGTCATACATATAAATAAAGCAACATATATTTTCTGAAAGGTACCCTTTCTCTGACCCTTATATTTTATTTCGAACGGTCCACATAAATCAATTCCTGCAAATGCTGAACTAGGTCTTTCTGCAGGGAGGTCTCCCATAATTTGATTGCTTCGGAAGCAATCTACACAGTCGTGAACGACCTTGCGTGCTGCATTCCTGCAACCAATGGGCCAATACGCACAGTATTTAGAAGGGCCTACATGGAATTATGATAGTACTGAAATATGAGCTTAACTAATTTATTTCCTGCCGGAAGAATAACTGGATGTTTCTGATTGAAATTTAAATTAGAATGTCTGCCACCTACCCTAATTAGTCCATTGGATGGATCTATGAAGGGATTAAGAAATTTTAACTTACTGGTAGATGGAACTGGCAGCTTATTGCAGCTATGACTTTCTGTGTAAGTTTTGAGAGAAGTAGACAGGAGCAAAGCTCAAGCCTAGAGATTGTCATGGATTTGGTTGGTGCAACCCGCGATTTACTACAAAGAAGTTAGATACATTTTGTATGTAAATCACGGCTCCATAAGGCTTTGAAGATGCATCTGCAAATCCGTGTAACACTACGAACCTTGTAAGAACTTCCAAGAAACATCTGGGAACATGAATGGATTCGATATCTGGTAGAGTTTTAATGAAGTTTTCCCATTGCTTGGACACATCGGGAGGTAGCGTTTCATTCCAGTCCAATTGAAGCAACCATAATTGCTGCATAAATATTTTAGCTTTGGCAATGACAGGTCCTAGTGGGTCATAGATGCGAGCTATTTGTGAACATCTCGTTTGGTGTAGTTGCAATCTGTACTGGTGGTAACCTTATAAGTGAATGAATCAGTTAAACTGTTCCAAAACATTCCTAAAGTTTTGACCATTATCTCATCAGAATTTCGGTCAAGCGAGAATTCCTTAAGTTCAGTTGATGATGCCTTGTTGGAGCACCATTTGTGCAAAGTCACGCCTCCTCGTTGGAGCAGCTGTGTTAATTCTGATTTGTTTCTGATCCAGTTTCGACATCTGAATTTTCTTTCACCTTTTTCATATGTTGTAATAATTCATATTCGCTGAGGAAATCTGAATAAAGCGTTTGCATGGCGGGATCGCGTTCTAAACGTGTCCATAACTGGTCTAGTCCTTTTGATGCAACTGTCTTTGAATTTCCTAACATTTCTTCAGAGAAATCAGGTTTGAATGGCATTTCCACAACGTATCTACCATCCGGTTTCCTATAATGCGATTTCGCGAAATGTTCGTTACAATACTTTAATTCATCACTGCAAGTTTCGTTTGCTTCGATTTCTTCCATTTCCCAAAAGCGTTTGAGGGTTTTATTGAGAATGTCTAAGTTTTTAGTTAAAAAAAACAATGTTTAGGAGTATTATAAAAATTATTGTCTGAAATAACACCTGAAACAAGATGGCCGAAACAACTTGATTGCAAGAATAAGTTGTCTGCCAATTTTATTTTATCGTCATTCAATAATGAAAAGAACAATTCTGCGCCTAATAGAATGTCTATTTTTTGAGGAATAAAAAATGAAGGATCAGCTAATTTAACTTCCCTGGGAATGTTTAAGTTTGAAACATTTAATTTTTTAGAAGGTGTAAAATTTGTTATATTGGGAACAATTGATAAATCTATTTCCCAATGCGAATCCTTATTTTCATTCGATAAAAAAGTAGATACTTTTTTCTTTATATTTAATGATGTATCATTTAAACCGCAAATCGGAATGTTTATTTTTTCTTTTTTCAATCCCAAAAATCTGCAGCGGTAGAGGAGAGGAAAGAACTCTCGCTAGTTGAGTCAAGACAACACCTCCGTCAAGGACGCCTCGTAAGGGTTTGAATTCTCCCCATACGTCTCTGACATATGGGTGATTTTCACGAAATATGACAATTCGGACCAAAAAATTTCTTCAAATTTAAAGTCTTCAAAATAATCTAAATTTTTTTTGTACACTTCTTTAGTTACACTTATTAATGTCTTACAGACAGCAGTGTAGTTTATTGACATTTGCTCGGGGGAAAAAATAAAATGGAAATTCACCAAATCTTGAATGCCAGGAAAATGACATTAGCTTAGAAGTTTAAAAAACATTCATTTTAAGTTAATAGTAAGTAACTCAACTTAAGTCTTTATGCTAGATGGACCATAAATTGCTTAAATTAATTCTTTTTATCCACTGTAGAAAGAATCAAAAAAATTTTTGTTGCTGATATGTACAGAATAAAATTATGTATAATAATCAATGATTAAGTAAATAAATAACTTTGATTACATCCAAGCATATTACAATCATACATAAACTTGGTATTGGGTCAATATTTGCTTTCCCTCCTTACAGTATTTGCAGTTAAAAAAAAATTCTGGTAACACTTCAATGTCCTGGCATTCATAAGCCAGGATAATGACAAATTCGTTATTTTATAGCATATAACTTTACTTTAATTAAATATTTTGGCCTAAGACGTTTATATTCTGTAGAAAACAACAGGATTTCTTAAAATAACTCAGATAAATCTATGTAGTTTATGTTATTAATGGTTTAAAAAAACCAGGAAAATGACAACATAAAAACCTACTCACCTTGAAAAAAAATCTTTAAAAAAGATTTTGAACCAGAAAATTGGTTCTTTATTCATGCAACCAGACATGTTCATATAGGAGGGTATCTAATTAATATATTAACATAAGATATTGATTGCTGGCTCTATCTTGGTTATAAACGACTAAATAAAAGTTGCCAGGAAAATAACAGATTTTCTTGGAACAAACAAATTATTGACAGAAAAAATTAATTGGAACGAAGTTTTTGTAAATAATGCCCTCTGCGTATATTCTAGAAATGCTTACACTGGTTGAGATAAAAAAATTTAGATATTGAAAAATTTATAGGAAGTTTTAAAGCTAGTTATTATTGGAAACATTGTTTGGGACATGCCAGGAAAATGACATTTTGAAGTTTAATGAAATTTTTTAATTATACAAAACACTCATTGCTAGTGCAGAGTCATTTAAAATTGCTAACAGCGATGCTATTTATTATTATTATTTTTTTTAAAAAACGTTCTTTTAGTATAATAGTATGAGTATAATATTGTCAGTATAGAATAGTATTGAAAACCTTATAACCTCACGCCAATTAAAATGCCTTCGCGGGTCAGCAGTTGGATATCATAACCACAAATGCTTGCTAAGATATGTGTAAATAAGATAAACTTTTGTATTCTGAACACGTGCATAAATGAAAAGGATTTGATATCGATATCATCCTACAGTTTCATCGATATATTTCCCCCCTTAATCTTTGACAGTTATTAACTAATTATTTCTGCCCCCTCTTAATGCTATTATAACTTTCTCTGGATGGCAACGGTACTGACCATACACGTGTTAATTATTGCATAATAAATAAATGATATGCTTTTACTCTAGTGGCGCCATCTATGTGGGAATGTTAGAAATAAAATAATTTTAAATCCATTTTATTATTTAATTTAAATATAATTAATGCTGAGGATTGAACTCATCATGTGGTGATAAGAGATAACGATAAATAGAGATGACGAGAGTAAAGTTTTTCATTTATCATGGATCTTTTGAAGTTCAAACATCCCTTTACAGCTGTCCTCGCAGGTCCAACAGGTAGTGGTAGAAGTTATTTCATAAAAAAAGTGATTGAAAACCAAATGATACAATCTTTCCCAAACATGTTTCGATACATTCTGAAACTTACGTTCGCAAATTCACAATAAAATGTCGCACAACATATTCTTCAATTACGGTAAGCTACATTTACCACCAAATACTGCTACTATGATTATTTTTGTTTTTTCTTATATATATCTGATATTCTCTTTTTAAAAAGAGCTCGTAAGATCCTTAAGATACTTAAATGGGAGCACAAAAACTTAAAAGATAAAATATTTAATTTCATTAACTCAAAATATCTGGTCTCAATTTTTAAGTTAAATATAACTTTTACAATATTGATGCTCTTACGTTTTTAAAGACCACATGAATCCTATTAAAATATTAAAATGCATATGTTTACTTTAACGAGTGTAAAATCCTTATCAAAATAATGATCAAGACCCAAATCTAAAGCAGTATAATTGACGATAAAAACTCAACTGGCTTCAAGACATATGAAGAGGGAAGTAAATGTCGGCATGTTTCGAGCGTTCAAATATAATCGCCCATTCTCAAGACTTGTCAGGCTTGAATAACTTGTGACTTTTATTATTGGACGCTCAAAACATGTCTATTTTTATTTCATCTATTATTTTTTTAATCAATGAAGTTTTTATATTTTCGATTCAGTTTCCTGGGATTATCCATTTAGTTACACAACATATTAAATTATTTCACTCGATATTAAAATAAGTTTTACATAAGTTATAGGCACAGGTTCTTACATTGAAAAAAATAATAATTCCCTACTGACTCTAAAATTGACACGGCTTCGGAATCTCCTTACATATTTCAATTTTTAGTATTTCCTGCTTAACAAAATAAGGCATTTTCCTGATAACAAATTATACTACAATAATATCTTGGGAATCGCGGTGAAGTAAAAAATTAAACAAAATAGTTCAGTATATTATCAGTAAAATAAATCTACTTGGTATCATAAAGAAAGAGTAAAAGATATAATGAAATAATTAGTGAATCACACGTGGTCAGATAATTAAAAATTTAATTTCACAACTAAGATGTTAGGACGACATTTAAGATACTGAGATATTTTAAGACTCTTAAAAATTTTGGCTACGTATTCGACAGCTTTGTATGTTCGGTATCTTTATACTCTTTGTAGTGGCTTATCAACACTATATTATAGATAATCTATGTTGAAGTCACAAGAAACAAAAACAAAAAAAGAAAAAAAAAAGACATCAATAATTTATGTTCCTTTTCTCGAAAAAAAAAAAAAAAAAAAAATAGTATGCTTAGCATATAATCAGCTGTTTTGCATTAAATAGTTTTAAACAGCGGAATGTTTTTAATTTCTTAACAAGGTGTTATTCTTAGCTAGCAGACAATATTTCTTTCAAAAAAACTTGACTATAGCTTAAAAAGGAACTTTACTTTAAAGAAAACCTAAATTAAAGGACTAAAAAGATTTGATTAGTATATTAATGAAGAAATAATAAACATAGTAGGGTAAAGAATAAGATTTTTAAAAATGTTTAAATTTAATTAAAGAGTTGGTACAATAGCTCTGCGAAACACTTCCAGAAATTTCTTTTAAGTTTAAGACGATATAGGGTAAACCAACCAGTGAAGGAACACACCCCAGTGGAGGAACATTTCATAGATATTTTTTTAAAAATAAGATTTTAAACGTTTTAATTTAGATTGATTGGTAACAGTAGCTTACTGCCTAACAATAGGAAGTCATCTAACAATGCATTGAGTTACCTGGTCTTAGAGTCTTCTCTGGAAAAAGTTTTGAATTTGTTAGTATCCGTTCAACGCCTTGTTTCTTTTATTATTTATACAAAATTATAAGGTCAGTGTTTGTAGTTATCCGTTTAAAGTACAATTGGTTGCATATAATAATGCCTTTTTTTTTTCCTCGTTGTGAAAAAGAGAATTCACAATATGGTTATTGGAGTTATGTTTCATTTATTTTAAGCATCATAACATAAGCAAGTACTGAGATTAGGGGGTGTTTATTAACTGGATTACCAAACGATGAAAACCCAATGAATAAACAAGTGTTCCTTTACTGAGATTTTTTCAAGTTAATGAAAATAAAAGAAAAATTTTAATTTTCTTGCACCTTTAGTCATATTATACATCAAAATTATGTTCAAAATACAAAAACTTCTAACCAGTGAAGGAACAGGCATGTTCCTTCACTGGGAATAGATTTCCCAGTGAATGAACAGTATACGTGAAATAATTAGTAGTTCTGCGATTTGGAGGATACCTGAAATTCATATAAATGTTGTATGAATAGTTCCTATAACAATTTCATTTCAAAATGCAAATTTAATTGCTAAATTTATTTAAAGAATTATAATAATAATTTATTTATTATTTATCTTTATAAATGTAGTGATTAGTTATTACATCATACCTTACACCTTAATAAACTATGTTTACTGACTAAATATAACAACTAAATATAATAATAAAAGCTTGAATAGAAAATTTCTTTGCAGACTTTTATGCCAATAATTAGCTAAATAATTATCTTATTGCGATCTTTAGCGTCCTGACGGGAACTGGTTTGAAAAATCCATTTAAAGACAATCATCCAGGTGAAAAATGGGTGAAGTTTTTTTAAGGCGACATCCACCGATAAATCATTGCAATGCGAAGATAATTTCAAAACGCAAAACTTCCCTTAGAGAATAATATTCGAAATACTGGTTTTAAGAAATTTAGAATAATCTTTAGGAAGGAAGTAGCCCTGGCATCCTTTTAGAAAGTGATTGCATTTACAATGCAAACGAAACAAGAGTTAAATACTGCCCTGAAATGGGAAAAATCTTTGGCCCTAAATTATAAGGATTTATATTTTTAAGTTCCTAGGAAAGAAAAAGTACCTCCATTGGTAGTTTTTCCTTACTGAAGAATTCTTTGAGATATTACAGAATCAGTCCCTGCTATATATTTCATTGGAAAAAGCGATTCGTGAAATGAAACAATGACCGCAGCAACATTTTACAAATATATTGCAAATGTTTCTACCCATGGCTAATTAAGAATGCTATCAAATTCCCTATTTTGCTTCTTCTGGATAGGTATAAATCTCATATCAATTTGAAACTGAGCAAGTTTTGTTCATCAAAACAAATTTTCTGGTTTAGTTTTCTACCTAATTCATGGAAATCTCCCGTTAGATCTTAAAAACAAAAGAATTGTAAAACAATATGTCGAGAAAATTATACATCCATTTTTAAACAAGATTTTGAGTCATCAACTGATGGAGTTAAAATGCTTTTATGAAATGCGATATTTTTCCATTCGATGTAGAAAACGCTGACTTTAACAAATACATGCAAAACAGACACCAATAGTTAATGAGAAAGACTGCTTATCAACAAAACACATACTTCGAGAGTAACGATGCACTATTTCTTCAGAAGCTTGAGAAGGAAATTTCACAAGTTATATTGTAAATTTTTTAAGGAACATTGACAGACGAGTTTTATCTTCCAAATATCCAATAGCTTGTACTTTACTCAATATGGAAGAATTTATTTCAAAAAGAACATTTGGTTAAGTCACATTTTGGCACTGAAGCTGATACAACTAACATGATAATGAAAGTCTTGAAAACTGACTTTGAGATAAGTCCTCTTGAGGCATTGTTAGTTGAAAAAACAATTGGTTCCATAAGTACTGCTGAAGACCCACTAGATATAAGTCAATGAGAGATGGATTTTACTCAAACTTCGAAACTCCTTTTTCTTATTTATTAATCAGTGAGGAATTCCAGCAATGGTAATGGAAAATCAAAAGAAATTTCGAAGATATATTTACATTGGCCAAAAATTTGGAAAAAAAGAGGATCAAAAGAAAAATAAATAACTTTTTTGCATTAACTTCAGAAAAAGAACGAAAATTTAAAGAGATTGATAGAGCTGAAAAAAATTGTTAAATCAGAAAGTATGTCGAAGAGAAAAAAAAATACCTAAAAAGATTTTTTAAAAAAAGCTTCAAAAAATATGGGGGAAAGAGTAAACAAAAAAGTGATCCAATTATAATAATAATAAAAACATCATCGGATTACACAATGATAAACATTCATAATTTAGAACGGACTATTAAACCGCGAGAAAAAAAATGAAAAGCATTTTTTTAAATTATGTATTCAAACATATTTTACTTTCCATTCCCTGACTGAAAAAAAGGAAACACTTTCTACGTTAACTGTGGTTATATGTTGTAATTCCAAGAAAAATCTTGTTTTTAGACATTTGTGTGGCCTATGGATTCCTAACGAGCATCAAACCTTCTCAAAATTAAGTGTTCATTCACTGGAAAATTTAGTGTTTATTCACTGGTAAGAACTGTTCCTTCACTTGGTTACCTTACTACTTATTATTTAGACCACCAAAAGCTGAAAACAATATTATGTAAGTTATCTAAAAAAAATTTACATAATTTTCAGTTAATAACAAATATGTCGACACCATCATTTAGCTAAAATTACAAATTTTGAAATTTTTTTAAAATTTTTTTTTTAAAGGCAAGCTAAGATTAAGTGTTCTTTCACTGGTTAGTTTACCCTTTAAGATGTTGAGAAATTTGCGATGTAGTGAGAGATGCTTAAAAATGTTGACTACGTATTTTTATTAATATTTATAAAATATATATTCAAGAAATTGATAAATATTTTATTCCAAATATATTCATACGCATGTATATTATTCGCGATCGCAACACTTGATACGCCATCTAGCGGGAGACTGTAAATATCGGGCATTAGTTCCCACATAACCATTGGCAGTGACGGACGCCATTTTCTTAGCAGCAAATAGGAAGCAAAATTTCGCTAAAGAAAAGGTAAAACTTCTTGAAAAAACTAATCAGAACATGCCAAACATTGAAGCAGAACACGCTAAGCATTTGAATAACAACTTCTCAATAATTTTTACCTTTCTATTACCAACAACATAAAATGTTTTCATGATCACTTGCTGTTACAGATGTGTGTATTGCGGTAAAATAATTTTTCTGTCTTCAACTCATTACAAGTTAAAATGAAGTCAACATTGCTTTCGTCATTCCAATGAATAAATGTCTTCCAATGAATTCCATACAGAACTGTAATAGTTATAGAATATTCTTCTTCTCCATAGAATTGTATATATTTCTGTATCTACATAATTCAGAAAACAGCAATAAAGAATAATCCGAATTACTTGAAAAAGTATCTTTTGTGCTGATTATAAATAAAATTTTTATCGTTTTCTTGGTAAGTGTTTTTTAGTTTTGAAAGAATTTCAACTAGAATTCAGCTATTCTGTTTTTAAGCTACATATTAAAATTCATATCGAGATCTTACAATTATAAAATTTTGATGTGTGGTATGTTACCTAAAAGTAATGAACGGATAAACTATGTATATATTATTTGAGAATAAAGTTTTCAAACAAAGAACATATCATTTTGGAATTCTCCGGACTTATAAATCAGTTAAGTGTTTTGATTTTTATAATAAAAAATTTGCTTGTAAATAATTTTTTTTCTTACTTGATGATCGTTCTCTACAAAATGTTTTTTTTACGTCTGATTAAATACTATAAGAATTAAAAAAAAAAAACAATACGAAAGTTTTTATTGAAAAATGAGGAATTTTTAAAATCATTTTTATCATAAGAACTCTTTATTTTACGCTTTTTAGTTTATAATTTTTTGATAAAATTGTTGTCAAAATACTTTTTTTTAAAAATTAAATGGTATTAAATTATGTGTTTATGTATACTTCTTGCATATTCTAATATTTGAAGTAATATGATTCAGAAAAGTATGGAAGAAAAATTCGGTACTTACGTATTAACCACAGCTACAGATTTGGCAGATTTTTAGTGCCGCCAATCTACACTTAAAATTTTTGGAAAAAATCTTAAAATGAAACACTTTGTTTAAAATCAAAGTAGTCAATCGGATTTCGGTGGAAAATGGGCCGATATAGAGTTTAGCATAGATTCAAAACAAACTTTTCTCTCACCTGATTCTATAGCCATAATGAACTCTAATAAATAAGATTCAAAATGAAATAACATTTCCAAAACGGACGTTAACTAAGATAAAGTTTCATGTTATGGACTTTGGTACATTTTCGTTATATTTCACTCCATGAAATATTTCGCTCCTAAAAAAATAAAATTGCATCTTGTTTTGTTTTTGGCAAGTCCCAAAGACGCATTTTCGTAACACTAAAAAATGGCGACAAAAAAAGAATGGTTCTTTTTTTTCTTTTTGTTTCGTAAGCATTCTTTATTTTACGTTAAAATTTAAATGGGCCTTTCATGTTATACCATTAAATTTAGTAAAACTATTTATCAGGCATTAGGTTTGAACTCTTATAAGAATATACCTATTTTTTTCTCTTTATTTACAAATATTTTTCAGATGTGTTCTGGATGTTCCTTCTCTAAAAAAAAGGGATACCATTTTTTTTCCCGTTTGCATAAGAAAGAAAACAAACATTTTTCTTTTTTAAATTTAATCAGCCACAATAAAGATGGAACGTTACAATGCTACATGCTACATTAAAGACGTCTCCAGCTCCAGTGTAACTGAATGATTGTTCATATGGAAATCGCAGGGATTCGGCACATACAACAACGCCCCCTATAGTTCGTTGCGATCGCGAATTGAAATTGTATCAGTTCTTGAGAAGAAAAAAAAACTAAAAAATAATCACATTAAATAAGCACAATCTGTTGTATAATCATATTCTATCAGAAGCATGCTTTTATAAAACTCGACATTCGGTGAATAAAATGTTTTTTAATCAATAAAATGTTTTATTCAAATTTCTTTACTAAATTGCTAATAGATTTTTAGACGACTAAAAAAGAAACACCATATTTTATAGTTTAAAAAAATAAAAAGATTAGCAAACGATTATTAGCGAAAAAAATATGAATGAAATTTTATGCTTCCCGCGCTAAGTCAAGTTCCTCGTCAGTTTATCACATTTTAATATTAATCGCCCTATTTAATCATTTCTTCATTGTCGCCAAATTATTTTTTTTTAAATAATTAATTTTAATTTTTCTCATCTTCTAATAGATAAAAACAGTTGAAACTTTAGATTTTTCAATTGAAAAATATGTAGATTAATATGGTATAAAAATACTCTATACCTTATAATTCAAAATTTTTTCATCCTCAATTTAATTAAATAATAAAAAATAATAAATAATTATTAAAAATTATTTTTCTCATGAAATTATCTTTGGGTAAATGAGTTTTATCTGTGGGTGTAATTTTTTTTGAATTGCTTCATTAGTTTTTAAAATATGACTGAAAACGCAATAAGCGATATTAACATTAAGGGGTCCAAACTTTGAATCGCTCTCCTGACCAAACTATGGGGACCACATTTCCCAGATTGCGGCTACTCCCTATATTTTGAAGGTTAAGAATCCAAAAATGTAAAAAAAAAAAATATATATATATGTTTATTCAGAGAAAGTACGTTTTCGTGTCTGATTTCGTAATTTAATTAATAGTTAGCACTAATTAATTAGCATATTTGAGGTCACCCCCAAGAACCATTGAGATTGACACTTAGTTCGTGGAAATCCGATCATTAGAACGAAAGTTATTCAGGGTGATATCTTTTTTTTTTTTTTTTTGCGGACTGTACATTCCAACCACCGTTCCAGTTCGAAAAACTTCCAACACAGCAGAAAATACAATATTCTTGGATAATAAGAAATATTCTTCGAATAGATTGAAACCAAGGAGAATTACCCTACATTAAATTTCATACTATTTTGACTTTTTTGTGTGATATGTATTCACATATCTATGTGAAAGGACTCGAGAAACGGAAATTTTTAGAAATTCTAACCGGCAGAGTGTTTTACAGTTTAGAAGATTTTGGCCGTCCTAAAGTAGATGAACTGATAACAACTTTTTCTTCGTGCACTATACATCACCAGATTTTAAACATTGTGCTCTCGTTAAGGTGAAAACATTTGGAGGATTTCTGCAAGACGAATAAATAGGACAAGCACTCGGAATTCAAATCATTTGAAAGTAAGATGCCCGTATGTAATGAGCGAACATTAGAGCTCGTGAAATTGATCTCTAAAACTAAACAATGCAAGCCTCTTTTAAAAAAGTGTTCAAAAAGTGAAATAAAAACTTTGTGTGAGTGTGTATTGAATGTATTGTGTGGTAATATACCACTCACGAAATCTCAGAAAAATAAATTAGCTCCTCATAAAGAAAGTTTAAGAAAACTTTCTAAGAAGAAATTGCCATTGTATAAGAAGAAAAAAATTCTTGTACAGAAAGGAGAAGGATTGTTATCATTTTTATTACCTTCAGCTATATCTGTCATTAGTTCTTTAATTCATGGAGTATAGTAAGAAATTTGTGTTGGTTCCGGAGGATAGAGTACAAGTCGTGGAGCACTTATCACAATTGGATAAACAAATGAAAAATATTCTACAGAAAAAGGACTTAGCAGATGACGAGAAAGCAACTCTGTATTTACAAATATTGCTGAAGTATACGCACTTTTCTATTTCGAGACCGAATAAACCAGAGCCTCAAACCGATCAGGAGGAAATTCCGAACATAGATGATCTTCTAGTAGAGTCTGCAGAAGAGATCTCTTCAAATATCAAAAAAGAAACTGAAGACTTGGAGGGGAAAATTCTAACTGTTGTTCCAGTTCGATTTCAAGAAAAAGCTAAAGATATGTATCAATTCTTAAAAAATAATTAATCTCTCCTTTGGAACGCTAAAGATGAAATTATTCATGAAGATAAAGCTGTTCCTGGAAGTAATATAGTAAATCTTATCAATGACTTTTTCCGAAATAGAAAATCTGCTCCAGTGGGGAGAAATGTATTTTTAAAACATTAAATGATGTTCAATTACCATCACGTTTAGATGTAAATAAAAAATTGTATAGTAAAAATAAAATTGTTAAGAAAGCTATGATGTATGCCCGCAGAAGTGCTTGGGTGAAACTTTGAATAAAATGTTATTTATTTTAATAAAATATATTTTGTCTTTATTGATCATTTTTCACAGGTGAAAAAGTTTATATTATCAAGAAAAATTACACCCTCTAATAATTAATACAATAAGTTTCAGAAAAATATATAGAATTTTCTGAAAAACTAGAAAATGTTTTGCTGAAACATAAATATTTTCTTAAAAGAAAGAATTTTTTTTATAAAAATAAAAATATTTTCTGAAATAATAGAAAGTTTCCCTCAATAATAAAAATATTTTCTGAAAAGCTAGAAAATTTTGTTAAAAAGTGTGAAATATTTTTACAAAACTAGCAAAATTTTTATAAAATGTTAAAATATTTTCGTAAAAGAGAAAATTTTTTGCAAAACCATAAATATTTTCTTAAAAGATGGAAATTTTTTATAAAAATATAAATATTTTCTGAAATATTAGAAAGTTTCCCTCAATAACAAAAATATTTTCTGAAGAACTAGAAAATTTTGTTAAAAAGTTTAAAATATTTTTACAAAACTAGCAAATTTTTAATAAAAACTAAAAATATTTTCTTAAAAGAGAAAATTTTTTGCAAAAACATAAATATTTTCTTTAAAGATAGAAATTTTTTATAAAAATTAAAATATTTTCTGAAATATTAGAATGTTTCCCTCAATAATAAAAATATATTCTGAAAATTTTGTTAAAAGAAATAAAAATGTTTCACTATTTCCTACATAACAATATTTAAATGTTACAATTTTATAATAATGACATGAAAGACACTAGATTTAGTTTCATTCTTTTTATTTTCTAAACACAAATCTTACACCATATTTTTTCTTTACAAATTGATACATATGAAAATCGTTTATATATAATTGATTTGAAATATGTTACATAGAATAGCCTTGACAGCGTTTGAGTAAAAAGTAAATACGATATTGTCCACATACATTGGATGTAGGTGATTGAAACACTTTGGAATTCCATAGTACGTCCGTGTAGGAAGTGGTGTTCATGTTGTAAAATCCGGGAGGTTAAAAAAGGAGGTATGAGTCATAAAACTCTGTCTTTGATCATTCACAAATAACGCTAGCCAGTGAGTCCCAGGTTGTGATGAGTCATCTGAATTCGTGATAGCACATGTGTTTTCTTGGAGATCCGGAAGCGTATCTCTTGAATATACGCCTTGAAAGTAAGGTGATGTTATCTTATCTTGCGATAAAATGTAGAATAGTTGCAATCCATCCATTCTTCAATTTTCGAAGTCGAATAAAATATTTCTTGACTTGTTAATTTCGATCAAATTTTCAAATTCGGCAAAAACGATAACGCATACTGTTTTTTCTAGTGAGTGGGTAAATTTCAGTTCTAATCGCAAATTGCTATGCTTAATCAGATTTAAATGTTCTCCTGAACATAGATCTGGGGAGAGATTAAATCCAAATAATGTATTTCCGTTCTTGTAGTCTTCTCGGGAAATAAATATTCCTCGATCTTGACCCATTCGTTCCGTTCCATCAAATAGAGTTTGATAGGCACGAATGTATTGATTTTGTGAAAAGTTGAGTTCCAATGGATTATGGGGGACGGGTTGTCCATCTACATACACTCCAATAAAATTTAAATTAAAATGATTAAAATCAAAAGGAGATTTTGTCAATGTTCCATGAAAAGCTTCATTATCTACACAACGAATAATAACTTTTTTCGGCATTTGACCCGAAAATATATTATCTTGAATAAAAGACATGCTCCCTTTAGGAATCGAATACACTTTGCATAGGACTCGATTAATGGGGTATTTTGCACTTGTTTTCTCAAGTGCTTTAGCATGACCCAGAAGCACTCCGGGGTTCACACGAACTTTTCGAATGAATAAAGAGACATGATCCAATACTACTTTAAATCCTTCAGATCCTTGTAGACAAAATTCTGGCTTGCTTCGTATTAGTTTTATTTTCAAATCCACTAAATTGAGTAAAAGACGATCTTGATGAAATAAATCTGAATGAATGCAGCCAATCATATCTACTGTTGCGCTTTCTTTGAAAAAAGCAGTTCTTTTGTTTAAACCATCCTCAGCAGAATCTTTATAAAATAATTCAGCAGTTAACTGAGATGTTTTGCTATCAATCATATCCATGGTTTAAGAGAGTTTCAATATAGGCCCTATAGGGATAGGTATTACTTGAATTGGAAACTATACGATCGTTTAAAGATACATCTACTTGAGAAAATAATGAATGTAGAAATAAATTCACATACCCAGGTAGCAAATAGATATGATCTAATACTGGCAAGATGCAATATAATACTGCCGTGCTAGAAAACGCAATACTCTTGAATCCTATCTTCTAATGTTAGAACTAATTTGATATAAGATTATATAGTATTCGATCTAACATCCGAAATTTCAAAATAATCATCTATTTCATTACTTTTGGTACAGCGCCACATTTTTGCGAAAGGTTATCCCATATTATTAATAAATAAACATTTATTTATGAAAGAAAACAATAAATTAAGTATTACTTAAAATATCATTTTTGGCCATTTCAAACTTATGCCAGAAAACATAACGATAATATTAGCAGAAATAAGCTGTTTCCGCCAGTGCAATTGTTGAGTTGTAACTTCCTTTGGAATGGGAATGTTTACATCGCCGCCGCCATTGATCGTGGTAATCAGCTAGAATGACATTTCTAACTTCAAAAGGTATTTATAATTTAGTAATTTTTTAGTAAACTTTATAAATTTCATTGATAGATACATAAAACTTTAAAGTAGTATCGTAGGTAGTGTTTTTCCTGTAGAAACATTCAGTGTACTTAATAATCTTGACCGCATCTTCAAAACATTCAAGAATTAATTTAATGATTTAATAAATCTCTCATTAAATATTTATGATTGTGCTCATTTTTAATAATGTTTGCTTGTAGTAGTTGACTATAGTCAACTACTACAGAGTATACTCTGTTAAAACGTATTGTCCGACTATAAATTACAAGTATTGTAGTTAGTTTAGAATAGGCTCGTAAAAACAATGTTTACATGGTAATTCGCATCTGACAGAATTTCACTGCAACAATGATAAAGATAAAAAATAATATTTAGTAAAGAAGTTTGCCATGTTAAAATAATTATTAATTAATCGGCTACTTTTTAGTTAAAACCATTAGGTACATTTTAGAATGTTTGAAATTTTATTCACAAGAAGAACACTATTGTTACATTAATTAAAGATTCTTGTTTAATATATTGTAAAATAATGAGTTAAACATTTTGATTTTCATTTCTTGAGTATAGACAGATTTGAATGTTTTTGATACATGATTAATTATATGAATTTATAAATGATAGCAAATGGTTAAAAAATTAGCAACAATATGGTTTATTCAAAGTTGTGTTTACGTTAAATGAAGAACAGTGCTGAAAAGGAGTTAAAATTTTTATTTAGGAAGTTTTTAATAAAAGTGTGAATATTTCCTATTGGCTCTATCAGCTTATACAATGTACAAAAATATTTTGATAGTTAAGTATCATTGTACTTTATCTTTAAAAAAAAATTAAAAAGCATTGAATTTGATATATTTTTGTATCTGTATATATACTTGAATATTCACTTCAATTAAATAGGGATTAAGGGTTTTGAACTATAATTTCTTCTTTTTTTGAAATAAAAAATAATTAAGAATGAAAAAAATTATTACTTGAGAGCGGTTATAAATGAAATGTTTTTCGATTCTCGCGCAGTGATACTAAGATTTTTGGTGCAGATATTGTTACTGAAATCCAGTGGCGTAGCTACCTAGGGGCTAGGCGGGGCAGTGCCCCGGGGCCCTCAAGCTCAGGGGGCCCTTGAATCCTTTCAAGAAATCTCGATCGAACTGAACTTTTGGAAATTTCTCCCATTTTCAAAATAAATATGACAGGTTGCAACCCCACTTTAATTAAGACAACTCAGTTGAGAGAAATTCAAAAGTTATGTCTAGGGAATTCCCCTAAATTCTTTCTGTAGGTTGGCAGTGTTGTCAATTTGACGGATAGTGATATGTGCGTTTTATTATTCATCGATGAGCGTTTTATTGTGAATTCGAGTTAAGATTTTTTTGGGCCTTCAGGACCTTTTCAAACAGACATCAACCAGAACAATAGGTGTTTTTCAAAATCGTACTACGTTTCGTGTTCTAAATATGGGCCAGTTAATCGTTTTTGGTTGTGTTATTCCAAAATACTAGACGCTGCCTATTGTCAACCCTGCTGGTTATTTGCTTCACAAAGGAATAATGTTTGGTGTAAGGGAATTCGAGATTGGAAGCATTTATCAGAAATAATTAAACAACACAGTTGTTTGAGTGGCCATTCGGAAGCATGTGCTGTGTATGAATTTTGGAAAAAAAAAAAACGATACTAATACTATCGACAAGGAACTTGAAAATGAAATTCGCAAAGAAGCATCATTTTGGAAAATGGTTCTTCAAAGGTTATTCGATATCATACTTACCCTAGCAAAGAGTTCTTTGGCTTTGAGAGGACATCAAGAAGACTTAAGTCAGAAAGGATACCACGGAAATTTTCTGTCCTTTGTAGGGCTTGTCGCCCGATATGATCACATTTTGCGGCAAGTTTTGGATATGCTCAAAGGTAATAATAATTATTTCTAATTTTTTTTATCGTTTTATTTTGTTTATAATTATTAACTGTTTAATATCAGGACTTTTTTGAAATTGTGTTTTTTTATGTTTTTAGGATCTACAATATATCTGAGTGCAACAATTCAAAATGAAATGATTGAGAGCTTGGGGACCAAACTCGAAACCCATCTACTAGAACAAATTAGAGCGTCACCGTTTTTTGCCATCATAATGGATTCGACACAGGACATATCGAAGGTAGATCAGCTAAGCATTGTTGTGAGGTATGCAGTAATAACCAGATCGGAAAATGGACAGCCAACTGATATAGAAGTAAAAGAAGTGTTTCTAGGCTTTTATGCAGCCATTAAACATGGCGCAGTAGATTAAGTCAACCAAGTGACAACATTATTTATCGACAAAAATATTGATTTAAAAAAATGTGTGGGGCAAGGCTATGATGGAGCCAGTGTGATGAGTGGTGTGTATAATGATGTACAAAAACATATTAAGGATATCCAGCCTAACGCAGAGTACGTACATTGTGCCACTCATAATTTAAATTTGGTGATAAATGATGCCGTTAGAAGTTGTGTGGAAATACAAATTTTTTTCGCAACGTTGCAAGATTTGTATAACTTTTTCGGAAACAGCATCAAACGTTGGGATCTACTGTCAAAATTCACTGGTGAATCGGACATCACTCTAAAAAAACTAAATCCGACTAGATGGTCCAGTAGGGTCAATACGATATCTGCAATAAAACTTCGTTATTTTGAGATTATCAAAGCATTATCAGAAATAGTTCTAAAGAGTCCTAATAAAGATGAGCGTAGTGAAGCTGAGAGTATTAAAACAAAAATGCTGAATTTCGAGTTCGTGTTGCTTTGCGAATTCATGCACAGTGTATTGAACGACATCAATTATGCATCCAAAACTTTACAAAAATGCGACATCAATTTGGGCGAGGCGAGTAAAGTTTTAGCAGAGACCAAAGCAAAGTTGCAAATTTATCGAAATGATTTCGAATTATTCAAGCGCAATGCCAGTGAAACTGCAAGAAAATATGGTATTGATACCCATTTTCAAGAAAAAAGGCAAAGAAAAGTTAAAAAACATTTTGATGAATTAGCTGCTGATCACCGATTTCCAAACCGAGAAAAAATATTTAAAATTGAGATTTTCAATAATGTACTAGACACAGTAATATCTCAATTAGATACACGTTTTATTGGTATGAGTGCAGTCTGTCATATATTCGATTTTCTAACACCAACATTTTTATTACATGTTGATGAAGCAACTTTATTACAAAAGTGTGACGAATTCCAAAGAAAATATTCAGATATAATAGGCCCTAGTTTTTCACTACAATTTATTAATATTTATCACCTAGTTTTACCTCAACCAACTCAAGCATGGACTGTTCACCAATTATGTAAGGAAATAATGAGCAAATATGGAGTGCTAGAATGCGACCAAACGGAAGTATTTACAGCAATGTTATTATTCTTTACAATTCCTGTCACTTCTGTAGCAGCTGAAAGGTCATTTAGCAAATTAAAAATAATAAAAAATTATCTAAGAAATAATATGGGCCAAACTCGACTCCGACATTTATCGCTAATAGCAATTGAAAACAAAACCGCATCAAGAAGCCTGGATTTAAACGAAGTCATTGATACTTTTGCGAAAACTAAAGTTAATTGTAAATATAATTGTTATTTAGTTAGTTGGTAGGCCCGACCTTTATATAATAAACCCTTCTCTATTTCGTTTTATTAGCCAAACCTACACCAAGTATTAATTGTAATTTATGTTGTTACTGTTTAATATTTTTATTACTTACCCTGCAGTGCACAAAAAGAGCTTAAGTAGCTTAGCATTTTTAAAGTATTTGTATATTTCATATTTTTATTTGATAAAACCTAATCAGTTTACATGGCAGTGGGGCCCCATTTTTTAATTTGCCCCAGGGCCCTTGGTTACCTAGCTACGCCACTGCTGAAATCTACCTATTAAATTTTAGACCTATTAAAATTTATTTTAAATGATTTAAGTTTTAAAGAAATATTCAATGCTTAATAGTTTTAAATTTACTAATTTAATGTTTTCAAAGTAGTAAAGTAATGTAGAGTTTTAAATTTAGTGTTTTCAATGTAAAGTTTAACTCTTCTTCTCTTATAATTTTAGCTTCGTCTGAGGCTGCTGGATAATGCAAATAGAGAATGACATACTGGTAGAAAACGAGGGCCCGTAAGTTCGATCCTGACAGAAAACAAAACAACTGCTGTGTATATGCTGTTCGATTTTCTTTAAATCTGCCGGAGCTGAAATTCCTTTTGTTGTTGTGTAGAAGTCTGACGAAAGGTGTATCTCTGTGTGATTCATCCCTGTTGTGTATTTTACACGTTGTTGCCGACAATTTTATAAAATCTTTCACTAAAGCTACGATTCATCAGTTTATTGCTCTGAAATATAGTTCCACAGAAGCAAAAAATTGCAAGTGAAGGGAAAAGAACTGTATGAAATAAATGACTGTAAAGTTTTGGAATTCTTTCTATTTAAAAATAATAATTAAAATGATAACACATAGTCAAACTGTTGCTTTTTGCATTAAAAATAAAAATTATTTTATTTAATGACAAATATGTGTTCTTAAGGATTATGTTTATATTACACAATGACGGTAAGAATATATTGCTTTTATAGTTGAGTGAAGTTTATATTGTGTTTTGTTTTAAAATAATATAATTAAATTGTGAAATAATGTTTGTTATGATTTGGTTTGATTAATATTTTTTTTATTCTTAACTACTGCATTGTGTAATTTATACTGCATCTTTGTAATAAATCTTCGAAATTTTAGAAAATGGGAAAGGCAGATATGTGTTCATTAATAAAACTTAATAAGATATAATGTTGGAAATTTTTTTATAGTCATGATAGTAATGTTTAAGCATTTTGAAATTAGATGTAGATAAAATTCGGTTTCTTTTAAATTTTCAAAATATCGGAGACAATTTTATTTTAACATCATTGTTAAACAGTAACTCTAGCTTATGGGCATTTATACTACTAACATTGTATTTTTACTTTAATTTTGAATTATTTAGTTCAAATTTGAGATTAGAAGTGTATATATATATTTTTATGATGTTTAAAATAATGATAATAGTAAAAATTTCTTTGGCTTAATATTAAAAATTTAGCTGGACATTTATTTACATTATTGTTAAAGCAAAAAATTTAAACCAACGTAGAGTAGAATCTTGTTTAAGTTTTCATCAGTAAGGTTCTTTGCAAAGCAGGTTTTTAAATACATAATATTTTTTTTTTATGGCTAATTGATCAATACCAAAAAATTGACTCTAGCGTCTGCTTAATTTTTTAAAATTTATTTTCTGAAAAGCTCTGTTTAAAATGTTTACATATTACACCTGCTTTTTTCTAAACCTATTTATGTCATAACGCATAATCTATAATCAGCGAAATGAAAGCAATGGAATTGTTTTAAACAAAAATCGTTATTTTTATAGCAACGTTCTCAAAAGAGTTATAGATTGTAGTCAAATTTTGATCATTCATACCAAAGGCAACTTTTAAAAGATACTGTTAAAAATGTTATTATTTTTTCGTCTCGTTCTTGATTGCTATTATATGTTTGTGCAAATTTAATTTAGATTAAACATAATATTTACTGACAGTTTTTAAATTAAAATATTATGTGAATTGTTTGCAAAGATTGTTGGTTTAGTACATAACACCTTTAAATAATTATCGAATTGATGATTATTTCTGATGTGCCCCTAAAAGTAGTTTTTACATTACAAAAAATAATAGCAATTTTCATAATATTATTTACTTTCCTGGTTTCACTCCCAGGAAAAATTTCCACTTTGTGTTTGGGTTTTGTTTTAGGTGTTTTGTTCAATAAAATTTCAAATACTTAAAGAATAAAGCTACGTAAGTATTTCTCCATTTAATTTCTGTGATGATATCGGAAGCAATTTTTTTTTAATACTGATTTTGAAGTATAACTCAAACTCTTGAGGATTTTCATTATCAACATTGTGTTCATTATTTTAATTTTGGAAATTTTGGCATAATTATTCATTTAAAATTTGAGCCAAAATTTCTGCTTTTTTATTTTTATCATGTTTAAAATAATATAATTGTAAAATAATTATAATCGTAAAAAGTTCTTTTGACTGAATAAAATTTATATTATGATAAAAATTCCTGATCAATTTAGAAAAGAATATTGCTTATATTATAAAGAATATTATTAAAGAATATTTTGTGATAGCAAGGTTTTTCAAAAGTAACTGATGGTAGTCAAATTTGGATCAATATAAAAGCAACTTATAGTAAAAAAGTATTATGTTTTTTCGTCTCATTCTTGTATGCAATTAAATGTTTGTGCAAATTTAATTCTGATAAAATACAATATTTACTAATTTTTTTTTGGTTTTGACATTTAAATTTTATCTAAACTTTAAGTAAATAAAAGTATATAGTACTTTAACTAATTATTGAATCGCTAAAAATTTCTGGTGTCCCAATGTAAAATTATTTTTACATTATAAAAAATAATTGCAAATTTTTTTAATTGCTTTTTTTGTTTCCACTCCCTGAAAATATTTCTACAGGTGCCTTTAGGTTTTGTTTCAAGTGTTTTGTAAGTAAAATTTCAGATTCTAAAAGGATAAAGTTACGTAAGTAGTTCTCTCTTTAATTTCAGTGATAAAAGTGAAATAATTTATGCAAGTAAGTAATTTGAATTTTTTTTTTAATTTTCTTTATTGTTTCAGTTATTACAAAAAATAACAGTTTAAAAATTCGAGATATAATTTTATTGTAATATTTTTGGAAATGAATGACTTAGTTATATAGTAGAAAAAAAAGTTAAGCTAAATTTTCGACTCAATTCAAATGTAAATTTAACTTAGCAATTATGTGGTGTTGTTTTCTTAATTTACAATTTCAGAATATAAATAATGAATGATAATTGTGAAATTGCAAATGGCTTAAGTTACACATTTAAATATATATATATATATATATATATATTACAAACTAACAAATTCAATTGAGATTTTGTTAAAATAAGCTAATTTTTTTAAAAAAAAATTAAGAGTACATTTTAAAATTAAAAACTTGAAAATTATTAATGATATAAAATTTGTCAGAAAACCCATTGCATGAAGAAAGGAAAAAAACATTAATAAAAGTTGTGATATAGTATTATTTCTTAAATAAATTTGAAATATTCAGAAAAATCAGCAGAACATAAGATATACTTTGGAGTAAGAGGGGGGAAAATGGATGGTAGCAGAGTTCGCTAAAATAATTTTATTTAGTATTTCTGCATTGCTGTGTAATAATGCATGGAATGACATTATAAAACTATTGTTCTATGTTTTACTGCTTCACAGCAATACAGAAAATTAAATAAAACTATATCGCCGAATTATTCTACTACCATCCAAATCATCCTCTTGCTTACTCCAAAAATAAAGAGCAAAGCAAGATAATATCAGAAAATACAAAACCTAATATTATAAAGCGTTAAAACTAATGCAAAATAATACTATGACGAACGCTAGATAATCTTAGTTTGCATAGAATCTAATATTATACGATGCTGAGCAAACAGCGACCTCTTGTATCTTTCGAATCTCAGAAGTTGTGCAGGATAACGCTAGATTTTGCCGATTTTCTGGTAATATCTAATATCAGGTGATACTTGGGTACTTTATCTTTATATATCTTTAGTGATAGCTGTATTGTTCGCTTTTACTATTTTCGCTTTCACATACAATTGTGTTTGACTGAGATCTATGTAATCTTCAACACTTCCAGAGACGTGAAACTCTCCGGGAGCATTATCAAAAACGTTAGAAGGAGAATGAAATTGTATCCATTGACCATCTTGAATAACTGTTTGAGTTCCAGGTAAAGTAAAAAGTTCCAATTCCGATTTTACGCACTCGGGAGAATCTTTCAACAAAAATGCCATTTTATGGATCAAAAATATCACGTCCACTCACTTTGCGTGCTTTGGATGAAATGAATCGTTTTTGCTTCTTACGCTTCCTTTTATAGTTTCCTTTCCCGACCATAGACTGCACTTTATCAATAGCTTTTTGTGCTAGATGTTTTCCACTTTCTTTAGTTCTTGTTTTGACGGATTCTTCAAAGTTTTCTCCAGATAATACATCAGATGCTACTCGAGTTCCTGTTTTTAAAACTTCTTTTCCAATTCGCGATCGCAACACTCGATACGCCATCTAGCGGGAGACTGTAAATATCGGGCTTTAGTTCCCACATAACTATTGGCAATGACGGACGCCATTTTCTTAGCATCAAAAAAGAAGCAAAATTTCCCTAAAGAAAAGGTAAAACTTCTTGAAAAAACTAATCAGAACATGCCAAACATTGAAGCAGAACACGCCAAGCATTTGAAGAACAACTTCTCAATAATTTTTACCTTTCTATTACCAACAACATAACATGATTTCATGATCACTTGCTGTTACAGATGTGTGTATTGCGGTGAAATAATTTTTCTGTCTTTAATTCATTACCAGTTAAAATGAAGTCAACATTGCTTTCGTCATTCCAATGAATAAATGTGTTCCAATGAATTCCATACAGAACTGTAATAGTTATAGAATATTCTTCTTCTTCATAGAATAGATTATTTCTGTATCTACATAATTCAGAAAACAACAATAAAGAATAATCCAAATTACTTGAAAAAGTATCTTTTGTGCTGATTATAAATACATTTTTTATCGTTTTCTTGGTAAGTGTTTTTTAGTTTTGAAAGAATTTCAACTAGAATTCAGCTATTCTGTTTTTAAGCTACATATTAAAATTCATATCGAGATCTTACAATTATAAAATTTTGATGTGTGGTATGTTACCTAAAAGTAATGAACGGATAAACTATGTATATATTATTTGAGAATAAAGTTTTCAAACAAAGAACATATCATTTTGGAATTCTCCGGACTTATAAATCAGGTAAGTGTTTTGATTTTTATAATAAAAAATTTGCTTGTAAAAATCTTTTTTTCTTACTTGATGATCGTTCTCTACAAAATGGTTTTTTTACGTCTGATTAAATACTATAAAAATTAAAAAAAAGAAACAATACGAAAGTTTTTATTGAAAAATGATGAATTTTTAAAATCGTTTTTATCCTAAGAATTCTTTATTTTACGTTTTTTAGTTTATAATTTTTTGATAAAATTGTTGTCAAAATACTTTTTTTGAAAAATTAAATGGTATTAAATTATGTGTTTATGTATACTTCTTGCATATTCTAATATTTGAAGTAATATGATTCAGAAAAGTATGGAAGAAAAATTCGGTACTTACGTATTAACCACAGCTACAGATTTGGCAGATTTTTAAGTGCCGCCAATCTGCACTTAAAATTTTTGGAAAAAATCTTAAAATGAAACACTTTGTTTAAAATCAAAGTAGTCAATCGGATTTCGGTGGAAAATGGGCCGATATAGAGTTTAGCATAGATTCAAAACAAACTTTTCTCTCACCTGATTCTATAGCCATTATGAACTCTAATAAATAAGATTCAAAATGAAATAACATTTCCAAAACGGACGTTTACTAAGATAAAGTTTCATGTTATGGACATTTGTACATTTTCGTTATATTTCACACCATAAAATATTTCGCTTCTAAAAAAATAAAATTGCATCTTGTTTTGTTTTTGGCAAGTCCCAAAGACGCATTTTCGTAACACTAAAAAATGGCGACAAAAAAAGAATTGTTCTTTTTTTTTTTTTGTTTCGTAAGCATTCTTTATTTTACGTTAAAATTTAAATGGGCCTTTCATGTTATACCATTAAATTTAGTAAAACTATTTCTCAGGCATTAGGTTTGAACTCTTATAAGAATATACCTATTTTTTTCTCTTTATTTACAAATATTTTTCCGATGTGTTCTGGATGTTCCTTCTCTAAAAAAAAAAGAGATACCATTTTGTTTTCGTTTGCATAAGAAAGAAAACAAAAATTTTTCTTTTTTAAATTTAATCAGCCACAATAAAGATGGAACGTTACAATGCTACATGCTACATTAAAGACGTCTCCAGTGTAACTGAATGACTGTTCATATGGAAATCGCAGGGATTCGGCACATACAACAACGCCCCCTATAGTTCGTTGCGATCGCGAATAGTTTTACCACCTCTTACTAAATAGAGTAGTGCTGCTCTAAATAATCGACGAAATATACCACCAAGTCCATATCCCTTTTGGAAAATAATACCTTTATAATAGGGCAAACCCGGGCCAATTTGACTCGCATAATGTTCTTCGAATTTTTCAGCACAACAAACGTACGATACACTCCTCTTGACGTCTTCTCTTCAAATGAATGTTTCAAAAACGGATTGTACTATTTATAGTATTTGTCTCATGCGGAAATGTAAAACTATAATCACTTTACCTCTTTCAAAAGGTACGAACTCACCTGAATTCAATCTGAGCTCCATTTGAATAGTTTGAAAGGAGTGCCTCGTTAAAGGTGAGTATTGAGGTCTATCATAGGCTGTTGCTTGGCTGCCCACCTTTTTAATAAATAGAGGCATTTGATTGGTCGATTGCATCATCGTTTTCATCTTTATCTATTAATTGTTTTCTCAGGTTTACTAGAATGGCATTTTTAGCGTTTTTGTTTGGCGCAATTTTGCTAATGCGCATGCTCGGTTTGATAATTTATTCAAACCAATCGAAGTACTTCGTAGACAATGAATATACAGGCTTGTATCTCCTCCTTTGCTTGTGTGTACTCAGACAAAGACATAAAGATAGAAAGATCAATCACTATACCAAACGGATGTCAAGGTGAACTTTGACATCACTGGTCTCTACTCTATTTTTATAAATCACTCCTGATCCACACTCCTGATTTTTATAAATTGTCATGCTAAATAATAACATTCTGTCTCTGTGTCAGAAAAATCTAAACACATTTTTGTTCAAATTTTCATGAAGAACAATAAATTGGAAAATGTTAATAATTGCTGAGATAGAGTCTCATAATTGTCTGCTAGCGTTCAATTAGTTTGTTATTAAAACTTTTTCATGGTTTTCATTTGTGCGTAATGTAAAGTCTAATTATTTTCATTCAAAAAGTCCTTCAAAATATAATTTCATTCCTGTATTTAAATTACAAGTAACTTTTTTATATCTTGGTTGTGTACAAAAATACAAAAAAGTACAAAAATTTTTTTTACAGCATTTCACAACATTTACTTAGTTAGGCCATAATCAAAGATGATAATAAAAAAATAATTGATTGTTAAAAATGATTTCATTGCTATAATGAACATTTCGATGGAATCCTATTACAAAAAATGTGACAAACGTTTTCGTGGTTTTGGTTTTTCTTATTTCCTTCTTGCAGAATTTGGTTACTAAAATAACTTTTATAAGTATGCTTTTATTCTGATACTTAAACTGCAAGTTACTTTGATTCCTGGGCTGTGGAAAAAAAATATTAATATAAGAAGAGTGTTTCAGAATATTCACTAAGATGACAGATTGTTTTTCAAGGATGATAAAAAAATTATTGATTTTAAAAAATAATTTCATTGCGATAATCAACATTTAACTGGAAACCAATTACCATTCAGCAATTTAAAAGACCTTTTCGTGGTTTTCCTTCGCATGTAACGCAAATTTGATTATTATAATTTAATCTTCATTAAAATAAACTATTCTTATAACTTTCATGAATATGATTGTATTAAGATACTTAAATGATAAGCTTCACAAGGATTAAAAAAAATGATTGGTTACTAAAAAATAATTTCTTTTAGATGATAAACATTTAGCTAGAATCCTATTACTGATAAAAACGATTTTAAAAAAACATTTTCGTGGTTTTCCTTAACGTGTAACGCAAAATTTGATAATTTAAATTAAAATAGGTTATTTTTATAGCAATTGTACTTCGATACTTAAAATTTGACTTACTTTAATTTCTGGGTTGAGTTAATAAGAAGAGCTTTTTGTTCTGTTCAGAAAGATGGTACCCTATCTACTAAGGATAATAATAATAAAAAAATGGCTGTTAATAAAAAATATTTTCATTGAGATGATGATGACCATTTAGCTTGAATCCTATTATCACCAAGCAATTTAAAAAAACATTTTCGTGGTTTTCCTTTGCGTGTAACGCAAAATGTGATTATTTTGATTTAATCTTAATTAAAATAAACTAATATTTTAATTTTCATAAATATAATTTTACTCCGAAGCTTAAATTGCAAGTTATTATATTTTATATACCAATAAAAGCAATCTGAAAGACATTTTCGTTTGTTTTTCTTAGCGTGTAACGCGAAATCTGATAATTTTAATTTCAATTTAATCTTGATTATAATTAATTATTTTTATAATTTTCATAAATATGGTTTTATTCCGATACCTAAATCGCGAGTTACTTTGATTTTCGGGTTGAGTTAAAAACTACACAAATATGAAGAACATCTAGTATATTCACAAAGAAGTCTCTCAAAGATAATAAAAAACTGATTCATTATAAAAAATATTCATTGCAATTGCTGAGCTTTTAAATGGAATTAAGCAATCTGAGAGATATTTTCGTGGTTCCCCTTTACGTGTAATGCAAAATATGATTGTTTTCTTAAACTTTTATTCAAGCAAGGAGAAAAAAAAAAAAGCATTTATACCACTACTAACCACTCCAAAAACCAGAGTAAACGCCGTATTATAACACTGATACGCCAAGAATTTGGAATTATGAAGAAGTTGCTTGTATATTTTGATTCAATAAACTGGTTTATTTTCTGCTTCCCTTCTTACAATTTTTTTTTAAGTGAAAAAGGAGAACTGGTTACATCTTTTGACTCTTCTACATTACTGTTAGAAAATTTGACGGGTCATCAGGTTTGTCTTTTGTCAACATCTGAATGAAATTAGAGCAAATAGTATTGTATTTGTAATGGCGAAAATATCAAAATGAAGGAATAAACATGAACTTTTTATACAGTGTTAAAATTCAAAAACTTAATTACTCAGGTTCCTATGATTTTATTATTTTACAAATAACTTATTCTAGTATGGTATGTTAAAATATCTGGAGGAAAAAAATTTCTTCTTTGAGTACTATTCAGCTATACTATTTCATCTTAAAAATTGGGTTTTAATTTCTAAAATAAATTGATATATAAATTAACACATTTAGTTATATTTTTTAATCAAACCATTTTATATAAAATAATATGTTTCTTAAAAATCTAGCAAATCTTTTTCGTGTATTACATGACCAAGTTTAATCATAATGAACAACTGAAAATGTGTTTCGCTCATTATAATTATGTAAAGTCACACTTTAGGGCCATATTAAATACTAAATAAAAATTTTAAATAATTTTTTCTTTTTAAATTGTGTTGTTATGTCTTTCTGTTGTGTGCATATTCCACAGCGTAGTTAAGCACTGATTTATTCATTGTTTACTTTTTTCACTGCATACGAACATAACACTATAAACAAAAAGTGGGTTTTGCAATCGTTCTTGAGGCACAGGTCAGGATTTTAAAAGAAGACCGGGTAACGAGTAACTCCGTAAATTTTCTACGCACTACAAAGAACAATGAAAAATACATACTCATAATGGATATTCCTATACCGGTAATTTTAAAGTTTGTAGTTTTCTGTAACATGGATAGAAGGGAGACATAAAAGTCTTTTTGTAAAGCTAAAATATCTCCAAAATTTTACTTCATTTTTAATTAAGTAAAATTTGTATATGTATCTTACACGGTATAAAAAGTACTTTTTTATACGTGATGAAGATGAAATAAAGTTATCTCCTAAGTTTGAATGCTACTTATAATGTTTAAAGATAGGAAACATTTATCGGATTAAATATTAATAGCGGGGGTAAATTTAAGAATGTGATGTTATAAACTGGTTAAAATTAAAGTGCTTAAATTAACTTTGTATATAAATAGTGGACGGTCCTCAAGTTTGATTTATTAGATTTTGCTATTTTTACTAGCACTATTTTGTAAAATAAAAAGATGTGTAGATCAAAATTCTAAATCTTTCGATTCTTCAAATCGATTATTACACAATCTTTGTTTGTATTGATACTGAAAAAGATGTTCTGAAGAGATGACTGAAAACTAAATATCAGGACAAATGAGGATAATTTTATATGCAATAACCCATATGTTTTTTTCTTAAATTTCTCCTTAAATCATCTTAGAGACTATATAAATAAAAAAAGATTGGGTGACTTGCAGACAAGACATTAATATATAATTTATTCAAAATAATACATAAATTAATCAAGAAGGATAAAATAAAATTATCAAGATATTTTTTATTACAACATTGATTGCTATACCATGTTTTCATTTATTAGTTCAATAACGTATCAGTAAAATCTTAAAATTTAATATTTAAAAATGCTTATATATATATATATATATATATATATATATATATATATATATATATATATATATATATATATATATATATATATATATATATATATATATATATATATATATATATATATATATATGATCTCAATAATAATTTTGATTGGCTCAAACTTTAATCATTATCATTAAGTCATTAAAGATTAGTTATTAAACATATTCTTAAATTCATTTAGCAAAAATATTTTATTAATTTACTATTAATTTTTAATTTGAAATTTTCAGTGCTTTTCATATTTTCTAATTATAATTTTAACAAAGTTCGTTATCAGATGTACAAAATATATTCAATTCTATGATTGAAAATTTGATCTTATTGCTACTTATTTCTTACATTTGATTTTAAAATTAAATTAATTTTAATGGGTACTCTTTTTAACGCATTTTTCGCCGTCGACAAATTTCCGGTTCATATTGTGAACATCTTTTGTGCTCAACTCTTATAACATTTGTATTCTTCCATTTTTACAAGACTCTTAGAAATTCTTTTCTTCATTAAAAAACATTCATTTTACAAAGTATATATTTTAAATCTTAAAATCAAATTTCAATATTTGATATATATAGATAAAAAAATCTTATTTGTGTGGTCATATTTGTGCAAATTTGACTTCGAAAAACGATTCTTAAACACAGCTCCTTTTTCTTCCTGTAGCGAATGAAAAAAAATTTTAATCGTAAAATTTTGAAATTAATGGGGGCCAACACAACCTTTACGTAATTTACCGAGTACTTTTTCCAGTTGCGATGAGAATATTAATTAGAAATATAGTGTAAGCAAATATTTTTATAAAAATGTCCAGCACATAAAAATATTAAAAAAAAAAAAAAAAAAATACAAAAACTGCAAACATGCATAACACAGTTTTTTTTTTTTTGTTTTTTTTTTTTGTTTTTTTGTTTTTTTTTTTAACATCAAACATCACATTTTTTACATGATCAAATCATTACATCGAAATTTTTTTAACATTTTTTTCAAATCAAATTTTTCTTGACTTTGCTACAACTGCGGAAAATATTCTGTAAACATAAATCGTAGCAGTATGTTATAAAATCATTGTAATCGATAAGTAGATAGAGATTTTATCGCATTGGAATTCACTACCTAATTTCATTATAAGAACAAGAATTTTTTATACATAACATCTTTCGTTTTTTTTCTTTTGTTATGAAAAAATTTGCACTTAGAAATGCTTGTTAACTAGAAAACTGATTGAGCATCACTGGTTGTGGTCAGTAAGCAGGTGGGTGACCACTTAAATTCCTCTGGGATGTTTCCCAGACCGTCGTCAATCAGGGCCGGCCCTAGACATTTTGGCGCTCCGGGCAAAATCTTAATTTTGCCCCCCCCACCCCGTTTTTTTTTAAGTAAATCTCATGCGACCATATCAGAAAGTCAAGAAAACATTGAAAAAAAAATATTAAAAAAAAAACGTTTTATTAAAAACTCATTCATCAGATAACAAGATAAGCAATTTAGCACTTAAGGCAAAATAACAAAAATTAAAATGTAGTTTAGCTAACTAAACTAATATCCCATATTATAAATAAATTCTAACTAACCAAAGTAATTAAAATGCCCTTTTTCTAACTTTTCTTTCGGCAAACTCACGAACCAGTGATTTCAAGTCTAATTTGTCACTAATTTGGTGTTCTATAGCTATCATTGCCAATCAATTGAGACGATTTTGCGTCTGTATCGTTCTGAGATAATTTTTTATTATTTTTTGTTTTGAAAAGCTTCTTTCCCCTGAAGCCACAGTGACTGGCAATGTAAGTAGGATTCTTAATGCTATGCTGAGGTTTGGTGCGAATTTAAGTTAAGCGATAAACTTGAGAACTTCAACCTTTGCTTTTTTGTTAATAATGGCGAAACAATGCTTATTTCATCGGCTAGTTCCAGGGCGTTAAGATAGCTTGAATTTCCATCAGTTAAAACTACTTCCAAATCTTTGCAATGAGCCAGTAGCTCATTTCTGGGCATGTCTTTTAGACCAAAAATATTATACAAAAAGCTGAAATAATTACTGTGAGTATTTACAAATTATATCTGGTTTCCAAGGCATTTATTGCTTGATCTATAGTGTGAAAAAAAAAATCTATTTTATATTTTTGTTTGAGGTCTTGAACGAGTTCATCCGGGCCCTCATACAAAAACGTGCTTGTTTTGCTTCTGACACGATGACGTGGTGTGGTGGTTTCGAAATTAGCTTCCACGTCAATCTCTGAAGCAAGCTCGGTTGCTTCTAAAATTATGCTTTCAAAAGTTTCATCTGATCTCAGGTTTTCAAAGAAGAGTTTGCAGTTGTTAAGCATATCAATAGCTTGTGACATATCAAAATTTACAGTTTGCTGATGGGGTTAATATGACTCGAAATTTTGTACCAGATCACAACAGAGCATATAAATTTGAACTGCTTCAAATTATTTAATAATCCGCTAGCCTCGTCTCTGATCATATTATCGATTTCTGAATCTTCATATATGCTGTACAAAGCATCGTGAATTGAACCAATTTGAAACCTCGGAGCTTTTAATGAGTTGCCTCGACTTTCCCATCGCGTATCACTCAATGGTTTTAGGATGTAAGTATCAATATATTTCCGTAATATTGCCCAACGAAAAGAAGAGGAAGAAAAAAATGTATATAACTTTTGAACAATATTGAAGAAGTTGGCTACCTCAAGCGAGGATTTTGCCATATCGTTTACAACCAAATTTAGTGAATGGCTGCTGCATGGAACATAAAATGCTCTGGGGTTTATATTTCTGATTCTTGTTTGTACTACCGATTTTTCTCCTCTCATATTGGAACCATTGTCATACCCTTGACCGCGCATGTTTTCTACTTTAAGCCTATTTTTCTCTAGCTCTTCTAGTAAAACCTCCGACAATTCCTTAGCTGTTGATCTCTCGATGGGTAGAAAACCCAAAAAATGTTCGTTTATATTAACTTGAACGTCAGACTCTGATTCCTGTATGGAGACAAATCTTACCACAAATGTCATCTGTTCTACTTTACTTGCATCGGGAGTACAGTCAAGAATCACGGAATAATACTTGGCCTTTTGAACTTGCTCATTGATGTGATGTGCTTTAGTGCCTTTAGTTTCTTTTAGTGCCTGTCATTTTTAAAGGCACATTAGTTATGTGCCTCTTACGCGAGAAAATAAAGGGTACATTTAGCTTGTACCTTTTATATAAGAGATACTGTTTTTAGAGTGTACTCCCTACATTTTATTTTATATTTGTAATATATAACTACCCAATTTTTTTTAATACGAAGGACAAACTAATACAAACAAAATGAAAAATACTCTGCCAATTTATGGGCATCTAAGCTCACACGATTAACACCAAATCCCCCCTTTATTGTAGGTATCTCCACTGGCCAAAAAAAATTTTATACCACACAAGACATGTTTTTATGTAAACTCTAATTTTTGAAATTCCCCCCCTTGTGCGCCACTGGCTTAAAAAAAATAAAATGCATTTTATTCAATTCCAGACTCAATTACCTTTCATTTGATACCACACAAGCCATGTTTTGATCTAAACTCTAATTTTTGAAATCTATCCCCACCCTTTTTATGGCTTATGTCTGATGGATTTTATTCGTTTTTAAAAATGAAAACAAAAATTAAAACACTTACCTTCACAGAAGCCAAACGCACTGGACAATTTGCACAAGCACTTTTTTAAAGCTTTTTTGCACTAACAATTTAAACAAGCTATTTTATTTCGCATCAGCCGAAGTCTAGTGGCAAATAATGCATTGTTTTAAGTCTACTTCCTTTTTATATGCAGTTAAAAAGGGCTGTTAGATCTTGTTTCGCTTGGTTTCAAAATTGTTGTTTCCTGTTCAGTCGTGTTGCCACGGGCCGAAAAACTTGTCAATTCTTGAAAGGCGGTGGTTGAGTGGTTTTGTCATGTTGAATTGAATTCAACTAGATTTTGCCTCAATGTTTAATTATATTATATTATTTGAATTATGCGCTTAGAAATAAAAATGATAAATTCCGCCTGCCGCCTCTCAATCTTGTCAGCTATCATTTTGGCGCCAGTAGATCATTGCGCTCCGGGCGGCCGCCCGGACCGCCCTGCCCTGGGGCCGGTCTTGCGTCAATAGTCCATTGAGCAGTTCTAGTGCGACGTAAATAAAGTACCTGCGATCAGTTACTTATTTATTATACCAAATATCGCTGCTAAAGTTTCTTCGTTTTATTCCTTTATGTACAAACTTATTATTAGTAATTTTATGTTAAACTATGTTTGAGATTTATTTGTAAAATAAAAGTTCAGGGAGCCTATTATTTTTTATAGTTTGCCTAAAAGTAATTTGATTTTTAAAACCTTTGATGGGTTGCAAAATCTTACCTATAGTAAAGAATTAATCATTCTGTGCTTATAAAGAGAGAAGAAATTGTCTAAATATAGAAAATTGTTAATACGAGGATTTTCTTCTGAGAAACAGTAAAGTATGATGTAGAGATGAGGAGGGAGTAGTGAGATAAGAGATTTTTCTATATTCCTCTCACACATCGAATGTTTTTATATGCCATCAAATTGTCTCTAATACAGGAAGTAGATTAATATTGTACTTGAGCGCTATGAAGACTTTGTAGTTCATTTTGTTATTTACTTTGTTTCATGAAATTTCTTCAATTCTTTTTTAGATAAATAATAATTTTTCTTCATGTTAATTTCAACAAAATTTTGAAAAATCACAAAAATTTCAGGACATCTATTGAAATTTTTAGTAATCAGGAATACGTTCTTTTTTTAAAAAAGGAAATTAAGGATTACTTTGAGCCCTGATTATGTATTACTATAAAGCAGTAACATATTTCGGTGCATGAAATGTTCTGTTATATTTTAATTTTCATAGTGTATTTCAATTATGATTACTAGAGCCCGGATTTTGATGACCTAAAAAAACTCAATTTATGTCCTTAAAAAGTGCAAAAAATGCCCTTTAAAAGTGCAATAAATGCCCTTAAAAAGTGCAATAAATGCCCTTAAAAAGTGCAAAAAATGCCCTTAAAAGGCGAAAATTGCGCTAAAAATGCCTTATGACATGACTTAAATAAAGTAAAAATATTGAACTAAAACAATTTTTTACTCTTTAAAATTATTATGACTCATTTCAAAAAATATAAAGCAATGCAATACTTGTTCTACGTTCATTAAAGTTTGAAAAATATATTTTATATCCTAAAGTAACAAAAAAAAAAAAAAAAAGGAAAATATATTGACTCCTTTTCATTTTGTATAGAAACTTTAATGAATATAACAACTTCCATCTCATAATATTACTAAATATCAGAATTGCATTGGATTATTAATTTTTTTTTTTAATATTTTGAAATGTAAACGAACGTCTCTTGTTTGAAAGTTAATTTTTATACCTGAAGAAGCTTCTTTCAACGTCTACTGATGTTATTGGTGCGTACTTGAAAAAGACGGTCTCACTTACTGACAATTCTTCTTCAATTTGAAAAGATGTTGCTTCACCTGTTAATATCCTAGAGATTTTCTTCATTGTTTGGAAGCCAGTAAAATAATGAAAAATGATAAAAAAAATAATAAAAATTGGAAAAAATTAACAAAAAATTTAAAAAATGCTTCAAAATGCAAAATATGCCCCAAAATTTCAAGAAAAATGCCCTATAAATCTAAAAAAATGCTCTAAAGGACAAAAAATGTCCAAAAATGCAAAAAATGCAAATGTCATCAAAGTCCGGGCCTTAATGATTACTTTTATGAAATTTAATTTAATCAATTATGAAGTTAAGTTTTTAAGTATCTTTAAAAAAGTTCAAGTTAAGTTTAAAAAATTCCTCTTAATTTTATAAACTTTTTTTCGAAAACAAAGTGAAGAAAAAAAGAGAGACAAGTTAGTAGAAAAATTATTTATTTATTATAAAATGAAAACAATTTAGACATACAATACATTTGGATCAAAAATTCCACAGCTACCTACATTATAAGAAAAATTCAGTACATTTTACAAATTATATAAATAACATTTTTAGTCTATGAAGAATATGTAAAAAAATCCTCTTATAGGAGCTTTTTAAAAGCAGTTAGGATAAATAAAATACGAAAAGTAATACTTTTTGATGTGAGTGACAGTCATTCATTCATTCATAATTCTAAATATTTACTAAACACCAATTTGACTTCTGAAACTTTTAGATTACAAGATATAAATATTATCGGCATGCTACAAAAATTTGAAAACAAAATGACAAAATTTTAAAAGCAGTTTAGAACAATTATGTTTGAAATTACAATAAAATAAACAATATTCATTGAAACTCAAATACTCATTAAAAAAAAAGGCATTTATCTTATTAAATTTATCACAAAATTATAATACAGATTTGCGAGAAAAAAATAGAACTTAGTAGAAATGAATGTTTCACGCCTAATATTTATAAATAAATACATTGCTATGAAACTCTGCATAAAAGTCATTGCATGCTATTTTGTAATAATCCTAAAATCTTTACCTGTATTTTGTACCTTAAAACCATCAAAAGTGCTGGTATTCTTTTTTTTTTTTAATGTTACGACACTTTAGGTAATAAAATGAAACAAAACATTCTAAAATACTATTTATATTGTAATAAGAGAGAAATCATAAGGATAGAGGAAACCAGAGCCATTTGATTAGATCTCCATGATTTTACACAGAGATAAGGGCTGCTCAATAATTATCAGGGTAAACCTGAAGGAAAAAAAACTAATTGGTTTTTTATAACAAATATACTCTAATTATTAAGCTTATAATAGAATAATATTTATATTTCCATCACTTCTATATGCTGCACTTTAAAATTTTTAATTAACTTTTTTAAAAACATTTATTATTAGAAAGGAGAGATAATGTACTAAGGTGTTCTCATAAAAATTTGAGATACTCATTCACAATATAAAAATAGGGTAAATATAAAAAATACTACTATATACTTTATTAATTCTAATTTACCCAAGTACTATTAACTATATAATTAAAACAAATTAAAATGTTTAAAACATTATTTTGATCAATATTACGTTCAAGTTGATCCAATACCTCGGCTTTCGTCATACCATTCATTTGGGTAACCTAGAATTTCTATTTCTGTACTGAAGGATCAAAACTGGATTTTCAACAATTACTGACCTGGCTATCCTGACAATACTCAGGTCAGAACTGTGAAAAATTCAGTCAATGCATGAGCCTTTTTTCCACATTTAACTGATGATCATAACAACCTAGAACAAAACTAAAAGCATTGCAACTGGATATACAAAACACGAAGCATAATTTGTGTTACAATACAACTTGTGCTTTGCAATATTATTCTAAATTTTAATATGAATTTTAAATATGTCATTTACAGTAGTAATTTTATCATAGCAGCATCAAACAAATAATAAAATATGTAAACAGAAAACTTTAACACATGTAAGCTTATTTTTAAAACTAGTAATATTATAAAATGCAAATCAATATTTTAATTTTAATACCATTTAAGCATATTCATACAAGGAAAGTTGATAACTTTAATAGTTACTTTAAATTTATGGTAGAAAATATTATTAATTTAACCTTTTACTCATAAGAAACAGAATAGTTTCCTTCCAACCTTTTATTATTAAACTTATAGCTTATTTGTCATTCCTATTTCCTTTCAAATAATATTCAAGAAAATTCAATACACACAAGTAATTAATTCAAATGTTTCCATACTATTATAACTATATCCAATATCATAATTAGAAGCACAGAAAAAATTTGCTTCTAATAAAAACCATTCAACAAATTCCACATAACTCCCGCTTAAGACATACAGGCACACTGAGGCTGTTGAAGGAGCTTTAAAAGGATGCATTATATTAGTTGATGACAAGAAAGTCATAACCTAAACAACACATTACATCACAATTGTTACATATTTGTGCTTCCTATCAACTATTCAAATTTTATTCTAGTCCTTTCATATTATTCCAAACTATAATATCAGTTTTCAAAATGTCATTTATAGTAATGTTTAATAAGCGGAATCTCACAAATAATAAGAAACGTAAACTTATAATATATTAACTCTAATTTACCCAAGTACTATTAACAATATCATTAAAACAAATTAAAATGTGTAAAACATTATTTTAATGAACATTACTTTCAAGTCGGTAGCGCTTCACGCAGTCGTGCCACAGGTCCCTGGTTCAATCCTCGGGCCGGGCAAGGTTGACTCAGTCTTTCATCCCTTCAGTGGGTCGATAAATGAGTACCAAGCAAGCTTGGGAACTAAACACTGGGGGTTCCGCGTTCGGCTGACCACCTGACCGGAACATCTGCTCCTGCACCCCAGAACCCAAGGTCAAGAAAACTGAGATAGGCACAGTAGGCCTTGGCCCTCTATGTGCTGTCGTGCCGCTGAGTTTAGTTTAGTTTCTTCCTTTCAAGTAGTTAAATCCAATATCTCAGCTTTCTTCATAACATTCATTTGGGTCACCTAGAATTTCTATTTCTTTCCTGAAGGATCAAAACTGGATTTTCAACAAGAACTGACCTGGCAGTGGTGACAATACTCAGGTCAGCACTGTGAAAAATTCAGTCAATGCAGGAGCCTTATGTCCACATGTAACTGATGATGATAACAACCTAGAACAAAACTAAAAAGCATTGCAACTGGATATATAAAAACCGAAGCACAATTTGTGTAGCAATACAACTTTGTGCTTTTCAATATTATTCTAAATTTTAATTTTAAAAATATCATTTAAAATAGTAATGCTATCCCAGCAGCATCAAACAAATCATAAATAAATTATGTAAGCAGAAAACCTTAATACATGTAAGCTAATTTTTAAAACCAATAATATAATAATATGTAAATCAATATTTTTATTTTAATACCATTTAAGAATATTCATACAAGAAAAGTTGATAACTTTAATGGTTACTTTAAAATTAAGGTGCAAAATATTATTAATTTAACCTTTCACTCATAAGAAACAAAAAAGTGGTTTTCTTCCAACCTTGTATTATTAAAGTTATAACTTACTTCACATTCATATTTCCTTTCAAATAATATTCAAGAGAATTCAATACACACAAGTAATAAATTCAAATGTTTCCATACTATTATAACTATATCCAATATCATAATAAGGAGCACAAAAAAAATTTCCTTCTAATAAAAACCATTCAACAAATACCACATAACTCCCACTTAAGACATACAGGCACAATGAGGCTGTTGAAGGAGCTTTAAAAGAATGCATTTTATTTGTTGCTGACAAGAAAGTCAACCGATAACAAAATAACACATCATTACATTACAATTGATACATATTCGTGATCCCTAACAACTATTCAAATTTTATTCTAGTCCTTTTATATTATTCCAAACTATAATATCAGTTTTCAAAATTTCACTAATAAGCAAAATCTCACAAACAATAAGAAATGCTAAACTATATAATATATTAACTCTAATTTACCCAAGTACTATTAACTACATCATTAAAACAAATTAAAATGTTTAAAACATTATTTTAATCAACATTACTTTCAAGTAGTTAAATCTAGAGTGCCTTCAGTGAACAAGAGTGGCGCCAACCTCCCGACAAAATCTGATTGGAGGAAACTAAGTTTTTACCGCCGCAGGCTAAATGGAAAATTTCTCCATTCGTTTAACACGGGAAGCATGATTAGTGATGTGAAAACTGAATATTTTCATTAATAGAAGGTAGGTACAATTTTGAATGCTTTGTTTTTATTTTAAGAAATACTTATTTTACAATTGTAGTCAAAAGTTATGATCTAAAATTGCTAATTTTTCTTACTTTTTCGAATTTATTATATTCTAGTATACGTCTGCTGCAGAGTTTTGCACTCTAATTTAATTTTTCGTCAAGTAAAAACTTTTCCGAACCATTTAAAATAATTTTAAATGAATAATCATACGTATAGAATTATTTTTTATCTATTTAATTCATAATTATGGGTCAAATTCAGCCTTTCTAAATTCGGAAACTATGCATTGTGCTTTGCGCAGACTGTCTGGCTTGGCGCCGTTTTTATATTTCATTCATGGGTCTCGCCGTTTCTGTGTCGCCAAGAATGAAGCGTCGTCTGCTTCGATAGTTGATACCTGAATTTGAATTTTCCTTATGAAGGTTATTAGAGCTGAATTTTCAATATTTTTACATGTCTAAATAGGTAGTGTAAAAATTTTTATGCATTTGGTTATATATAGCTATTGTATATTTATTAATTGTATCTATTGCAATAATTAAAAAAAAATATTGTAAACTCATACTTTGGTTCAACTGAAACTAAATTTAAAAGTAGTGTAAGAGAGTTAGCTATTAATAAAACATAATGTATTGCAATTCAATGTCAAAACGAATTAGTTTATGCAATTAATACCATAAAAAATCACGTCATTATCTAACTTTGGAAGCTTTAATAATGTAATACTTTGACTAGAATAGTGACATGTGAATTTTTTGATGTGTTAATTTTAAGTTTTTTATTATATTTAGATTTGGTTTGAAAAGCCTTACATTTGTTTTGTTGTTTACTTTTATAATTAAATTTTTTTCCGTTTTACCTGTAGCTTAATGTAATACTATTAACTAACTAAAGAAATATTATTAACTAACAGTCTTTACAAATATTGTGTACATAAAATTAAAGTTGTGTAATTTGCAAATGAAAATAAATAATTATTTAATTTTTAAAGATTTTTGTTTCATTTAATGAATTGTTAATTTTTAAAAAAAGTATGATATAAATTTAAATTTTTACAATAGTAAATATCCATATAATGTTTAAAATCCTTTTTCAAAATGTATCTTTGACAATTCAGAATAGATTGAACATTTTTAATATCATATACTTAAAATTCACTGTTATTAATGAGGGCAATTTATGTTCTCCTCAAGAAAAGAAATAATTATTTTTTAAATTACATACTCTCTTAATATTAAAATTTTATACTAATTGCCCATGCACAACAAAATAAATTAATTTATACTAAAACAATAATTCTATGTCTATTTATTCATTATGGATATATTGTGTTTTTAAGTAAAAAACAAGCTTTACATATATTTCTCAAAAAAATTATTTTATTGTTTGTTTAATTCTTTTTGTTTAATTTTAATTTTTGTTTAATTACTGAAAAGCAAAATTATAAATTTATGATACTAATATTTAAGTATAGAATTTTGTAGAAATATTAATTTAATTTTCAAAAAAATTTCAATGTAGAAAAAAATTTTTTAAGCAATTTTTTAAAAGCCAATCAATTACCAGTTAAAAACTGTAAAGATATTACGTTCTTTTATAGAAATGATCGATTAGGAGAAGAAAAAGCATTTTCCATCCCATCCCCTAACAAACGAACGAATTCGAGAACTACACTGCCAAACATGGAAGCCCATGATTTAATACCTATCTTGGGGTAACCCGATCCTATTATACGCTTGCGCAGTTTTGCTTTTCACCTCGATTTACCTCTTGTTCACTGAAGGCACTCTAGTTAAATCCAATATCTCAGCTTTCTTCATAACATTTATTTGGGTCACCTAGAATTTCTATTTCTGTCCTGAAGGATCAAAACTGAATTTTCAACAAGAACTGACCTGGCAGTGGTGACAATAGCCAGGTCAGCACTGTGAAAAATTCAGTCAATGCAGGAGCCTTATTTCCACATGTAACTGATGATGATAACAACCTAGAACAAAACTAAAAGCATTGCAACTGGATATACAAAACACGAAGCACAATTTGTGTTACAACTTGTGCTTTTCAATATTATTCTAAATTTTAATTTTAAAAATATCATTTAAAGTAGTAATGTTATCACAGCAGCATCAAACAAGTCATAAATTATGTAAACAGAAAACTTTAATACATGTAAGCTAATTTTTAAAATCAATAATATAATAAAATGTAAATCAATATTTTTATTTTAATGCCATTTAAGAATATTCATACAAGAAAAGTTGATAACTTTAATGGTTACTTTAAAATTAAGGTGCAAAATATTATTGATTCAACCTTTTACTCATAAGAAGCAAAAATGTGGTTTCCTTCCAACCTTGTTTTATTAAATTTATAACTCATTTGTCATTCATAATTCATTTCAAATAATATTCAATACACACACACTAAAAATAATTCTTATAATTAACAACAAAAATTTTTGCTTTAAATAAAAACACAGATCCGACAATAATGCTACGAAAAATTGATGAAAATGATACCTGCAAAATTACTGATTTCAGTAGTGAGGTAGCTGCAATATATGCTATTTTATATTAATTCATCAAGCGGTGCAATACTAATATCCTTTGAATCCCTTTGCATGAAAAAAAAATATTGTAATGAAAAATATGTATTTCCTAGCGTATTCATAACATCATTCCAGCTCAAACGTTTTCGCCATTTTTGCTCAGGATGAAAAATCGGGCATCCAAGCTCTTGGCGATAGAATTCGTTTGGCAATCACCCATTTCAGCTGATCGCCAAAATTTAGGGTTATAAAACGGCTGGCATTCAAGACAATGCGTCTATCATAATACTGACTGATTGTTTCACCATCATATCCTTTTATTCGAACGATCCGCAGTAAAGGAGCTTGTGTATCTCCGACAATTTGTTGAGAAATTAAATCTGAGTAGACGTAAAAAACGGAAAAATTAGACCACGCGTCAGCCACAAATTCGCTTTTCCGGTTACCCGTAATGAATGCACTGCATCACGTTGGAATCCTAGCAATTCACCTAACTTTTCTAAATGAAGGCTGCAACCTTGAACGGCGTTAATTTTTACTCGTTTCGTAGCTTTATTGAAATTTATTGTAAACCGACTAGGATTTTTAGGTAAAGCAAGTTGTATAGCTGATACAATATCGAACATTGATTCATAATAACCCACATTAATTTTTTGCTTAACAGTCGATATGATATTACCATTACTTATCTTGTATTTAAAATAATTGTTACTTTCATTTACGTTCAGCCAAGAATGCGGATAGATGATTTCAGATAGGCCAACTTCCCATTCACCTTTTAGATTAACTGGTATCGGTAACTGCGTCTAAAATGAGAGATTTTGTTGTTAGGAAAAAACTGCATGGAACTATCAGAAGGTAACGTCACGTAGAAAAACATTTTCGAGAATGAGTCTTCAGAGGTTAAGTTTAACTATTTATACTTTTTGAATATCACTCACCCAGGCATTAAACTTTTCAGGATAGCCTAAAAATTTAACAAATTATTCTGTGCTTCCTCCTTTCCTTCTCTTTTTGATAACTTTTTCTACGGGATAATAACCCGAGTTGACTACTTTTTGTAATTCTTCTGCATAAAAAGTACCTTCTATTGCTTCATTCTTTAAATCTTTTAATTTATACACTATAAGATTTCGATGAACTATTTTATCTATGACAAATAATTCTCGTGTCCAATTATTTTCGTATCCTTTCTCAAATGTAAGTTTTGATTTACTAATGCGAACAGTGTCACCGACTTGAAAAACAAGGTTATCAATATTCACCTTATCGCTATATAAAATATTCCATAGTTGTTTTTGATTATCTATAGTCACTGAGGATGGTTCCATTTTTATACTTCTATGCTTTGTATGATTATAACTATGGATTAATTTAGAAAGGACATCAATGTATTTTTTAGTATTAAACTCTACAAAGTATTTCCACATCTTAGTTTTTAAAGTGCGATTAATCTTTCAACTATACTTGCTTTAGTTTCATTATTTGTTGTAAAAAAATGAACTCCTATCTTTTTAAGATATTGCTGCACAAGTTTATTTGTAAATTCCGTACCTTTGTCTGACTGTAAATTTTTTGGTTTTCTTTCTTTAAAAATAGTTTTTAAACCAGACAATATATTTTCGGCTGATTTGTCTTTTACAGGAACAACCCAAGCAAACTTTGAGAAACAATCTATGCAAGTTAACAGATATTTGAATCCATTATTAAATTTTGCTAAAGATTGCATGTGCACTAAATCAATTTGAAATTGTTCATCTATACCTCCAACAATCACTCTATTACGTTTAAATTTATGCTTCACAGATTTATGTAAAGTATAAGAATCTTTAGTCTCTAACCATTTCTTAACGTCACTTTTCTTCACTTTACCTTTCAAAGGATTATAAATAGCATCTACACCTCCAAAACTTCCTGGATTTTCAGGTTTCGTGTAAACGGATGAAAGTAAATGATCCATAATCTATTTCAAAAATTTTTAGAAATTATCAGAATTTTTTTTCTCTAATAACAGTTTTATTTCTTACAGTTAAAATTAACACTCATAAACATTGTTAAAAATAATGGTATGCAATAATTTTAATAAAATTAAATAGTAATACCTATATAAGTATTAAATACTTTTCCTTATTGTATTACAACAGGAATTTTTTCTCTTCTATATTAAGAACCTGAAGAAAAAATAAATTTTTATTCTGAAAAAGAAAATTCATGCCTGCTGAAAAAAAGAAATAACTTTTCCTCTGAAAACAAAAGTTCATAGTAATTTTTACAAAATATAAAAATAACAACAAAATATTTTAAAACTTAAGTTATTTTGTTTGCAAAAATCATTTTTAGCAGCAGTTAATAAAGCATCTAATTTAATTTCTTTTAAAAAAGCTTCACACAAAAAGTCTTTAAAGGGTTGTCTAAACTGTTAAAATAATAATCTAAACCTTTAATCGTAATCGTTTATCTATTTTGTATTTTTGTGTTTTGGCAACGCCTCTCTGTTTTGTAGATTTGTGTGTTTACAAACACGCTGCGTGCCGGCTGTGTGCTAATTTGTTTCTTAATTATTTAATCTAGTATCTAATAAATTTATGTCAACTGTTAATGTCTATGTGAATTATTTATAATTGGTTATGGGAACCAGTAACGCGGATTAACTTGACATTTAGAAAGATAGCTAGGGAAAGCTTTGATTAGGCTTACTGGAAGTGAAACTCATGCTGTGTTGCATTCCTAGGACTAACACCTTTTTTTTTAACAATATAATTTAAAGCTCATGTCGACAAACTTGTTGGTGCTTCTAACTGGTGTAAATGGAAACGTCAGATTGAACTTTTGCTTCGCCATCACGATGTTCATGATTTAATAACTGGTGATCAGGTATGTCCTGTTCTTTCCGAAAATGCAACAACGGAAGCAAAGGCGCTTCATGAAAAAAACAGAAAATCTTTCATGAAGAATGACTCTCTAGCACAACTTGTTCTAGTTATCATGTATGATGCAAATGTTGAACTCACGGCAACATGCGACAGTGCGATAAGTATTTGGCAAAAGTTACTTTCTATTTATGAACAAAGCTCGGGTCAAAGGCTTGATCGCTTAATGGAACAATTTTTTCGATGTGTAAGGGATGCAAATGATGATGTTGTCACACATATTGCCAAATTGCAAAAGAATTTTAGTGAACTTAACGATGAACTTAAAAGAGTTGCTAAGACAACTCTTCCGAGTTTGCTACTAATGAGTAGAATCATGTCAACCCTTCCATGTGAGTACTTTGAGTTCAAGAGCGTATGGGAGTCTATTCCAATTGAAGATCGTTCTGTAAATATGCTGACAGAGCGACTTCGTCTAATTGAAATGAGATTGCCACCGAAGAAATCAGATTCTACAGCTTTTCTTGTAACAAAGAAAAAAGCTCCAAAGAAAGTGGAAAGAAAATGCTACTCTTGTAGAAAAACAGGGCACATTGCCAAAGACTGTTGGAAGGCAAAACATTGAAAGCCTCTGGTGACGCATTTGTGTGTGTTGAAGGAGTGGAGGAAAACGAACTCTGGATAGCTGATAGTGGAGCGTCAGCTCATATGACCAGTTTTAAAAATTATTTTCTCGATTTTAAGAAGTTTCCCTTTTCAAAGCCAGTGCATGTCGGCAACAACAACACAATTTTAGCTTATGGACAAGGAACAGTAAATGTTGAAATGAAAGTAAATGGAAAATGGGTCAGCAACCATTTGTAAGAAGTATGGTATGTACCTGATGTGAGCAGAAATCTGTTTTCTGTTAGTCAGACACTTGAAAAAGGTTTTGCTTTTCAAGCTGAAGGAAAAAAAATGCTTTTTCACAAGAGATGGAAGTGTACGCTTAAGAGGCGTTAAGACAGTAAATGGACTATATACTTTAAAAATGAGTGTCCATTAATGTCTGCTGAAATATGTGATGCTTCTGCAGATCAGTCATTTCAACTATGGCATGAGAAATTCTGTCATCAAAACAATACTTATGTTAAACAGTTTCTTGGTCGAAGAGGAATTAAAGTCTGTGAAAGTAAGGAATCTTGTGAAGGATGCTTGTATGGTAAACAACAACGTGGGAGATTTCATGACAGACCTTGTCAACCAACAGAAACTGGAGCACTTATACATGCAGATATGTGTGGACCTATGCAGGAGAAGTCAATAGGTGGATCCCGCTACTTTGTGTGTTTCAAAGACGATTTTTCAAAATTTCGTAGAGTTTTCTTCATGGAGGCAAAGTCTGAAGTGCCCAATTGTCTCAAGATCTTCTTAAATGAAGCTAAAATTGCAGGTCATACTGTTAAAAAATTTCTCAGTGATGGAGGAGGAGAGTTTAAAAATTCTCAGGTTTATGAAATGTTGCAAAATAGGGGAATAAATATCAGATATTCTATGCCTTACACCCCAGAGCAGAACGGTGCTGCAGAAAGAGAAAACCGAACTATAGTGAAAACTGCTAGATCTATCCTTCATCATAAAGGTCTTCCTCTAAAGTTGTGGGCGGAGGCAGTAAACACTGCAATATATGTCTTAAATAGAACAGGTCCAACTAGGCAGAAGAATAAAACTCCTATTGAACTTTGGTCAGGCAGCGCTTTTAATATAGCCAACTTGAAAATATTTGGAAACAAGTGCTTCGTGCATGTTCCTAAGCAGCGAAGGCAAAAATGGGATCCGAAAAGTGTTTCCGGCTATTTTGTTGGTTACTGCGGCAATAAAGATAGCTATAGAGTTTGGGTAAAGGATCAAAACAAAATCGTTTTGAGTAGAGATGTTATTTTTCAAAATGAATCCTATTGCTCTATGATACCTAAGAATGAGAAGTCATGTAATGATGTCAACGAACCATCAATTAATCATGAATTAGATGTAGAATTCGTCAGACCCTCTGACAAGAAAGATTTAGATGTGAGCCAGGAAATAGGGGAAGATTCATCTGATCCAGTTGATTTTGAAAATTTATCTGATAAGCAAGAGATAAACTTGCGAAACAGGTCACTGATAAAGAAACCAGCAAGATATGACAATTGTGTTCTTCTAGCTGCATATACAGAACCTGAAACATATAAAGAGGCCATTGCTTCAAAAGAAAGCAATGAGTGGCTTGCAGCTATGAAAGAAGAGATGGGTTCTTTAGAAGCCAACAATACCTGGAAGCTTGTGAATCTACCTCAAGGCAGAAAAGCGATTGCTAGTCGCTGGGTTTATAAAGTAAAGAAAAATATTGATGGGACTGTTCAGCGCTTTAAAGGACGCTTCGTCACCAAAGGCTACAGCCAAAAAGTTGGTGTTGATTTCAAAGAAACCTTAAGTCCTGTTGTGCGTTGGGATACCATCAGAACAGTAATCAGTATTGCTGCATTTAATAAGCTGAAACTAATTCAATTTGATGTCAAGACTGCATTTCTCTATGGATTTGCAAGAAGATATTTACATGTATCAGCCTGAGGGCTTTGAAGATGGTACTGTTGTGTCACAACAACCAGAAATAAGACGTGAGTTATACCAAACAATTTATTTAAACATTCACACGAAAAATCACAAAATATTACCCAAATAAAAATCTCTTCTGAGAACAAAACCTCTCTTTCTCAACTACAAAAAAAAAAGAACATCACTTTTCGTGTGTATCTCTCAAGCAACATCATTTTAGCATTACCTCTCGAGGAATCGATGCTTTTAGCTCAGTTGTCACATACCGTTACGTTACAGTCTAACTCCTCCCTTCCACAGAGTTTTCTTTGCAAAAGTAGGAAATGGCAAAAAAAAAAAAAACATACATAAAATTTTGTCAAAACTGCTCTATATAGGCTGACATAAAACTGTTTTGTTTATCTGTATATAGGAAAATAAAAGTTAACGACAGGCTCAATTTGATGTGCCCAAATGACTAAGTTAGTCGGCTCAAACTATCAGCATTGATATGCATAGTTCCAGGTTTATGTATAACGTCGAAGTTCAAATGCTGCAAGGATAAGGCCCATCGTAATAGTCGAGAATTGATTCCAGTGTTTTGTTTAAGCCTTACTAAAGGATTATGATATGTTTGAATTATAAATTTGTGAGGACCATCTATATAGCACTTTAACTTCTTGACAGCAAATATAATTGCCAAGCATTCTTTTTCTACGGTACTGTACCTACTTTCAGCTTCACTGAATTTTCTATTCTATTTTCTTTTACATTTTTTTGCTTGTTGTTATTTTTTTTTTTAAATGATGAACACCAACTTCACCTGCTCCACTGATAGATGAAATGTCCCCTTAAAATACTTGAAGCCTCTAAAATCAATAGGGGTAGTACCAGGAACTTCGCCGCCTATAAGCTCTTCGCACTGGTCTATATCCACTAAAGAAAGGCCTTGCTGCTCGACCTCGAAATCGCCCCCGAGGAGGTCTATTAGTAGAACTGATGCCAGGTCTATTAGTACGTTTAGGCAGCACTTTTATTTGTCTTCCTCGAAACAAAGATTCATCAAGAGCAGTCGATGTAGATACTGAGTCTTTATCAGCAAATTCAATATATGCAAATCCTTTAGAATGTCCAGTAAATTTGTTACGTTGAATAGTAACTCTATTGATAGAACCACAACCATGAAAATGAGCCTCCAACTCCTCTGCGGTGGCTTCATAATCAACATTGCCAACATATATTGATCTAGAATCAATTTCCAATTTTTCTTGAATACTCAAAGCAGTTAAACCGGGAGTACTATGAGCCATTTTTTCAACTTCCTTTTGCATTTGTTTAATCTTCTCAGCCTCTTCTTCCATGACTATACCGAGCTGTACATTATCTTCATTTTCTACTTCCCTCCTTTCATTCATTTTTTCTTGTTTTCGAGTCATTACAGCCTTTATCATTGGGACTTCAAACGAATTTTCCAATAGAGCAGCCGTTTTGTTACCCAATAATTAATACCCTTGATCAAGAGAATCACCTAATACAGCTGCCTTAGTAACCACTTTTCCTAACTTACAGTTTAATTCAACTCCGGCTAATGGGAAACAAAATGATTCTTCCTGTATTGGAGTTTTTATCCAAACAAATTCACCCGTGTACATTTCAGGTTTTACAAATCTCTTAGGAATTAAATCCAAGGTTGCGCCAGTGTCTCGTAGTATAGAAATGCCAACGCCATTTACCACGCCAATGCTCATATATGGTGTCATTATCTCAGGAAAGCTTGGTTCCGAAACGTAAAGCGAAGCCACAGTTTCTGAATTTGTTTTCGCCTTGGGACATTGAGGGCGTAGATGATCATAAGAACCGCATTCATAGCATCTAAGCTGTCTTCTTCTTTCAAATTCTCTTTCGTGAACATTTTCTTCAACATTATTTTTCTGCCAAGTCAACTTTTCTTTAGTTCTGGTATCACTTTGGTTCAGAGATCGCCAAGAATCATTTTGGTTACTTCGATTATAAGACACAGACTTTTCCTTGAAACTGTTTTTTAAACTTTCATAGTCGTCTAATTTTCCGGCTAATTTGGAATAAGAATTCAATTCCATCCAATCTTCAAGAAAATGATCTCTCATGTCATTTGGTACATGACGTTTCATTTGCTCGGTAACCATCAAACTCTTAAGATCATCGAAAGTGGTAATTTTTACTTCAGAAACCCATTCACTAAAATAGCAATTTAATTCTTGTGCAAAATTTCGCCAAGATTTTTCAGGTGATTTAAAATGTCGATAAAAATTTTGTTTGAGTTCCTCTGCATTAAGCTTATATTGTTTAAGAATCAAATCCTTTACAAAGTCGTAGTTATTGGCATCCTTAGGAGACTCTCTCGCCAACATATTTGAAATGTCGGGTGGTACTACGCTCAATAGGTAAGGCACCCATTCATCTTTAGGAATTCGTGCAATTTCTGCTCGACGTTCAAAATTTATCAGATACAACGACATTTCATCTTTACCTTCATTAAATTTTGGAGTTATTTGTAACATCTGTATTTTATGATTTGTTTCACCTGATACCGGTCTGTTTTGGTGCTGAGTTTGAGAATTTGCTTCTAATTCGAGTTGAGCATTTCCAATTGATGTTGCCTTTCAAGTTTTTCTCGCCGTTCTTGTCTTTCAAGTTCTTCTCGCCTAATTCTCTCCTCCGTTATACGAGTCAAACACATCTTTACATCCTCGACCTCATAATGTTTACTAGTTTGAATTATTTTTTTAATTTCACAAACATTTGCTTGAGGTGGAACAGATTCACCTAATTTGTCGGCCAATTCTATCAAATCCACTTTTTTCGCTTTATTAAGAAAAGCCATAATTTACAACTGATAAAAAACTACATATACAATCACTGACTACCTTAAATCAACTATTCTTACTATATCCCGCCGCTGCCACCAGTATAATTCTGTTGTGTCACAACAACCAGAAATAAGACGTGAGTTATACCAAACAATTTATTTAAACATTCACACGAAAAATCACAAAATATTACCCAAATAAAAATCTCTTCTGAGAACAAAACCTCTCTTTCTCAACTACAAAAAAAAAAGAACATCACTTCTCGTGTGTATCTCTCAAGCAACATCATTTTAGCATTACCTCTCGAGGAATTGATGCTTTTAGCTCAGTTGTCACACACTGTTACATTGCAGTACTAAACAAGTCTGTAAATTGCTCAAGAGCATTTATGGATTGAAGCAAGCTCCAAGAATTTGGAATGAACTCTTCAAAAGTTTCGCTGTGAAATGTGGTTTGAAACAATCAAACTCAGATCCCTGTTTGTTTTTGAATGATGAGAAATCAATTTATGTCATTGTGTATGTTGATGATGGAATTATTGCATCGCTAGATGAAAGTGTTGTAAAACAATTCCTAGAGAAACTTAAAAGTGATTTTAGTGTTGTGATTGGTAAGGCCAACTACTTTCTAGGTATGCAAATTGAATGCCTTGATGATGGTGGTATATTTATACACCAGGAAGCTTACTGTAAGAAAATTTTGAATAGGTTTGAAATGAATGCGTGCAATTCAGTAAGTATTCCAATGGAAAAAGGTAGTATTACCACTGATCAATCAGTACCCCTCCCAGCTGCTGTGCCTTATCGTGAAGCTATTGGTAGCTTAATGTTCTTAGCAATTGTTTCTGGGCCTGATATATCGTATGCAGTTGGAGTGTTATCTCGGGTCTTAGACAAGCCTCAGCAGGTGCACTGGAATATGACCAAATAAATTATGCGTTACCTGAAAGGAACTGAAAGATGTGAGATAATGTTCCAAAGTAAGAAAGATTCTCAGATTACTGTTCAGTGTTATACCGACTCTGATTATGCAGGAGATTCTCTTTCGAGAAGATCCACTTCAGGAATGGTTTTCCTATCTAATGGTGGTGCTGTTTCATGGAGGAGCCAACGACAAAACTGCATTGCTCTTTCAACTACTGAAGCTGAATTTGTTGCAGCTAGTCAAGCTGCAAAGGAGGCCATTTGGTTAGGTAATCTTTTAAGAGAATTACAGTGTATTTCTACAATACCAGTCCTACAAATGGACAACCAAAGTGCTATGAGATTAGTGAAAAACCCTGAATTTCATCACAGAACCAAACATTTCGACATCAGATATAAGTTCATACGTGAACAATATGAATCAAAACAACTAGATGTTAATTATTGTAATAGTGATATGCAAATTGCTGATATCTTAACTAAACCTCAAGTGAAAGACAGGTTTCTAAAGCTCAGAAATTTAATTGGAATACATAATCTTAATTAAGTGTATCTGTGTATTTATGTTAATATTTATAGTGCTTTGTACTATTTAAGTTGTTATTGTATAATCTTTGCTTTTCAATGTGTTTAAGAAGACAAATATTGCTATTAGTAGTGTTGCTTTTCAATGTGTTTGAGAAGACAAATATTGCTATTAGTAGTGTTTCTTTTCAATGTGTTTAAGAAGACAAATATTGCTATTAGTAGTGTTTTGATTTAGGGTAAGTGTTAAAATAATAATCAAAACCTTTAATCGTAATCGTTTACCTATTTTGTATTTTTGTGTTTTGGCAACGCCTCTCTGTTTTGTAGATCTGTGTGTTTACAAACACGTTGCGTACCGGCTGTGTGCTAATTTGTTTCTTAATTATTTAATCTAGCATCTAATAAATTTATGTCAACTGTTAATGTCTATGTGAATTATTTATAATTAAACAACCTTCGTTCACTTAATTAATTATTAAAATCCAGAGCTATATTCTCCACATTTAAGCCCAAGCAAAATTCGTTAAAATCGTGAACACTGCACACAACCTGTTCTAGAAAGCTGGCAGACCTGTTCACAGGCTCCAGACCTTTCTTCAGTCCAATGTGTTTATACAACACAATTTTCAGGCAATCTTTCATAACTGGACCCTCTTCGTCGATGTCAGGATTCTTTGGCACACCCGGACACTGTTGTTTCGTAGATTCTTGAAAAATGTTCAAAAAGTCAACGGACCTGTATTTTAAGTTAATACAGCCGAATGTCACACTATCTCGACACTTCTGTAGTTCTCTCCATTGCTTGAAACTGATTTCCGTCTCGTGCTTGTATACGTGGCCACTTCTGCAGGTATAATCGTCCACTACTAGATACTTTCCCTCGTCATTCATCAGCACATAAAATTTTTCACGGGGATTAGCTGGAGGGATCTCTTCCAAAGCCATGTTGATGTCTGCAATGCCGAAGATACATGTCGATGGACCGTGACAGAAGCAAGCATTATCAGCTAAGCAGGATCGTCACTTCCACACTACGTCACTTGCAGGTATTCCCAAGGCCGCATTAACCAAACTAAGCAAGTGCTTAGGGCGCCTGAGGTAAAGGGGCCACCAATGAAAAAAAAAGTTTTTTTTTACACATTTCAATACAATTATAAGTTTTAACACGCGTTCATGGTTTAAACTAAATTGCGATTGGGTTATATTTATTTCAATCTAGTGGAAACGAAAAAGAAAGCGTTGCTAGTATTTCATCACAAATTGACCTTTTTCTTGACAGACGACCACCTACATCAGTGTTTCCCAAACTTTCTCAATTTTTCATAACTAATAAAAAAATGAATGTATTTTTTACTATAAAAAAATTGCACAAAAGCAGGGGTCTGTTTAGAAGAAATTTGGGTCCGTTAACTTCACAAAATATCTTTTCATAAAAACGGACCCTTCACAAAATATTTTAACTTAAAATCGGAGTCTTCATAAAATAATTTATCTTTTAATCGGACCCTTCACAAATTTGTATTACCTTCATTATTGTTTTGTTAATCGAATAAACCTCTCCCAGGAAGGGGGGGGGGAAGACAGGTGTAAACGAACTAAATTTTGTCTTCGGCAGACGCTTCTTCCTTTATTCGTCCGAAATTAACATTCTGCGTTCAGCAGTATAGGCTAAATACTAAATATTTGTATGCGCTAATATAAATACTAAATATTTGTATTTTACAAAAACGGACCTTTCACAAAATGTCTAATGGACAACCCCTGAAAAGTTAAAAATCTCAACTGGCTGTTGACAAAACTAATTATTAAGTGGTAACTCTGCAAAAAATAGCCGATAGAAAAATATGTAATCGTAAATTCTCGTGGCTAGCTTTGTTTTTAATTAAAAAATTTTGAAATCTTCGTTAGTTGCAAGATATTTCGCATAAGAACGCAAACCCCTGCTCAACTGTTCCCGTACCCTTGGGAGTACGCGTACCACACTTTGGGAAACACTGACCTACATAGTCGATGAGCGTATTGGAAACTTGAGTGATTGGCGATGATAACGCGTAAATATCGTGGGAGAACGAAATTACATTAACCTAAACCGCAATTCCATATTCTTTTTCTCATCCTCGACTAGCCTTGATGAATAAAATATAAAAATAAGTTAATAAACGCTTCTGCAGGTGTTTTTCGTTAAAATTTAATTTTTTCAAAATAAGTTATTCGTCCTATCTCTTTTAGAAATTAATTGGAATTATAGTTTTTTGAAGAATTATTTTTACCTGGATAGAAGTAAACTTTTTTCATGCGTTAGCTCGTGTGTTGTTCACCTGGAAATTATTGTAAAAATAACTCATTAATTCATTTTCGTAGAGGATTAAAAAAGAAAAAAAGACTTTTTATTGTTAGGATCACTTTACAAATACACTGTATTTATATTTTATTAAACGCAATAATTTTTATTTTATTTACGATATAAAGATATAACGGTTTTTTGATATAACGGATTTAATTTTTTAAATTTCTTTTTACAGATATTGCGTTTGCGAAGAAATAAAAATATTTTATTAATGAACCAATATTTTTTCCCTTAATCCTTGACACTTATTAACTAATTATTTCTGCCCCCTCTTAATGCTATTATGACTTTCTCTGGATGGCAATGGTACTGACCATACACCCCAGGTAGCACCTGATATTAGATATTATCAAAAAATTGGTAAAATCTAACGTTATCTTGCACAACTTCTATTATTAGAATGATACAAGAGGTCGCTGTTTGCTCAGCATCGTATATTATTAGATTCAATGCAAACTAATATTATCTAGCGTTCGCTGTAGTATTATATCATATTAGATTCAATGCAAAGTAATATTATCTAGCGTTCGCCGTAATATTGTTTTGCTTTAGTTTTGATGCTATATATTATTAGATTTTGTATTTTCTGTTATCTTGCATTGCTTTTTATATTTTGGAGTAAGCAAGAGGAAGATATGGATGGTAGAATAATTCGGTGATATAATTTTACTTAATTTTATGTATTGCTGCAAAGCAGTAAAACATGGAACAACAGTTTAATAATGTCTTTCCATGCATTATTTACTTTAACAACACATAAATACTAAAAAAATTATATTACCGAATTCGACTACCAACTATTTTCCTTCCGCTTATTCCAAATTATTTTGGATGCAACTGATTTTTATGAATGAAATTTTCAAATTTTATTAAGACATAATACTTAAATATATTAAGTTTTGATTTTTTTTACTTTCTTTATATCAAGAATTAAGTGATAAATTTTATATCATTTAAAGTGTTTATCTTTAATTTTAAAAATATTCTTAACTTTTTTAAAATCAGGCCAAGTTTATCATAATCTCAATTGAATTTGATAAATTAATTAATAAATAATTTAAAATAATATAATAATCTCTTTAAATAATTTAAAAATAAATAAATTACTTATTTCCAAATATTTTTCTTCTATTGAAATTGAATGGAGAAATACTTACGTAACTTAATTTTTTCTATACCTGAAATTTCACCTAACAGAAAAACTTAAACAAAACCCAAAGACATCTGAAGATATTTTTTCAGACAGTGAAACCAGAAAAGGATTTGATATTAAAATTAGTCATTAAATTCTTATTAAAAAAAAAAAAAAATACATGGCACATCAGAAAAATTTAATAATTCTATAATTGAATTAAAGCTACTATGAATTAAACCAGCAATTTTATCCAAAAAATTTACATGACATTTAAATTTCAAAACCAAGTAATATTGTGTTTTATCTTATTAAATTTGCACTAATATATAATAAAATATACTAAAAATTGAATGCTAAATTTTGAGCAGCTTATCTCCTATTGATAAAAAATAATTTTCTTTTTTTTTTCTAGGCTTAATGACATTATAAGTTTATTATTACTGAAACATAGTCAATCTAAAATGTTTCTCTCTCAACTTAAAAAAATATGATTGAATTTTTAATAATTAGTTAAAAAATCTCTATAAAATTGGGTTATGTAAAAAAGTTACAATCATATTAAGAAAAACTACAAACTGTTAAACATTACTTGTAATTGTTTTGTTGACAAAATGAAGATAAAAGAAACATGTTTACAAAGAAAATTATTACAGAAAAATTTGTGCTAAGTCAATAAATTCAAAAATAATTAAGCTAAATTCTTTATTGATTTTTTACAATTTCTTGGTTATATCACAGTGAAAAAAATGAAATGATAGAGAAAAAATAAAAACTTCTTATAATATTAATATCACATCCGAATACACAGATCATATATCATGTCCTTTTTCGTTTTTACAAGTTATCCGATAAATCCAATGAATTACTGGTCTTTTCTTTGAATTACCCCATTCTTTTGCACAAGAGAGGACCTTGCCAAGTCTTTCTGTGAACTCTTCACGTTTAACTTCTGGAAAGCGGAGTGACATTGTAGCTAATAAAAATAAGAGAAAAAAAGTGAACAATTTAAAAAAAAAAAAAAAAAAAAAAACCTTTTTTATTTTTAAATAAATAATTGATATAAATTTTGCAATAAAAAATTTCTTTTTATTTTACTTTGCAAATAAAAAAAAACTCATTTAAAACTTTCTTAGTTTAAAATTGAAACCATTTGTAACATTTTCCCCACTCGGTGATTTAATGGATTTTAATGGCGAAGATAAGACTATATTCATTTCCCACTACTTCACTGATTAATAGTTTGAGATCAGGTTAAAACACAAAAATTGAAGGACAAACAGACTAGCACATTGAAGCAAGGTGACAGCAGGCAAAAGCCAGGCTTAGAAGAAAGTTCTTTATAAAAAAGAAAGTTTTGATATCCTATTTTATTTCTGGCAATTCTCGGACACATATATTTAAATGTTTTATTCTTAATGTTATCATAATAATAATTAGTGGTTTAATAAGTTAGTGGTAAAAAAGGACAAATGTTTGCCATAAGATATATTTGAAAGGTAGGTAGCCCAAAAAAAATAAAAGCAAAAAAATTATTATTGAAGCAAAATAGACAGAAGAATTTAAAGGAACCAGTTTAAGCATAATTTAGTATTGCTGTAAGACAAGTAGCTATAAAATGTAAAATAAAAGAACAAAGCAAATCTAACTAAATATACAAACAAATTTTACTAAAGTAAAAACTTTTTAAAAATTAATTTTTATTTGAGATATTTTTCATTGTATGATAAACAAACAATTAATATGATGGCTATTTTACAAAATGTTTGGAATCAGTAAAATAAAAAAAACTGAACTTTTTATAATTTATTTTAATTTCTCTTTTTTTAAAATTTTTTTTAATTAGAAATGCGTTTTGTCTTAGTCCTCCCCTAAAAGATTATATTTTAAATAAGCATCTAAATGGTAAAAGCTTATTAAATTTTTTTTTCTTTGTCCAGCACCGAAAAATATCTAAATGATTAAAATTTAAGAAATGTTTGAACATATTTAAAAGAGATTTAACCCTTATTGAACCAACAGCACATAAGCTTTTGACACCACTTTTGTACTCTATATTTCATTAATTTTAGATAATATATATGCTGAATATATTATTTTGAAACATTAAATGACATAAAAAGAAAGGATTTATGACTTCATTTTATGAGGAATCAACATTTTGTCAAAAATAAATAAGAAACTGCTAGTAGCTCTCTAAATTTAAGTGGCTACAATAATTTGATTCGCTTTTAAAAGCGTCTACAAAGAATTAAATATTGCACAAATACACACACAAATAATTATTTATAAGTTAATGAATAAAAAAATATTTTAAAAATTTTATAATTACCAAAATTGAAGACAATGTAGTATCTTCTGATAACTTTTGATTTAAACAAACTAAATCATCATCTGTTTGGATTGGCAAATTAAGGTCCGGAATAAGATTGGAAATAATGGGAGTGGCAACCCTTTTTCCAGCATCAATTTGTAACTCTACTTATGAGGCATTCATTTGGGCATGCTTGTGTGTCAATTTTTTTATCTGCAGACTCAACCGCTCCAATTCATAAAACAAAGGTTTCACTAAATAAAATATAAAATCAAATTTTAATATTTTAACTTGCAGTAAACAAAATAAAGACTTCAAATGTAAAAATAATTTGTATTGGATCTTAAACAGACACCTTTTCTCTGCCCTACTAGACACTGTAGGGACTGCATCGTTCACTGGAGTGACAAATGTACATAATAATTACCAGGGCACTTAAGCTAATTCCATGATTTTAATGGTAGATTAAACACAATTCATGGTAACATCAAAAAGATAAGTTTAAGATGCAAATAAATGTGATGATGTATGGACAAAATTTTGACAGAAACATACATTAGCTACATTGTGATAGCTTAAACAATAGGACATAAACACTGAATAATAATTATTATTAAATTACTCAGCAATCACTTAAGTGATTGCTGAGGTACAGACGAGAGCTCCATTAATGCTCGTAGAATTTACTTTCTATAGATGCCAATAAGTACATGTCTAATATGAACTATTGAAATCACTAAAAATGATAAATATATTAGAATCCATAATTATGACATAAAAAGACATGATAGGATGGATCAACTGAGAGCTCTACCCCTGAGTGACGAACTGCGAGTCCATCGAAATAGGTGTGAACAAACGTCATAATTTAGTTAAGAACGTTTGTTAATTGGTGCAAGTGGTCAATCTACAAAACGTTACATGGTTTTGCAAAATTTGTTGAAAAATAATTTACAATATTACGTAAAAAAATATTTAAATGTTATAAGTTTATAAAAGACTATATATTAAAGCAACTTTTATTAAATCATTATCAATAAATAATGATAGGAATAATTAATAACAACTCACTCATTCCAAATAATGAGGCAGCATTGGCTTCAACAACATCGGTAATTTCTGGCACTGGAACTGTAACAGAGGTTTCTGGATACAAATTATTCAGCTCTGTCATAGCTGGAAACATCTCTGGGACTTTGCTGGAAGTCTGTGGAACTTCATCAAAGACAATGGGAATTGATGGGACCCCTTCATAAATGATAAAAAACAAACTTATCTTAGAAATAAGCAAAAATTTAATAATACTTTAAAACAAGGTGAAAAAGTTAGCCAATAATTTTATGAAACATTAAAAAAAAAAAAAAAAAAAAAAACTATAAAAAATACTTATTATACAGGAATCTATAATTGCTAATCTGGCTTGATAAAATAAATATAGTAGAAGTTTGCGATTTTTAATATTTTATATTAAAGCACACTGTATACGATATCATTAAAATTAAATCAAATTTGTACATACCATTGAGAGTAATCGAAATGTCACTGCATAGATTCCGAATAGCTTTGTGCAACAGCCGCGACTTCAGTGGTAACTATATAAAGTGAAATTTAATCTTAAATTTATAATGTTTACTTTAAAAGTAAAGATAAATAAATAAAAAAAAAATACTCACAACTTGAAGACTTTATCACTCAAAATAAATAAATAAATAAATAATAATTCAAGTATTAATTTTCCATTTAGAATAATTGTAAATAGTGAAATTATAATGCAATTGAAAAAAGAAACATGTCCTTCGCAATCGATTTTTAAAAAACTGAATGACGACTATTCTCTTTCCGTTGCTAACACTATCAACGTTAAAATAGAATTTGAAAAAACAATTTTTAAAAAATTTATATTTTAAAAATTAATATTTAAAATTTATATTTATTATTATACCAAAACATCTTAAAAAAATGAGATACATACAAAAATTCTAATTTTAAATTTTTTGTATCTTATACTGATTTTTCAACTGCACATTTAAAAAGTATAACATAATTTACTTGTTTTACTATCAACAAAGAGGCAACATCATTTTGAATTATACTGGCGTGAAATAGAAAAATCAACACAAGCGACAAGAAATTCGCAAATGAGATTTTTACATATTTAATATTTTTATATAAAAAGCTACATATTACAAAAAAAAAAAAAAAAAAAATACAACTTAATTTTTTTAATCAGTTTTCCTAAAATTAATTTTAGCCTTGTTAACATTATCAAGGAAAGAGAATAGTCGTCAAACCGCTTTTCTCAAAATCTATTGTATAGCAACATAGTATGGCAATATAAAAATAGTAAAATATTTAGAGTTTAATATTTCAAAAGTGAAAAACAGTTGAGCAATATAGGTAATTCCATGGTTTTGCAAATATAATTTTTTTTTTCAAAAGTAGAATTAATGGGTCTGGAAAGTAATAATATCATTTTTTAAAAATATATTGAATTACAGTAGATTGCAAACAACTCATGATGCAGGAAATATTTTGTTAATTTAGATAGAAATGCAAATAAATTACCGGTACAAGGAAAATTTCTTTAATAATAATTAAATCTGCAAATAATTTACTTCGATAAAATAAAAATACTAAAAATTTAGATGATATTTAATATATACTTGAACTAAAGTAAAACAAAAATTGGAAATAATTGTTTTTATCAAAACAAATGATTTTAGGTATCCTAATGCAAAATTTTAACATAGCTAAGCATTTTCTTAAGACAAAAATTAATTTGTTCTTAATATTTAGTTACATTAATACAATTCATATTAACTCGAAATATAGCAATCTAGCTTTAAAGAACGTTAAAAGGCAGATTAATTTTCTTTCACTTGGCCTCTTAAATAACGTAAATTAAAAATAAAAAGAGTTGAAAACTATTGCTTAAATTTGAATATGAACATTTTCATCTTTAAAATAATTTTACAGATTACGCTTCAAAAGTAATATTTTAAGAGAAAGAAAATGTAGATCGAAAATCAAAACATAAAGTCTTTTAATGATCAGAATATATGTACCTTTCAGACGAGGAGCAAGAAGATAGTAAATAATTTCGTCTGGCCTTACTAACAAGAGAGTCTAAAATCAACTGTTTTTCAGCCAATTTTACTTGGTTCTCGGCTTTCCTTTTAATAGATAAATGATTTTTCTTTTCACCTGACATTTCCTAGGTAATAAATTTCCGAAACACAAACGAGAAGTATAAGAAGTAGTTGTCGAGCAGATGTACTTAACAAATCACAAATATGGCGGACGGCTTGCAAAAAACATCAGCAAAAGAGAACAACTCAACAGTCGACTGTATCATTCGCGAAAACGAAACTTATACTCCTTTGCGTTTGGTAGCATAAAATTTGCATTCGTAAACAAGACATTTCGTGAAAAATTGAAATACTTGTTTTCTTTTAGAAATAAATATTTATTTATTAATAGTTTGATGTGCCGTGCCACAAAAAAGTAGCGCAGCACCAAAAGTAATGAAATAGATGATAATTTTTAAAGTTCGAATATCAGATCGAATACTGGTTAATTTTACATAATAATACCTCTAATATTAGAAGATAGGATTCAAGAGTATTGCGTTTTCTAGCACGGCAGTATTATATTGCATCTTGCCAGCATTAGATCATATCTTTTTGCTACCTGGGACGTGCTAAGATTTGACGTGTTTTGTGTGATAACACAGCTACTGATAATAGAGCGAGTCATTCTGATAAGATATAACAAGCTAGATCTTGGTCTATGACGCGGGTTGAATTCAAATCTCTTCAATTGCGCTGGTTAATAGTTAAGCATAGTTTAATATTTTTCTGATTGGTTGTTAAAGTTATACTTTCATGGTTTGGCAACTGGAAGGATAGAGGGACTTAATTTCCCCTCTCTTATATTAGTATTTCACTTGTTCTTCTGTTGTATCTGGATTAAGTTTTGAAAGTTTTTTGATTCACCAGGTCGGTATGGACGGATATTTAAAGAGAAAACATACTGAAACTGAAGTAAGCACTATTGATTTCTTTGTAATAAACTATGCTTTTAAATTTATTGTTAATAGAATTGTTTTATTGTAAATTCTAGCACTAATTCGTTTTCAAGCAGAGCATGTGACAAAACGTAGTCAACTTTAAAAATTCTTTAATATTATTTGAATTGAAAGGTGTAATTAAGTTAACTTTAAAACATAAATTACATCCTGTTGATAGTTGTTAATTATTTTAAACATTATTGTTGTTCTTGGTGACTCAAAAAATGTTTATTTTTATTTTATTAGGATGAACCAAAGAGGAAAGGTTTGTTCCAGGCGGGAAAGAGTTTTACTATCCAATTGGTGAGGACTTATTCGTTTTGGCTAGCACGTATAACAGGAAATCAGTCATTCATATACGAAGGTTTAACAGATATGGAGACTACAGCCTGAACAGTAATTTGGGGGACTCCTTTGTGATCTCCTCGACTGAAATGGAGTTTGTTGAGAAGTTGAAGTACTTCTCGGCAAAACAGCTGAACTCGGTTTTTTAGTTGGCGAGTTTCCGATGTTGATTTGACAGATGATCCAGAGTGTTTTTGGATATCTCCCCCAGTATCAGTGGATTCAGAAGAATTATCAGTATCGACTGAAATGGAGTTTGTTGAGAAGTTGAAGTACTTCTCGGCAAAACAGCTGAACTCGGTTTTTTAGTTGGCGAGTTTCCGATGTTGATTTGACAGATGATCCAGAGTGTTTTTGGATATCTCCCCCAGTATCAGTGGATTCAGAAGAATTATCAGTATCGACTGAAATGGAGTTTGTTGAGAAGTTGAAGTACTTCTCGGCAAAACAGCTGAACTCGGTTTTTTAGTTGGCGAGTTTCCGATGTTGATTTGACAGATGATCCAGAGTGTTTTTGGATATCTCCCCCAGTATCAGTGGATTTAGAAGAATTATCAGTAGTGCCGATGTGTGAGGTTTCACTGCTAAAACTAATTCGTGGAATGTGAATAGTCTTATCCAAGACCTGGTCTCCTGTTGGTCGCATTTGGTCTACATGGCGTCTATACGATGTACCTTGAAACATTAACTGTGTAATGAAGAGCTCCATCCTTGCTCATAACTGTTCCAAATTTCCACCTTGCGTTGGGTGAACGATAGTCTCGAATAGCCACCCTATCACCTTCGTGAAAAATGCGATCTTGGAAAGCATACGTGTTTTTCCTGATCTTCTCGTTGACTCTTCCGACCAAGTCAGGGAGAACAAGATCTATTCTAGTCCTAATGTCTCTCTGAAGGAAAATCATAGCCGGACTAATCATGGTTGTCATATTAGGAGCCTTTCGATATTACATGTGCTAACCTTTTGCTGGATATTCCCTACAAAGTTCTGCATGGCACGGAGAGATTGCTTTAATGTGTGCACGTAGCGCTCTGCTTGTCCATTGCTGAATGGTTTGAAAGGGGCGCATGTCTTATGCTTAATGCCATTGCTTCTCTCGAACTCTCGGGAAGTAAACTGTGTGTCGGAAACTAACACTACAGGTGACGTGAAAAGCAATCTCGGAGGCATTTAATTGTCTTAAATGAGTTGGCTGTCTTCATGAGGTAAACTTCAAGCCATTTTGAATGTGCGTTAAGTAGAAACATCCGCTCAAATGTGCAATCTTTCCCATGGTGCACTGGGATATTCCCAATGGTGAACTTTTGCTTTTGCTGTTTTGAACCCAAACAATTTTCTATGTCTTGATCAATGCACGTAAGATCTGTCAATTGCTTTCATTTTAACTACACCATGATGCAACTCGTTTGCTTTGTAGCAGTCTGGAATACACACTCGTTGCCCATCCTGTAAGGTTTCCTTCCCTTCTAAGTAACCTCCATTTTTAAAAGTTTTCCCAAGTGTTCATCGAACTGAGTGGCTTTTGCTAAATCTTTGGCAGTAACGGGTAAGGTTTAAATTTGGTATACTGCAATATCATCTTTTAATTCCTGTTCTTCAGATTTCAATGGTAGACGTGATGAGCATTGCCGTGGTCCTTTGTATTGCGATAAACGATATCAAAATTATAAGCTTGCAGAACAATACCATAATGTAAAAGTCTTGTTGCAGAAAGGACTGGGAGACCCTTTTTACATGAAAAGATGGAAACAAGGGGCTTGTGGTCAGTAATCAAAATGAATCTATTTCCCTTTAAGTAGAGGTAAAACTTTTTAACGCACCAAACGATTGCCAAAGCTTCTTTGTCAATTTGAGAGTAACGTTGCTCCGTTGGAGATAGAGTTCTGGAAGCAAATGCTATGGGTCGTTCTGAACCATCTGGGAATTTATGGGAAAGTACTGCTCCCAACCCTACAGGTGATGCATCAGAAGATAGCAAGATAGGGAGGTTTGGGTCATAATGAGTTAGTATTTTGTCAGAGCAAATTTCGTTTTTCACATTTTCGAAAGCTTCCTGACAAGTGCGATGCCATTTCCAAGTAACGGTTTTCTTGGTTAAGTTGTGTAAAGATTAGAAAACCTTGAATAAAAATTCACGAGACCCATAAATGACTGAATGTCTTGAACATTTCGTGGTGCCTTGGCATTTTTAATTGCAGCTATTTTATCCGATGTTTTTGAAAGTCCATTAGAACTTATCCTATATCCTAAAAACTCAACTTTGAAAGAATTTACTTTTATCCATATTGATTTTCAGACCATGTTCTTGACATCTTTCAAAAAATTTTCGTAATCTAAAATAATGAGTTTCGTAATCGGGTGCTGCTATGCGTGCGTCATCAAAAAATACTTCGACTCCTTCTAGTCCATGGAATACACTTTCAATGTATTTTTGCCAAATGGCTGGAGTCGCATTAATTCCGTACATTAATCTTTTTGGGGTATATAGACCTTTTTCTGTATTAATGGTTAGGAGTTTCTGACTTTCCTTTTCAGCTTTCATTTGCAAATATGCTTGGCTAAAATCAACTTTACAAAATACCCTGCCATCACAGAGTGATGCAAAAATATCTTCAGTTCGAGGAAGAGGGTGTTTTTTTACCTTTAAGTGTTTGTGTATAGTTACTGAGTAATCAGCACATAGCCTAATCGATCCGTTGTGTTTGATAATCGGAACTATGGGCGTGGCCCAATCGGATATGTTTATTTTTTCGATTAATCCTTCCCTTTCGAAACTTTTGATTTCCTGATTGACTCTCTGTTTTAGAGCGAAAGGAACTGGCCGGGGTCGGCAAAAAATTGGTTTGGTATCTTCCCTTAACTCCAGTTTACATTCATAATTTTTTATTTCCTCATATTCATTAGTAAAGAGATGTCGAAAGTCTTTTAAAAGTCTACATAAATCGAAATTAACTCTAGTATTAACAGTATTAATTGTTTTAATGATATTCCAATTCAATGGAATTTCATAAAGCCATTCTCTGCCAAAAATAGTATCTAAATTCTCTTTAACTATGTATAAATTTAAATTATATGATATATTATTATAATCAACTTTAACAGAAACATATCCAAGAGGTACAATCTCATCTCCCTTGTAGGTTTTGAAAATCAGTTTAGTAGGTCTAATCTTTTTATTAGAGATTTTTTGAAACCTATTGATGCTCATAACCGAAACTGTTCCTCCAGTGTCGACCTCCATTTGAACAGGAGAATTTTCTATATTTACTTTAATCATTATTGGTGGTCTTTTAGGTAATTCCTCGATAAATGTTTTGTCATTTAATGCGTGTAACGGTACGGATATAGTATTTTCGCTCGAACATCCAGGTTCATCAGTGTCAATTTGTTTCTGGTTAACATATTTATATTGTTTTGCTCTAGCGGCAGAAAAACACGCTTTTGTTAGATGTCCAACTTTATGGCAGTAGTTGCATGTTGCAGATTTGTATTTACATTCCCTTGAGGTATGATTAGATCCCTTACACCGATAACATGCAAAGTTATTTTTTACTTTCGTTTTGTTAAACCAGAATGGTTTCGGTTCTTTTTTCCTGTTAGGCTTAAATTCTTTAATTTCTGTAGCTTTCCCAATTATTTCTTGGGTGCTTTTGCTAGCCTTTTCCATGGCCAAAGTAATTTTAACCGTGCTTTCGAGATCTATATCATCACGGACACCGCTCACAAAAACATCCCGCAGCATAGTGTTCAGCAGTTCTTGTTTATAATTGCATAGCATTGCCAATGAACGAAGCTCTGCTAAATGCTTTCTCCCTCATGTTGTTTTCGATTAAGGAAAATATGTCTGCTAGGAATAATTAATGGTTTTGGGTGAAGATGATCTTTAAGAATGTTTTTTAAGGTTTCAAAATCAGCTTCAGCTGGATTGTTGGGAGCCAACAAATTTTTAACAAATTATACAATTTAGCTGATAAGCTGGGAATTAAAGTATTTGCTCGTTTTTCATTTGGAACATTTTGTATGTCCATAAAAACCTCAAACCGCTCCAAAAAAGATTCAAATGTTTCTTGAGAATCATCGAATTTCTCGAAATTCACACCAGTAACGTTACTTTTGTTTCTGGTTTCATCTTTCGGCTGCAGCGCCGACATTAGCAATTTATTTTGTTCAACTAATTGAGATATGAGGTCTTCCATTTGGAAAAATAAATAAATTGTCCTATCTGGAGCAGTCTTCAAGATCAAAAATGTTACCTATCTTCACTTCAGGTACTTGAAACCTTAATCCAAATTTCTTTCGTTTTGAAACGAAACTTTTTCAAAAGATGATATTTTGTATTAATGGAAAATAAAATTCACCAACTCGTCGCCAGTGTGCTGTCCCATAGCGTGGGGGTTTAGGAAATAATATTCTTATATTCAACAAGCACTATTTATTAATTAATTATAACATTTAGAATACAGAAGATGCGTCTTAACGCAACACTAACAGGCGAGGAATCTAAACTGAAACTTAAAGAGGGAAAGTCCCAATTCGATTGCGTAGGTGTGATAGTTCGTAAACGGCTAAATACACGACAGTTAGCAACTGTACTTTCCATTGCATTTCGAGTAAGATAAACCTGTCAAGTACCAATTCTCTTAAGTAACACAGCCTATATTCTTTCACAAAGACTTCAATTCTACCACTAAATGTTTACACAAAGAAAGGCACTAAGCCATGTAGAACATGAACAAATTTATTAGGCATCAAAGTTGCCTAATAAATAGTTGCCCAAAGTACAATAAAACGGTTAAATAAAATTAAAAACAAGTAAAAAATCTAAGTTAAGTAAAAGAAGTAGACTAGGAAGAATGATTTTTTTTAACGAATTCGGTGTCATGAAATAAGACCCTGTATTTAATTATATTAACGTTAATAATGTTTTGAGTTGTTTAGTGAAACTTGGCTAAACTTTAATGGATGGGGTTTTCAATATAAATGCAAACAATATTCTATTCAAATGTAAATAATAATACATTTTTCTCTAGAGCAGGTATCCCGAGCTCAATACCTGCTCTAGTTCCGGTTAGAAAGTTTGCAACTGCTTACTACAGCTTATTCTGCGAGGTGATATTTTCAAACGGGCCGACCGGCCTGTGTAGGGGTTAGGGAACTGACCTTGCATCAGAAAGGTTCTGGGTTCGAATCTCGGGCAAGGCATGCATGTTCTTTCCTTCTTTGTACTATCTGTCCTTACTGTGGGAGCAACGTTGGCCCACCTAATATGGTGCTCCCGAAAGAGTGGCCAACAGATCTGCCCTTCAGGTGCCTGTATGACCTAGGTCATTATCCGAGTGGGCATTAGAAAGAAAAAAATATATTTTGTTTTCAATAAAAGAAATAAATTAGATAATTTCTGAGCTGAAATCTGCCGTATTTCATAAGATATTAATGTTATCAAGTACACATGGTGAGTTTGAAGTGAAACTTTGTTTTAGTTATGCATAATTAAAAAAGGTGCTAGATTTTGAATAACTCGCTTTTTTGGCAGTCCTGATTCGACCTCTTTCCATTTGTTTATTACTTTTTGTTTTTGTTGCAGGCTGTGCACCATCTTACGTTAGTGTTAGCATATTGTTCGAGCAGCAAGATTAAGTTTATAAATTATATTTAAGGTTTAAATTTGAAAGTTAGCATATATTATTGACAAGGTAAGAAGTGTTTTAGAACGATCTTTTTTTCAAATGCTAGGTTTACATATTTATTATTGATCAAACCACATGTTATTACTATTTAACACTACTATTTCACAATTAATGTTAAAATTATATACTACCCTTTATAATTTTAGTATTAATAAAATAATATTAGCGTATTGTCTTTTCATATTTTTTTTTCTTATTATATAGCGACACCTTTATTAGTTATTACATGTGGTATTGTATATCACTGTTTAGGCATACGTTAGTTTTAAAGATCCGTAACAAAGTAATAATTGTTTCATAATAATTAGTTTACAGTTTTGATCACGTTGTGAGCCAAATGTCTTTAAAATACACCGGAAACAGTAACCTGGAAATAAGGTGGTATAGAGCTTGCAGCGTTCCTAGTGTAGAAAACAGTATATTGCTGATAAAGATTGCTAGTGCTGACGTCAAAGGTCACATGCATGATTATTGGTTGTCTTCTTCTTCTTAAATTGCAAGTACTCAATTATAATCGGCGGCTGCAGAGTCTTGCTAACAATACTGAAGTATCAATAGAGACTTATATTTTGCTAATTTTGATGTCTGTTTTTTAAAGGAAACAGATAGTCGGAAATGCAAGGGATAAGTATAAAAGTAAACAAATAATCAAACTACTTAAGTTTATAAGTTAACCCTTAATTGGTTTTTAGTATCCACCAGAAAACTATTAAGATTAATTCACACTACTAATAATAATAATGGTTTTAAACACACTGCAGTGCTCAATAAATAGTATTTTTAATATTTATTTGACTCTTTTGGGCTTTTAAATTCTAGAAAGAGAACATGTACATTAGGTAGAATGACCAAAAAACTAACTTAAAATAATTTATTTTATTCAATAATTCTTATATTTTGTTTAGACTTCTTTGAAATAAATCCCCTAGTTACTTGTATTTAAAAACGCGTGCTTAAAATTTTCACTGCTTTAAGAAAAATCACTTTTCTTAATAATGTTTTGAAGCAAATATAAACTTTAGATGCTGTATAAGATTGTTAAATATTAATTCTAAAGTTTTGAAAGCCAATTTTTAATTGTTTCGCCGTTTTAGATGCATTATTCTAGCGTTTGTTGTAGATGTAGTTAGAAAAAAATCACATGTATTTCTGATTCTAGGGCCATGAGAATATTTCCGTAACAGTAACCGTGCGTATCAACAATTATCGCTTAGGTGCCAAAGGATTTTTTAACATGCAAAATTTTAAAAACAAACATATAGTGGTTTGTATATTTACACTGCTTCAATAAGAGTACTCTTAAAGGATTGTTGAAACGATAGGAAGTTAAAGAATAACAAACTTCAGTGAGAGGAATAAAATATTAATGTTTTGAAGGGGGGAAAAACACACACACACACCCTGACAGACTTTGTTTTGAATTAAACAAATTATAAATGTATGCATTAATTTTTTTTCCTTTTCCTTATTTAATAATATTTTTTCATTAATAAGGATTGATTTTCTCATATTTTTTAATGTTATCTTCATCTGAATATCTACACTGCTAATTCTTAAAATCAAATGAAAAAGAGAAAATTCATGAAAGAGAAAGATCAATTTGTTGTCTATGTCTATGGTCCGTGTTCAGAATCAACATCAAGGTAGGTTCAGAGGTTTTGCATCAATAGTTCGAAAATAATTCATCGGCGAAATCAAATCAAATATAACGATATTTAATAACGAAAAAAGAATTAATACAAGTTGGCACTTCCGTGTCTAAATGTTCACTGCTGCTCACAGCGCCCTCTCAGTTAGGAGGTTTTACCATTCTCCCCACTTAAATTTCTATGAAATTTACCAATCAAATAATTAAAAATTAATACACAAATCATCAATTTCTTCTGAATAAAAATATTTAAATCTCACTTTATCTAAAGTATTGAATTTTAAAATTAGCAAAATTAAAATGAAATTAAAGTTCAAATTAATTAGGTTTAAATTGATAGTTCAGAATGGTTCAAAAAGTTCCTGTGTCTGCAGGGCTATCTGGAATCGGCAATGGTGCTACTTTGTCTATGGCTCGTCGTAGAACACCTGTAGAGGTCTTGACGTCAACAACTCTAACTAGTCCATCTTTTCCAGGCAGAGCGTTCACGATGCGCCCCAAAGACTAGTACATAGGCTTAGCGTTGGGATCTTTTAAAAGGACCAGTTGATTCACTTTCAGGTTAGGATTCTGCACTTTCCACTTTGCACGAGTTTGAAGGTGTTGTAGATACTCAGAGCTCCATCTCGACCAGAACTTATTTTGAAGATTCTGAACAAGTTTCCACCTAGAATGGAAAAGATAAAGAATCCGAAGCAGTATATGGTTCAGGGAAAGATAAAATAGCATTTCCAGTTAAAAAGTGTCCCGGTGTTAAAGGATTAATGTCATTTGGATCTGAAGAAAGGGGTTGCAGCGGCTGCTGCTCTTGAGCCAATTTCATGCTAAACGCCGAAATGCGGCAAACTTACGTCGCCAGTTGGCGATAAGGACAATCACGATGGCAGACCTAACTGCACCTGTTTGTCTTCTCAGTTCGGTCTGTGACGACGCCTGTGTATGTTACTGGGACAACCTGTCCGCCACGATGTTTAATCTAGAACTTAACTAACTTGTAACCTTAATTGTTATCTTTTTATTAAATTTATTATTATTTAATTATGGCTGGCATTCAGTTAACTAATCGTGCTAATTGTTTCTATTCTTTAATCAACTTAATTATTCATTTTAGATAATCTCTCTATTTGAATACGTTTTTATTTTAGGAGCCGCGTTAACTTCCACGTGTCTCCTCACTGGTGACCCGGCTTTGAATCTATGCAATCTTTCTAAATTTATGCGAAGACCAGCTTAAATTTTTAATAACCTTTGCTCCTTTAGAACTAAATTTAAAATCTAGCGTTATTTTTTGGAAATTTTTTATATTTTTATTTACAAACTTATGATCGCACGGAGATATGGATGGATGGACACATGGATATTTTAAGGGTATGTTATCGAATTTCTGCTGTCTTTTTGTGATTGGTCATTTCAAAATTACTGTTGCTTTAATATGTTTAAATTAATGTATTAATTTAACTTACTGCTAGTATCTCTGGTTTAAACTTACTGTTAGTATTGATCTACGGCGTGTACGGAATCTGTTATCTTACTGCATTATCTTCCGAAATGTTTGAAAATCACTTTCATTTGCAATAATTATTTGAACCTTTTACCATTTTTAGTAAATGTATTTGCATTATTTTCGAGTTTAATTTTATCTTTGCGCTAATCACTGCATCATACAAGTTGTTTAATTTTATTTGCTGCCCTAACACTTTAAAATAATGCCGAATGAGGTGGAGCAGGTTAATGATGCAGATAATGCTGCACGTTCTTCAAATGCATCTCAGGTCTCCCATCTTTCGGTAAAAATTCCCTCGTTATGGAAATCAAAAATTAAACTATGGTTTATTTAGATAGAGAGTAATTTTGAGCTAGCTAAAATCACTAATGATTTAACGAAATATAATTACCTCGTTTCATCAATAGATCCTGAAACTTTATCCTCAGTGTCCGATATTTTATTTGCGCCACCTGCTGCGGATAAATACAACACTTTGAGAGACCGGTTAATAGCCGACTTCTCTGCTTCGGAAAACGAACAAATTCGCCAATTAATTTCTGAATTGCATCTTGGAGACGTTAAGCCGTCCCATTTATTGAGAAAAAACTGCAAATACGCCAGTTTCTGTCGGAGTCGTACGGACTTCTGAAATTTTGGCTAAATTGTCCAAAGATTCAGAGCTAATTGATAAGATTGTTTGAATTTCTTGTGGCAGTCTCTGAAACCATAAAGTTTTCAAAAAATCATCGTTGACGCTTTTACCCCCTAATTCGCGCATTCGCAAAATATCGGACACTGAGGATAAAGTTTCAGGATCTATTGATGAAACGAGGTAATTATATTTCGTTAAATCATTAGTGATTTTAGCTAGCTCAAAATTACTCTCTATCTAAATAAACCATAGTTTAATTTTTGATTTCCATAACGAGGGAATTTTTACCGAAAGATGGGAGACCTGAGATGCATTTGAAGAACGTGCAGCATTATCTGCATCATTAACCTGCTCCACCTCATTCGGCATTATTTTAAAGTGTTAGGGCAGCAAATAAAATTAAACAACTTGTATGATGCAGTGATTAGCGCAAAGATAAAATTAAACTCGAAAATAATGCAAATACATTTACTAAAAATGGTAAAAGGTTCAAATAATTATTGCAAATGAAAGTGATTTTCAAACATTTCGGAAGATAATGCAGTAAGATAACAGATTCCGTACACGCCGTAGATCAATACTAACAGTAAGTTTAAACCAGAGATACTAGCAGTAAGTTAAATTAATACATTAATTTAAACATATTAAAGCAACAGTAATTTTGAAATGACCAATCACAAAAAGACAGCAGAAATTCGATAACATACCCTTAAAATATCCATGTGTCCATCCATCCATATCTCCGTGCGATCATAAGTTTGTAAATAAAAATATAAAAAATTTCCAAAAAATAACGCTAGATTTTAAATTTAGTTCTAAAGGAGCAAAGGTTATTAAAAATTTAAGCTGGTCTTCGCATAAATTTAGAAAGATTGCATAGATTCAAAGCCGGGTCACCAGTGAGGAGACACGTGGAAGTTAACGCGGCTCCTAAAATAAAAACGTATTCAAATAGAGAGATTATCTAAAATGAATAATTAAGTTGATTAAAGAATAGAAACAATTAGCACGATTAGTTAACTGAATGCCAGCCATAATTAAATAATAATAAATTTAATAAAAAGATAACAATTAAGGTTACAAGTTAGTTAAGTTCTAGATTAAACATCGTGGCGGACAGGTTGTCCCAGTAACATACACAGGCGTCGTCACAGACCGAACTGAGAAGACAAACAGGTGCAGTTAGGTCTGCCATCGTGATTGTCCTTATCGCCAACTGGCGACGTAAGTTTGCCGCATTTCGGCGTTTAGCATGAAATTGGCTCAAGAGCAGCAGCCGCTGCATACTCCCTCCGCAGTGTAACGGTTAAAAATGGACATACCGTTGAGGTCTACGAATTGTTCTACCGGAACGAGTTGTGTTGGCTGGATCAATCGGTTTCACTGTCTCTGAGTTTTTGGCAGGAACGGTTGATTCAATCGATTCGACTGGAGATGGATAAGTATGTTGATTAGTCTCTTTGGGCAGGAAAGCTGGTTTAAGCCTGTCTATGGAAATGGTATGCTTTTTCCCCTTAAGTTTGATGTCGAAAAGTTTGTCACTTCTTTGCAGAACTTTATACGGACCATCGTACGGAGCTTGGAGTGGCTTTCTAACAGCGTCGTGTCTGACAAATACATGTGAGCAGTCCTTCAAATGGGGATGAACAAAAATTGTTCTGTGTCCATGACGAGACATCGGGGCTGGTCTCACATTCTCGAAGTGGGATTGCAAGTCCAGGATAAGTTGATTTTGGGAAGCACTGGTCGGTCGCGGAACGAAGAGTTCGCCTGGTAGTCTGAGAGGTCTTCCATAGACCAATTCGGCAGTTGTGGCTCCTAGATCCTCTTTAAAGACTGCACGGAAACCTAGTAGCAATGTAGGTAGAACTGATTATAGGCCTTCAGGGCTGCCTTTAGTGGACGATGAAACTCCTCGATCAAGCCATTTCCCTGAGGATGATACGGAGAAGTCCTGATGCGTTTGATGCCTAGGAGTTGTGACAGGGCCATGAAAAGAGAGCTTTCGAACTGCCTGCCTTGGTCAGTAGTAACACGGACAGGACAGCCAAACCTGGAAATCCAATGAGTAAAAAAGATCTTTGCAACTGTGTGTGCAGTTATGTCAGGAATAGGGACAGCCTCTGGCCACCGAGTAAATCTGTCCATCATAGTTAAGCAATAGTAATTCCCGTTGGATGGTGGAAGAGGACCCACAAGATCCAGGTGTACATGATCGAATCTTTGTGACTGGTCTAAAAAATTACTTACTGCAGATTTTGTGTGGCGAGTTACTTTTGATCTTTGGCATGGGACACATTGTCTAGCCCATTCTGCACAATCTTTACGTATGGACGGCCAAACAAATCTAGATCGCATCAATTTTGAGGAAGCGCGAATTCCAGGATGGGATAAATTATGCAAAGTAGTGAAAACTTTTTTACGAAATATTTCAGGAATGTATGGCCGAGCTGTGCCAGTTGATAAATCACAATAAATTGATACTAAAAGAATACAATAAATATCTAAACAAAATCAACAAAACTTCTTTCAAAAAAATGCGCTAAAAAGCAGCAGAATTTTCAAAAAAGGAGAGAATAAAAATAGAAATAAATGTAGCAAAGGAAATAAAACAAAATTAAAAATATGACCACTGAAGCCGACGTCTTCAGGGGGTACCGGCCCCAGTGGCCAAAAAACAAAACCTTTTCTATTGAGGAAGATGGCAAAAGCCTAAAAACCTTCCTCAGTACCCCGAAGGTTTTGTTTAAAAGTCCAGGAGAAAAAAACATGCAAGACATAAAACTAATACAGAAAAGAAACTCATACAACTCATCAGAAACTCAAATTCATCAGAAAATAAAAATCAACAGAAAATAAAAAATTACATAAACAAGGTCAGACAGCGAGCTCTAAAGCAAACCAAATGAAAAGGAATCACTTAAACCAAAGGAAAACAACGCCCTCGTTTAAAATGCGGAGTTTGAGAAAATGATAGGAAAAATTTGTCAAAGAAAAATTACGTCACATATTAATAGAATGCTTAACTGGGGCTGCTCAGTTAAGTCTTGAATTGCGCACTGTTAAAAGAAATAAAAAAACTAATATTCTTCAATCATTTTCTTAATTAAAAAATTAACATTACAAAAATTATAAGGAAAATCATTATTACTCAAATTATTCAAAAAATTATTCACAGCTTCTTGAAAACTTTCAACATTATTGCAAATATTTTTAATCCTAACCAATTGTGAAAAAACTAAATTTTTAAAATTTTTATTACACAAATTAGTATAAAAGTTGCAGAAAAATATAACTTTAAATTTAAAAGCTTTTCTTTTATCAAAAACACCAATTTTAATAATTTTGCCCAAAATAACAATTTTAAAATCTAAATACTCAACATTAAAACAATCCTCATTAGTTTTATTCAAAACCAAATCTTTAGGATAAATATTATAAATAAAATTATAATTATCACAATTAAACAAAATCAGATCATCAATATATCTAAAAGCTTTATTATCATTATACTCAAGAAATTTAGCTTCAAAAACATGCAAAAAAATATTAGCAAAAGCACCAGAAAAGGAATTACCTTGTGGAATTCCAATAATTTGTTTATAAAAATCTAAACTATTAAAGAGAACATTCTCAAAAAGATTAAACCTACATAAATCCAACCAATTAGACTTATCAATTTTCTCATTAAATAAATATTTATCAAAAATGCCATTACAGATATGGAGATTGTTGGTAATGAAGATTTAATCAATATTTTAAGCTAAGGTTCAAAATTTAGGACAAGATTTAGAATGAATAAAGAAGATTTTATTTTGTCCATTAAAAAAGATCTTGATTTATTTATAGCAAAAATTTCCAGAAAATATCATTGGCCCGTTGAGGGTTTTTCGGAGTGGAAGGCTAAAATTATTGAAAAGGTTAATTTTAATTTATTTAATACCAGACTTGGTTCTTTTACTAGTGGTACTATTATTGATTATGATCTGTCTAGTAAAATTAAAAATCTTAAAGATAAATTTATTGTTATGGTAGTGGATAAAGCTTCAAATAATTTTTGTATTATGTGTAAATATTTTTTTAAAAATTTGATTATTGGAGAATATAACGCAAATAATACTTATTTAAAATTAAAAGTAGATAGGAAGGTTGTTGAAAAAAGAATTATTGCCTTTAGTAAAAAATTAAAATTTAGGTTAAATAGGATTAAATTTCCATATTTATTTCCTATTGTTAAATTTCATAAAAATCCTGTTAAATTTAGGTTTATAGCGTGTGGTACTAATTGTTACAATTCTTATGTTAGTAAAAAGTTTTTTAGTTTTCTAAAAATAATTTTGCTTAAAATTAAAAAAGAAAAAAATATTGTTATTAATAGTAATGTTGATGTTTTGGATTATATTACCGTATATTCCGGCGTATAACGCGCACTTTTAATACAAAAAATAATATTGGAATTTACGGGTGCGCGGTATACACCGAATATAAGAAATTATTGATTAAAAAAATTTTAATATAGAAAAAAACTTTATTTTAAAGAAATAACATACCTTTACCTATATACTTTATTCATTTTCGTTATTACATAAATAGTTCATTATATTCGTCTTCCGTTATTTCTTCAGGCACGTCATCACAATCTGTTTCGTCTTCATCATCTGTGTTACCCTCATCCATAAATAAACAGTCATCTTCTGATCCGTCCAGATTATTTGAAATGCTGCATTTTTTGAATGATTTTCTAACAATCTCAGGCTTAATTTCATCCCATGCTTTTAATATCCATTCGCACACTGTTTCCAAACTTGCGTGACGCATATGTCCTCCTTTCGTAAAGGTTTTCTCGCCCTCCAACATCCAAGTGTTCCACTGTTTTTTTAAATTGGCTTTAAATGGTTTGTTTAAGCAGACGTCTAATGGCTGAACTAATGGTGTCAATCCACCCGGAATAACTGCCATATCGGTGTTACATTCTTTCAACAATTTTTTTGTATTATCTGTAAGGTGGGACCTAAACATGTCCCACACTAAAAGGCTTTCTGGTTTTCTTACGCAACCAGGACGGATTTGCCAGACATTTTTTACCCACAATTTAACACCATTTTCGTCCATCCAGCCTTTTTCGTGGACATGAACAAAAATACCGTTTGGAAAATTACATTTGGGAAAAGTTTTTCTCTTAAAAATAACCATTGGTTTTAGTTTCGTTCCATCCGCTAAGCAAGAAAGGGCTACGGTGAAATGAGATTTCTCATGTCCCGTTGTTGTTACGTTGACAGATTTTACTCCCTTTAAATCAATTGTTTTATTACCAATCATGTCAAACATGACTGGGGTCTCATCCATATTTCCTATTTGCGAAAGTAAATATTCCTTTTTTTTTCGCAGTTCTATAATATATTTTTGAAAACTTAACAATTTACTATCCAAGTCTTTTGGTAGTTTTTGTGATACTTTGGTTTTTTCACGTAGAACTAAATTTTTTCGAGCCATAAATCGGCTACACCAACTCACAGTAGCTTTGAAATTTTCACTCTCGTGTGGATTAATCTTTGCCCATTTTAGAGCAAACAAGCGAACACAGTTTCTTGTTACAATCAAGCCATTTTGCCGATTTTCCAAAATCCAGTTTTCTACATTTTCCTCTAACACCGGCCATTTTGCTAGTCCTGTACGCAATGCACACTTATCCTTAGGCATATCCATTATTTTTTGTTCATTTTTCTTCCATTCACGCACCGAGCTTTCCCCAATACCAAAATGTCTCGCCGCAGCCCGATTTCCACTTTCTTTCGCAAACTGAATTACTTTGCATTTAAATCCAGCGCTGTGTTTGCTTCGTTTGATAGGAGCCATGTCTACTACTAAAAACTACACCGAATTCTTGAAGCTTACAATGTTTACTTTTCAAAGGCAGGACATCAAATGGTGCGATTGGCCGAAGAGGAATTACGTTTTGTCTCCTGATTCGTGGTATGCTTTTGAGACATACACAATAGACAGCATTCCAGATAACCATCCCCCCCTTACTTCTAGAATGTGGGGAACAACATTCTTCCACACACCTGCACTGCTGAATACAACTACATCTCTTTTCTCAGAATCACATTATTACTCTTTCAACTCTACCCTCACATACATGTCAAATTCAGTTCTTTTATTTTTGCAAAAGATAGGGAAAAAAACTTTTTATTTACGATCTTGAAAGACGAAATATTGCACATGTACAATCCTAATTTTCGTGAGCGTTATACGAAGAGTATATCTTAAAATTTAAAAAAAGTATTAGAAATTACGGGTGCGCGTTATACGCCGGGGCGCGTTATGCGCCGGAATATACGGTAATAATAATGATATTTCCAGCATTAATACTTTTGATTTTGAAAATTTGTATACAAGTATACCACACGAAAAGATAATTGATATCTGTAATGGCATTTTTGATAAATATTTATTTAATGAGAAAATTGATAAGTCTAATTGGCTGGATTTATGTAGGTTTAATCTTTTTGAGAATGTTCTTTTTAATGGTTTAGATTTTTATAAACAAATTATTGGAATTCCACAAGGTAATTCCTTTTCTGGTGCTTTTGCTAATATTTTTTGCATGTTTTTGAAGCTAAATTTCTTGAGTATAAGGATTTTAAAGCTTTTAGATATATTGATGATCTGATTTTGTTTAATTGTGATAATTATAATTTTATTTATAATATTTATCCTAAAGATTTGGTTTTGAATAAAACTAATGAGGATTGTTTTAATGTTGAGTATTTAGATTTTAAAATTGTTATTGTGGGCAAAATTATTAAAATTGGTGTTTTTGATAAATGAAAAGCTTATAAATTTAAAGTTATATTTTTCTGCAACTTTTATACTAATTTGTGTAATAAAAATTTTAAAAATTTAGTTTTTTCACAATTGGTTAGGATTAAAAATATTTGCAATAATATTGAAAGTTTTCAAGAAGCTGTGAATAATTTTTTGAATAATTTGAGTAATAATGATTTTCCTTATAATTTTTGTAATGTTAATTTTTTAATTAAGAAAATGATTGAAGAATATTAGTTTTTTTATTTCTTTTAACAGGGCGCAATTCAAGACTTAACTGAGCAGCCCCAGTTAAGCATTCTATTAATATGTGACGTAATTTTTCTTTGACAATTTTTTCCTATCATTTTCTCAATCTCCGCATTTTAAAAGAGGGCGTTGTTTTCCTTTGGTTTAAGTGATTCCTTTTCATTTGGTTTGCTTTAGATCTCGCTGTCTGACCTTGTTTATGTAAGTTTTTATTTTCTGTTGATTTTTATTTTCTGATGAATTTGAATTTCTGATGAGTTGTATGAGTTTCTTTTCTGTATTAGTTTTATGTCTTGCACGTTTTTTCTTCTGGACTTTTAAACAAAACCTTCGGGGTACTGAGGAAGGTTTTTAGGCTTTTGCCATCTTCCTCAATAGAAAAGGTTTTGTTTTTTGGCCACTGGGGCCGGTACCCCCTGAAGACGTCGGCTTCAGTGGTCATATTTTTAATTTTGTTTTATTTATTTTGCTACATTTATTTCTATTTTTATTCTCTCTTTTTTTGAAAATTCTGCTGCTTTTTAGCGCATTTTTTTAAAAGAAGTTTTGTTCATTTTGTTTAGATATTAATTGTATTCTTTTAGTATCAATTTATTGTGATTTATCAACTGGCACAGCTCGGCCATACATTCCTGAAATATTTCGTAAAAAAGTTTTCACTACTTTGCATAATTTATCCCATCCTGGAATTCGCGCTTCCTCAAAATTGATGCGATCTAGATTTGTTTGGCCGTCCATACGTAAAGATTGTGCAGAATGGGCTAGACAATGTGTCCCATGCCAAAGATCAAAAGCAACTCGCCACACAAAATCTGCAGTAAGTACTTTTTTAGACCAGTCACAAAGATTTGATCATGTACACCTGGATTTTGTGGGTCCTCTTCCACCATCCAACGGGAATTACTATTGCTTAACTATGATGGACAGATTTACTCGGTGGCCAGAGGCTGTCCCTATTCCTGACATAACTGCACACACAGTTGCTAAGACCTTTTTTACTCATTGGATTTCCAGGTTTGGCTGTCCTGTCCGTGTTACTACTGACCAAGGCAGGCAGTTCGAAAGCTCTCTTTTCATGGCCCTGTCACAACTCCTAGGCATCAAACGCATCAGGACTTCTCCGTATCATCCTCAGGGAAATGGCTTGATCGAGGAGTTTCATCGTCCACTAAAGGCAGCCCTGAAGGCCTATAATACCGAGCAGTGGTCTTCAGTTCTACCTACATTGCTACTAGGTTTCCGTGCAGTCTTTAAAGAGGATCTAGGAGCCACAACTGCCGAATTGGTCTATGGAAGATCTCTCAGACTACCAGACGAACTCTTCGTTCCGTCACCGACCAGTGCTTCCCAAAATCAACTTATCCTGGACTTGCAATCCCACTTCGAAAATGTGAGACCAGCCCCGATGTCTCGTCATGGACACAGAACAATTTTTGTTCATCCCCATTTGAAGGACTGCTCACATGTATTTGTCAGACACGACGCTGTTAGAAAGCCACTCCAAGCTCCGTACGATGGTCCGTATAAAGTTCTGCAAAGAAGTGACAAACTTTTCGACATCGAACTTAAGGGGAAAAAGCATACCATTTCCATAGACAGGCTTAAACCAGCTTTCCTGCCCAAAGAGACTAATCAACATACTTATCCATCTCCAGTCGAATCGATTGAATCAACCGTTCCTGCCAAAAACTCAGAGACAGTGAAACCGATTGATCCAGCCAACACAACTCGTACCGGTAGAACAATTCGTAGACCTCAACGGTATGTCCATTTTTAACCGTTACACTGCGGAGGGAGTATGCAGCGGCTGCTGCTCTTGAGCCAATTTCATGCTAAACGCCGAAATGCGGCAAACTTACGTCGCCAGTTGGCGATAAGGACAATCACGATGGCAGACCTAACTGCACCTGTTTGTCTTCTCCGTTCGGTCTGTGACGACGCCTGTGTATGTTACTGGGACAACCTGTCCGCCACGATGTTTAATCTAGAACTTAACTAACTTGTAACCTTAATTGTTTTCTTTTTATTAAATTTATTATTATTTAATTATGGCTGGCATTCTGTTAACTAATCGTGCTAATTGTTTCTATTCTTTAATCAACTTAATTATTTATTTCAGATCATCTCTCTATTTGAATATTATGTTTTTATTTTAGGAGCCGCGTTAACTTCCACGTGTCTCCTCAGGGTGATAAGGGACTGGAATTCAAAACTGCTTCAATTTCAGTTACTAATGTAGTTAACTCTTCAAAGTTCAAAACAGCTGATTTTGTCACTTTTAGCAAAATACTTTTCATTGATTTTATGTTTGCCTCCCATAATCCGCCAAAATGGGAAGAACCAGGTGGAATAAAATTCCACTCAATACCCTCTTCTGCATTAAATCGTTGAACTGTAGGGGATTTACAAATTCTCTCCCACTCATTAAGGATATTTTTTGCACCCTAAAATTCATTGCGTTGTCACTCCAGATGATGGATGGCTTGAATCTTCTTGAAATAAATCTTCTAAGGCAAGCCATAAAAGCTTCGGTCGTCAAATCAGAACTTCTAAGTGCGTGGCCTTTGTGCAGAAACAGATGAAAATAGCGATCTAGGATTTTAGAGTAACTTTTGATCTTTTCAAATTTGGTTTCGTAATTATGGGACCTGCATAATCAAGTCCGACCCTTTCAAAAGGTCTCGAAGGCACAATTCTGTCTCTCGGCAAATCTCCCATCAATTGGTTAATGGTTTGGATTTTCGTTCTGAAGCAAGTAATGCACTTATTTAATATTCTTCTAACTTGGTTTTGACCAGATGGAATCCAATACAATTGCCTTATCAAATTCAGCGTAGTTTGAACTCCAGAATGCAAGGACTTTCTTGTGAAAGTAATCGATGATGAGTTCAGTCAAATGATGATTCTTAGGCAAAAGTATTTGGTGTTTTTGAAATTCAGGAAATCTAGAATGTTTCAATCTTCCTCCAACTCTCAATATTTCTTTTTTGTCCAAAAATACATTTAATGATGATATTTTGCTATTTTTTGGAATAGGATGATCATTTTTCAAACACTTTACTTCAGATGAAAATTCAGATAATTGTACACGTTTCACTAAAATTTCCGTAGCTCGTTCTAATTCAGACGCACTTAAATACTCTGTTTTCCTTAATGTTGGTTCCATTTTGCAATTATGTACAAATCTCAAGCATAAAGCTGTTATTCTAATCAGTCTACTGAATGATGAATATCTTGAGATCAAATCATATGCTGGCTCTTTTTCAACTGTTGCATTTACAGTGACTGATTTCTTGAACACCAATTCATCGATGTTTTTATCGGTTTGGATTACTGGTTCTAACGATACTGGCCATTCTGTTTCATTTAATGTTAACCATTTGGGTCCTTGCCTCCATAATTCGTTGTTCTGAAGATCATCTAAGGATACTCCTCGACTTATCAGATCAGCAGGATTGTCTTTTCCCATACAATGACGCCACTTGTCGGGTTTGCTAAGTTTTTGTATTTCCTGTACTCTATTCTTCACGAACACTTTGTGTCTATTTGGGTCCCCTTTGATCCAGTAACATGCTATTGACGAATCTGTCCAATAGAATAGTTTAAGAGGCTGATTCAATTTTATGGCTTATTCTTGCTGATAAAAAGTCCGCCCATGAGCTCCAGTCTTGGGATTGATAGAGTCTTTATTGGTGCTACTCTACTTTTTGAAGCTACAAATGAAATAATATTTCGATCAATCACTTCTATACGTAAATAAGCCACAGTTCCATAAGCTTTCTTCGCATGAGAAAAGCAATGCAGTTGTACGCTAAATGCACTTTCAGGTAACAATTCCTTAAAGTAACTACGTGGAATTCGTATTTTCTTTAAATACTCGATTTCCTCACACCATTTGTTCCAAGCAACTCCTAATTGTTCAGGCAACCTTTCATCCCAGTCCAAACCTAAACACCAAATTTTATTCTTGCATTAAACATTTAACTCGAATAGTGTATGGACTAACAAAACCTATTGGATCAAATAGTCGACCTGCTACTTGTAAGAAGTATCTTTTAGTTTCCTTTCTTTTGGAGAGAAATGTTTCCAGATTTTTAAAATCAAAATAAAATGTGTCAGTTTTCTCATTCTATCCAACTCCTAGGACCTTAGAAGATGCCAAGTTAGTGTCCAGTGCACTTCCAGATTCATCAACTTCAAATTCTTCAATTCTTGGGCAAGTTCAGGTGAGTTACTTCTCCATTTTCGAAGGTCCATGCTAGCATCTTTAAAAATCTGTTCACTTTCTTTACAAGTTTTCAAAGCTTGTTGAACATTGTCTTCTTCGCAAAGAAAATCATCGACGTAAAGAAACTGGTTCAGATGCATGCAAGTAAACGGAAATGTGTCCATGTATGTTTTCAGATGATGTTTGATCGTAGCTGCAAGTAGGAAAGGGCTCGATTTCACTCCAAACAAAACTCTGCACATCCGGAACACGTCAAACTCCTTGTTTTCAAAATCCAAATTTTCTGGATCATCATCCCAGAAAAACCTTGTAAACTTTCTTTCACATTCATTAATTTCAATCATCAAAAAGGCCATTTTAATATCTGCTACGAAAGCAATCGGGTTTTTCCTGAATTTGATCAAAAGACTAAATAAGTTTGGTATGAAATTAAGACCGGTGTGTAGACATTCATTCAAACTAAACTGTCCTTTATCATGTGATCCTGCATCAAATACAATCCGTACTTTGCTTGTATCAGTACGAATCACTGCTCTATGTGGTAGATAAAATGCGTTTTTCTGTAAATTCTCTTCTTCAACTGGAACACGTTCAATGATATTCTCGGAAAGATAGTTCTTTATTATTGATCTATATTCACTAAATAAAGGAGAATCATTTCTTAAAGTTGATCTTAATTTCATAAATCTCTTCTTTGCCACTTGTTCATTATTTTCTAACAACGATTTCATATGCGGTTTCCAGGGAAATTTAACTTTATAACGTTTATTTTCATATGAAATTCCAGCTTCAAATTCGGACATTATATCGTTATCATGAATTTTGTCGTCAGTTATCTCTGACTCAATACCTAAATTTTCTAAATCCCAAAATTCACTAAGTTGTTTGGAAATGATCGACTCATTAACAATAACACTCAGTGTAAATAATTCCTCGCAATTTGTGCTTTCCCCTTGTAAAGACCATCCCCACAACGTTTCGACTGCTACTAAGTTTTTGTTTAATCGCATAATTCGCCCAGTAACTACTTCATAGTAATAGTCCCCACCCAAGAGAATTGATATTTCTTTATCATTAAACTCATAACAATCAGCTAATTGTATATTTCTTAAGTGTCTAAATCTTTTATCAATGTTTTCAGGAGGGGTCGGTAAATGTGAGACCGTTATATTATCTGTTTCAATTGCTTCAATTTTGATGAATAAATTTGGATCCTGTCTATTTTGCAATTTAATTTTCACGACATTATATGTTTTCTTTTTGTTTTCATTACCGCTAAATGTGCAAATTGAAATACTTTCTTCTCTGATTATAGGAAAGTTAAATTTTTTGACAAGGGACGACAAAATAAAGCTACGCTGACTCCCATTATCCAAGAAAACGCGGCATATTTCCTTTTTATTTTCATCCCCAATGCAGCGCATGTATGTAACAAAATGCTATCGGATTTAGTATTATTAGTTTTCGTTTTAAAAACTGCCGAAACGACGCTATCTGTTACATTTTTCTGATTAGGACTTTCAAAATTTGAATCATTTTGTTTCGAAAACATATTGAAATATGGTGGGATCCCCCACAAAAGGAACAGTTTTCTTTAATCGAACATTCTGCAACCCGATGACGAGGTTTAAGGCATAAAAAACAACATCCTTTCTTTTTCAAAATTATCTCTCTTTTCCTTAGCATTAAAAGTATAACACGATTCTAATTTATGTGATTTATTGCAGAATAAGCATTTCTCATTGCCTGGTGCCGATGAGAAGCACTGTTGAGATGAGATCATAGAAAAAGTGTTTTCTTTTTTCAAGGGCATGCCTGTGCTATTACGTTTAACAAACCCATAATTCTTATTTTTTAATCTTTCTTGTGGGGGAAGGAAATAAGATGGTTTATGATTATTAATTTGAAGTGACCGTATTTCTGAATTGAGAAATTCTAATAGAGCACTTAAATCAAATTCCTTATCCTTTTGGGATCGATTAAACTGTAAAACAAATTCTGAAGGAATTAATTTCATTAATGGGTGTCAATAAACTGGAATGAGTATCTCCTTTTATACCCAAGCTTTCTAAACTGCGTATCTGTGTTTCCGCGCTGTCATATAAATTTCTAAGACTCATAATATCATTAGGATTTTTGACAGGCGATAAATTTCATAAATCACTCAAATGAGCGTTGATTAACATGTTTTTGTTCCCAAATTTATCCTTTAATAAATCTAGGGCTTTATAGTAATTCTCATCAGAAATTGCAAATCCGTTAATGCATGCAAGAGCATTTCCACATAAATATGATTTCAAATAATTAAATTTATCAACTTTACTTAATTTTACATTATTATGAATACAACTTTCAAATAAGTTGTAAAAATCTAATATTTATTATATAATATATATTATATATATATATATATATATATATATATATATATATATATATATATATTATATAGATTTATATTCATATAGATTTATATTTGATTTAGGTAGATTTATATTCATGCATTCAGAATTGTTTGAATCATTTGTTTCAGCTGGGATAGAATCCATTTTCTTTATTTTTGAAGAAAGTTTCCAAAAAAAAATTTTTTCTTGGATTTCTTCAGAAGTTTCTTCAGAAATTGTATCATCAGACAAATGATCTACAATTTCATCATTCAAAAAATTCAATTTGCTTTCTTTTTCATTTAATTGTGCTAAAAAAGCTTCAAATTGTTCCAGTAATTCTGTTTCGTCATTAATTGATTCTTCAATTTTGTCAATGTTGTTCGTACGCTTCTTTTTCAATTTTGTAATATTTTCTGCCACTTTCATTTCTATCCAGGTAATTCAGTTTCAATGTAAATAATAAAATTCTTCGTTGGATATTTCATTCGCCGATGAAGTCAAATTAATCAAATCAGTTTAAATTCAATTTAGCTTCCTTTGGCCGATTGCACCAAAAAAATGGTCCGTGTTCAAAATCAACATCAAGGTAGGTTCAGTGGTTTTGTATCAATAGTTCGAAAATAATTGATCGGCGATTTCAAATCAAATATAACGAAACAAATATTTAATAACGAAAAAAAAAAAAAAAGAATTAATACATCCGTGTCTAAATGTTCACTGCTGGTCGCTCACATCGTCCTTTCAGTAAGGACCAGTCTACTTCGTTTTTTCTTCCTTTTTTTAATATTTTATATGTGACATTTATTTTATCATATTATTTTTTAACTATATTGTTACTGGTAACAATAATTAATTACTAAGTATGTTAAAACATCTTTATTGACAGAATTCCAGATATCATATCTTCCCTTTAAAAAAGTAAGCACTAAAATACAAACATAATTTAAAATGCAATTTTCATTTAACGAATAACAAAACGTTATTGTATAAATATTGACGTTAATTATCATTTATTGTTATTTTGTTAATTAACTAGCTGGAATACCCGTTCTTCATATGGGCAGGGAGGGGAGAATTAGCAGCAAATAATCAGTACTGAACAACGCTACAAAATCCTGCACAAAACTTTAAAACAAATATCGACACAAATAATAAAACTAAAATTTTTTATTTAAAATTGTTGCTGTTCTGAATGACTTTACATTATTAGACTAAGAAAAACATGTTACCCATCAAAATAAAGATTAACTGTGTTATGTGGCATTTGGCATAACGCTGTTGCTCGAGGCAACTTATAATATTTACCCCACTCAAGTAACTTCCTGCTGAAATTCGAGGGAAATAGGTACTACTGGTAATGCTTACTTAATATTCTAAAATAGATGCTTCATGTAGCTACTTTAGAAGTAGATTTTTTACACGAACTAGAGACGGAATAGCTCCAAATAAATTTTAAATTCAGTGCTGGTGGAAAGAAAAGTTTTAAATTTTTTTAATAACTGTAAATAGCACTTTTATTTTCGGAGGTTATTTATTTCGATATAATTTTGTTATAATTGTAAGGAATTTTTTTTTTTTAAATTTAAAAATATTACTAAACTCAAAATGTATAGAATAGAAATTTTTGAGAAGAATTCTGACCCACAGTAAATCCTTAAAAGGAACTATAATGTCATAACTAACAGAAATACAGTATGAGTTATTTTATAATTTCATTTCAAAACTTAATATACAAGTAGGAAAGCATGAATATCTCAACTGAAAACAAGCTTTTCTTTGATTTTTTTTTTTGTCCAAACATTAAAACAAAATATGATAGATCATACTTAAGTTTGACACTAATCTGAGTCGTTTTTGATCAAAAGCTTGCTCAATTCTTATAGACTCAAAAGTTAGTTCTAAAAAGTTAGATTCAAAAGTCAAATCTTAAACGTGCTAATTAATGCAGACGATATTTTAATAGTATAATTAATTGTGAAATAAAACACAAAACGAAGTTTCTCAGAATAAACATATCTTATTTCCGGGAATTTGAAATTCTGACTCTCAAAATGTGGATGTTAGCTGTTAAATATTACTTTACTAATGTCATTTTTATAATGAACTAATTTTAGACAAGTGTGAAATAATTCGACTTTCCTTGAGTCGGTTCTTTGGATTTATATTTTTATTAATAACATAGACGGCACGAAACACAAAGAAAACTGGGAAGAATCTATAGCAAACACGAATTTAGGCGTCTGGTTACGCGCAACATTCTTCAGCGCCACCAGCGGAATATTTCTTATTTATCATTAAATTATAACACTCACCCCCCCCCCCCCGATGAACACACAGGAGTTCATCAAGGTTAGAGTACAAAGTAAACTTAAATATTCCTTTCTTAACTCTGAAAAACATAAAAATACTAAATATGTATATTTATGAACAACAACAATGATAATGTACAGAAAGTATAATGTAAATTCACATTAAAATATGAATAGAATATAAAGTTTGAAGTTCCAAATTATATAGAAGTTGAACTGGACGTTTAATAACTGATGTATCAGTTTTCACTTTGCATGCTCTAACCTTGCCATCTCTTCCAGGAAACAATTCCAAAATTTTACCAAGTTTCCAAAAATTGCGTGGTAGAAAATCATTCTTAATTATAACTATATCGTTAACGTTAAAGTTAGGTCCATTATTCTTAATTAAACTTAATTGTGCTGATCGTAAATTTAGGAGATACTCATTTTTCCACCTTGACCAAAAGGATTTCATTAATCTCTCACGATAATTATGAGCTTTAATTAAAGTTTTCCTGGAAGAGAAATTCGTATCAAGGTTAAGCTTGACTGATGGTAAACAAGTAATTTTTTTCCCTATAAGGAAGTGTGCCGGAGTCAAAGTACATACACTGGTGGACAAAATTAAGAGATGGAAAGCATTTTCGCACATTTCACACAGCTTCAATGGGCTAATGTTCTCTTCACCGATGAGTCCAGATTCAGTCTACAACCTGATTCTGGACGGTTATTGATATGGAGGGAACCTGGAACCCGATACCATCCCAGCAACATTATCGAAAGGGACCATTATGCTGGTGGATGACTCATGGTTTGGGCAAGGATCATGCAAGATACCCGCACACCGCTCCATGTGTTAGACAATGGTTCCGTGAATGCCCAGAAGTACAGGCAGGAGGTCCTAGAGCCCTATGTGCGTCTTTTCAGGGGCGCTGTTGGCCCTGAGTTCATTTTTATGGACGACAATGCGTGACCACATAGGGCTCTCATGATTGTTGAGTATCTGGAAAGCGAGGATATTCAACGAATGGATTGGCTAGCCAAATCCCCTGACCTGAATCCTATTGAACATGCTTGGGATGCTCTTGGGAGAGCTATTGCGATGCGCCAACCTCCCCCCTGAACCATTCTAGAGTTAAAAATTGCTCTGGTGGAAGAATGGGAGGGTCTTCCACAAGTCCTCCTTAACTCCCTTATTAACAGCATGCATACTCGTTGTGCATGCTGTCTGTCTGTCAGGGGTGACCATACACCATACTAGAGGCAACACACACTGTACAAGCCTCACTTTTATTGTCATGTTTTATCCTTAAGTTCAGACTACATTGGATTTATTGGCAATAGGTCTTGCCAGTGAATGGCACTTTCATTTCTGTTTTGCATACTTTATTATCATGGAATAAGTTATATCCATACCAAATTTCATTTATTTATATTCAGTATTTTTTGAGATATTTGGGAAAATGTCTTCCATCTCTTAATTTTGTCCACCAGCTCCTCAGCATCAGTCCCAATATAAGTTATTGGACGTGAGTTCAGAATAGCTTCTGTTTCTACCAGCAAAGTTTCTAGTTCGTCAAAAGTTAGCGAAGTTTTTCCTATAGTCTTTCTCAATGCAGTTTTTACCTATCGAATTAGTCTTTCGTAAAAACCACCCCACCAAGCGGCCTTTTCTACAATATATCTCCATGTAATTCCATGGAGAGCGTAGAATTTTTTTACATCTGGGTGATTGATAGTTTTCCAAATGTTTTTCAAATCAAGCTCAGCCCTTTTTTGGCATTCCGTCCGTTTTGGCATTGTCTGAGTACATCACTGAGCACAATCTTCTTCTTGCAATAAATCTTCTTAAGGCCAGTAAAAAGTTTTCTGTGGTCAAACTGTTCACAAGTTCCAAATGCACAGCTCTTGTGGCCGCACAAGTGAACAGTAGAATGAAATGCTTTACATCGCTGTTTTTGACGTAAAGAGGCCCGGTATAGTCCAAGCCCGTAGCGTTTAAAGGATGTGATTGTTCTATTCGAAATTCTGGAAGAGGAGCCATTGGTTGAGTGCCAGGTCTTGAGTTAAACCGTTTGCATATGACACATTTGTTCAATGTAGCTTTAATGCACTGCTTTGCTTTTATAATCCAGAACCGTTGTCGGATTTGAGTGAGAGTTTCTGCAACGCCAGAATGAAATAATTTTTTATGTGCACTCCAAACAACCAATTCAGTGAACTTGTGTTTTCTTGGAAGAATAACTGGATATTTTCATCAAAGGTAAAACTTGCTTTCTGTAGCCTACCTCCTACACGAATTATTTCTTCATTGTCTATAAAGGGATTGAGGTCTTTAATATTTGATTCCTTATTTAACATCTATTTCGTTTCATTCAATTAATTTCCGACGAAAACATTTCTGCCTGTACATATTTAATCCAAGTTTTTCCTGTACCTTCAATTTCTTCGGCAGTCAATTCATCTTTGATTCGATCATCTTTCTTCAATTTTAAATTATTCAGAAATCCTTTTATCCAAGCTGTTATTCGAAAAACTTTTGTAAGAGAACTGAATTTCTCAATATTGAATATTGTATTTTTTCATCCTGTCATTGCTTACATAATTTACTGCAATATATTCCGATTTTTTTTCTTTGTCAATATTTTCTCCTTTGAAAATTCCTTTGTCTTTGAGCCATTTCTCTTCACTTAACACTAACCATTTTGGACCATTCCAAATAATTTTATTTGAAAATAAATCCTTAGCGCTGCATCATCCTCTAGTTTGAAAATCCGCCGGATTTTCTTGCTCTGGGCAAAAATTCCAAGATGAAGGGTCAGTTATTTCCTGGATCTCCGTGATTCTGTTACTGATAAACTGTTTCCATTTATGAGGATTCCCTTTCACCCAATGAAGAACAATGGGGGAGTCAGTCCAATAAAAGCATTCGCTTATTTTACAGCTTATTTTGTGCATGATATACTTAGTGAGTCTACTCCCTCTTACAGCTCCCATTAACTCTAAGCGAGGCAAGGTCATTTTTTTCAATGGTGAAACTCGTGTTTTAGATATAACGAATGATGTTTTTATTTCGTTTGATGTAATGTATCTAAGATAGATAACTGACCCATAAGCTTTCACACTGCTATCGCAGAAACAATGGAGTTGAATGTTAGATATCTCACTAAAACTAGCATTTCCAAAATAGTACCTTTCAATTTCGATATCGTTTAAATTAACTAAATCTTCACACCATCTTTTAAACTGGTTCTGAATATCTAATGGTAAGGGATTATCCCATTCTAATCCGGCTCTCCAACATTCTTGCATAATGATTTTAGAAGTGACAGTAAATGGGTTAATTAATCCGATTGGGTCGTATACCCTACCAATTATTTGTAGCATCATTCTCTTAGTGATTTCCTGATTAGAGTTCAATATGTTGAGTTCTGGGATTGGAATTCTTATTAAATCGTTTCTATTGTCCCAAATATAACCTAAAATCTTGCCGCAACCTGATGAAAATTTAAGTTCAGTGGTTTCTTCTATATCCCACTTTTGCTGCAAACAAGATGAGTTTGTTTTCCACTTCCTCAAATTGAAACTACCTTTCTGCGTAACCGTTTTCATGTCTTTTCGTATTTCAATGGCCTCAATTTCACTATCAGTTCCACATATGACGTACATACTGTTTTCAATTAATTCACTAATTTTAGGGAATTCTTCTTTACTACTTTGAGCATGATGCTTAAGCGTTGCTGCTAACAAAAATGGACTCGCTGTTGCAGCAAAATCTTATATTCCTTTTGTTCTCCTATTTCACCTTTAATCCAAAGAAATCTAACTGCATCTCGATCTGCTTTTGAAAGCTCTATTTGGGTAAAAGCCTGCTCAATGTCAGCCGATATTGCGACTTTATGCATTCTGAAATTAATTAATATTCTCAACACATCAGGATTGAGATTTGGACCCGAAAACAGACAGTCATTTAGAGATGGTACACCCTTAGCATGCGACGAGGCGTCGAATACCACACGTAATTTAGTTGTAACTTTATCCTCTCTAAGTACGCCCTGATGAGGGAGATAATACAGTCTTTTCTCGGTACTGTCTGTAACTTCCTCTGCTATTCCCTTTTCGAAATACTCTTCGATAATTGTTTGATACCTTTTATGAAATTCTGGATTTTTTCTAAACTTCCTAGTTAAACTATTCATTCTATTAAAAGCTATCTCATAGTTATCTTCTAATTCTTCGATTCTTTCATTAAAGGGAAGTTTTACTTCATATCGATTGTCTTTCAAGCAAATGGATTCATTAAACTTATTTAATACTTCGTTTTCTCTTTCCTTGGTTCCTACATCATTTTTAATCCCTAGAGATTCCCAAAAGTTTCTTAAAATCAAATTTGACTCAACATCCGAATTACTCTCTATTGTATCTACAGCGATTTTCATAACGTTAGCGGAGTTATCATCTGATTTGGCATAGCACTGGAACTGCCCAACCGAGTATTGTTTCACATGCAACTAAAGTTCCTGACTATCTTTTAATTTTCCCTGTAACCACCTTCCAATAATAATCACTGTCTATCAAAAGCGAAAGATGTTCATCATGAAAGCTTTTATCAGCTAAGTGTATTTTATAACACTGGGTCTTAATGTCTTGCACACAAACAGCGGCATATTAGGTGTTTCTAATGCTTCGACTTCTTATGCGTAAATGGATGTTTTATTATATTTCGCTTTTCTATCATTGGTTCAGTTGAACCAAAGGTGTATTCTTCGTGTCCTACTATTTTTAAATTTAATTCCCTAGAAACCCACTCAAGGATAAAAGTCCGACATTATCAATTAAACATCTAAATTTCTTAATTTTATTATATCCTAAAATATTAGCCGTGGTGGTTTGTAAATAGATATCATTATTAATTTTATTTTCCTGAGAAACAGAAGTTACAGCAGTATCTGATTTCGTTTCTATTTTACTGCTGCCACTATTACTACTAGTATTTACATGCAATAAACTATTATGCCTTCCTTTACATACATCGCATCGAATTTTTGAATAACAATTATAAACAATGTGATTATTTTTAAAGCATAAAAGCATTTCCTTTTCTGTTTCAGGGCATTTCTTTTTTCCTCGACAGATTTAATGCATTGCTCACTATTATGTCTAATTGGCGATGAATCACTTTGAAAATCGCAAAACACGCATCTAATTTCCTTTCCCCCTTCTTCTCCCACGCTTAATGCCAATGCAGCAGGATTTGTTTTCGGTTTCGAGAAGGCGCGCTATGAATTATGATCTTTATTGACGCTGTAATTAATTCACTTTTTTCTTCGTTCGAAATAGCTGTTTTTTTTTTCTCTAATTTCAATCTCATCTTTTAAAAACTGCAAGAGTTTAAAGCAAACTCGTCTTATTCGTCATTTTTATTTTGCCTATTATAATCTAAACCTATCGGGCATTAATTTCAATAAAATAGGAAACAAAAGACTCCCATAACTATTTAATTCTACTCCAGCTGTTTCGAGAGAACGAACATAACAATTATCACACAATTGACGCAATTCTTTTAACTGAGAACATGATTTAACAGGATGCATATTTAATAATTTATTTACATGAGATCTAACAATAATATCTTTCTGACCATATCTTTTTTTTTTTTTTAGGAGATCTATAGCAGTATCACAATTTGTTTCTGATAACGTTAAACCCTGAATCGAAACTAAAGCAGACCCTTTCAAAAATGATTTCAAATAACTGAATTTATCCGTTCTAGATAAATTAAATTATTTTCATCAATGGATCCCTCAAATTGTCCCCAAAACTCCTGCCAATTTTCATATTTACCATCAAATGGTTCCAACGTTAATTTTGGCAATCGGACACTCGCTTCGTTTCGTACATTTTATACCGATGGTTTATCGCTACAGCTGCTGACTCTGATTTTAAACGTGCATTTATTTTTGTTTTAAAAAGATATAATTTTTTCTCTTATTTCTTGGCTCGAAATTACTTCTGCCTTTCTAATCATCGAACTTTCGATTTGTGTATCTAATTCATAAATTTGTTCCGATTTCTCACATAATAATTGAAGAAGCTCATTTTGTGCCTCTTTGTCAATTACATCTAACAATAATTGCTCGTTAATCTTATTAAGCGTTCTCGTTAATAAACCCCTAATAGTTGAACGCTTTCGTTTTAATTTATCGAGCATCAAAGCACGAGTAGTTTCATTAACCACATTTTGAATTGACATTTTAACTTTAAATATGTTAGAACAAAAATAATCAAAGCTTCTCATAAGAATTAGAAATGAAATACTGCTCTGCTCTTATACCGAAATTATCATCATATCTAGTAGCATCCCGGGTTTCGGCACCAATGTTAAATATTACTTTACTAATGTCATTTTTATAATGAACTAATTTTAGACAAGTGTGAAATAAATCGATTTACCTTGAGCCGGTTCTTTGGAATTATATTTTCATTAATAACATAGACGACACGAAACACAAAAAAAAAAAAAAAACTGGGCAGAATCTATAGCAAACAAGAATTCAGGTGTCTGGCAACATTCTTCGGCGCCACCAGCGGAATATTTCTTATTTATCATTAAATAACAACATTACTCAATCTGGAAAATAGGGTCAGTTCAGGCAAGAGGGCAGTTCAAAGTTTGGATGTTAATTTCACTTTTTGCACATTTCACTAATGCAGGAGAAATTTTTAAGCAAATTAAAAGAATTTTGTACACAATTATAAAATTCATTAATCTAAAGATATATAATTTCCTTTAAAAATAATTATTAATTATTTTATCTAAAAGTAGTCGAAACATTTTTGAATTTTACACCATTTTAAAGTATGTCATTTTCAAGTACAAAATTTGAACGAAGTAGATCGAATTGTTTTCGAGTTAATTATAAACTTGATTTCTCGAGAACAATTTACCAATTTCATTTAAATTTTTTGTCGTTGAAAAGTACATACTTAACAGTAACATACTTTGCAATTCAAATTCCCTTCACTAGATAAAATAAATTATAATAATTATTATTTTACATGGAATTTCGGATAAACGAATTTTATAATTATGTGCTTTTTGATTCGCTTGGCAATTTCCAGAGATAAAGCAAAATATGTAAAAAGTGAAAATTATCTTGATCGAAGAGGTCATAACTGTTGTATAAATTATTGGGACCCTATTTTCCAAATTGCGGCTACCCCTTTCCCACAGTTCAAGGGTCAACAAACCAAATTTGTCAAGAAACTTAAAAAAAAATTTTTTTTTTTTTTTCATTCTGAGAAAGTACTTTTTTTGTGCCTGATTTCACAACTTAAAATATCATCAGCATTAACATATAAAGTTCTCAAACTTTTAAGATTGAGTATATGAAAATCCGTTCGTTAGATTATAACAAAAGTAATTCTGAACGGTTTATTTTGAGCAGCACAGTATATATATCAAGCTAAGTCTCCTTGAACTGTTGTTACATTTATTGGAAATATTAATCCATATACATTATTCAGCTTTAAGTGGACATAAACAAGGAGTAAAAAGGAACAAAATTACATAAACAACAAGGAAAGAACACAAAGAGATAAAATTAAAGTGTAAAAAAATAAAAATATAGAGGGAAGAATGAGGAGTACCCTTTAAGAGAGAGTTCTCTGGCATCCCAGTAAAGTTTACAAAGATACTCTTGAGATTCTTTGTCTAGTAAAGGGCATAGTGGTCTGAGTTCATGGTTCCCGATTCGGCACTCACTAGATGGAAGGATTCTGATGTTGAGGTGCTCTGCCAAGCAGTCATGGCCTGTTGAGAGTCTGAAGTTTGCCACGGCCTTCTTACGAGGACTGTTCTTCCAACTGTTTTGGATGTTAGCCCAGGGTTTTCCGATTGATTTTATTGCTTGGTTGCGCTTTAGGTCGGTCATAAGTTTCTCGACAAAATTGTTTACCATGTTTATATATATATATATATACCTGGTCTGTCGAGGTTTTTCTGAGAGGTACCCCTTTTGTGAAAAATTTAGACATAATTTGTGAAAATAAAAAAATCAACAATATGGATTTATCATTTCTTACGAGACACAAAAATAAAATTTTAAGAAAAAGTATTTGCTGAAACTATATATAATTTTATTCAATTATATGTAATTTTAATTTCACTTTCTATTAATTTTATTGTAAAAACATGGAAGATCATTGAGTATTTATTTCAGTTTTTTATTAAAGTCAAATGAAATTTTAGTTTTTACTGATTATAAATATTTACTGATTATAACTTTATAATAGGTAAGATATAAGTAGTATATGGGGCACTTTACGACGGAAGTGACGTCATTGTCAAGAGGTGCTTATTTCTGCCCAACCGGAAGTGTAAACTGTTTTGGTGGTGGGAACGTCTGTCTGGATGTGCTTATTTCTGCCCGCCTTTTGACCGGAAGTGTAAACTTTTTTGGTGGTGGCAACGTCTGTCTGGACATGCTTATTTCTGCCCGCCTGAAATCGAAACTTCGTCTGCAACGTCCTCGCAGGTCCAACAGGTAGTGGTAAAAGTTATTTCATAAAAAAAGTGATTGAAAATCAAATGATACAGCCTTTCCCAAAACACGTAGTATGGTGTTATGGCGTTTATCAAAAATTATATGATGAGATGCCTAATGTTGTTTTTCACGAAGGACTTCCATCCGATTTGAATCAATATTCAGATGCATTAATTGTGATTGATGATCTCATGAGTGAATTGGGAAATGATCCTCAATTGACCAAATCATTTGCAAAATTTTCCCACCATAAATCTCTTAGCATTATTTTTGTGGTTCAAAACATTTTTCATAAAGGAAAGGAAATGATTGCAAGCCTCTTTTAAAAAAGTGTTCAAAAAGAGAAATAAAAACTTTGTGTGAGTGTGTATTGTGTGGTAATATACCACTCACGAAATCTCAGAAAAATAAATTAACTCCTCATAAAGAAAATTTAAGAAAACTTTCTAAGAAGAAATTGCCATTGTATAAGAAGAAAAGAAATTCTTGTACAGAAAGGAGAAGGATTTTTATCATTTTTATTACCTGCAGCTATATCTGTCATTAGTTCTTTAATTCATGGAGTACAGTAAGAAATTCGTGTTGGTTCCGGAAGATAGAGTACAAGTAGCGGAACACTTATCACAATTGGATCAACAAATGAAAAATATTCTACAGAAAAAGGACTTAGCAGATGACGAGAAAGCAACTCTGTATTTACAAATATTGCAGAAATATACACACTTTTCAATTTTGAGGCCGAATAAATCAGAACATCAAACCGTTCAGCAGGAAATTCCGAACATAGACGATCCTCTAGTAGAGTCTTCAGAAGAGATCTCGTCAAATATCAAAAAAGAAACTGAAGACTTGGAGGGAAAAATTCTAACTGTTGTTCCAGTTCGATTTCAAGAAAAAGCTAAAGATATGTATAAATTCTTAAAAAATAATGAATCACTCCTTTGGAACACTAAAGGTGAAATTATTCATGAAGATAAAGCTGTTTCTGGAAGTAATATAGTAAATCTTATAAATGACTTTTTGCGAAATAGAAAATCAGCTCCAGTGGGGAGAAATGTATTTTTAAAAACAATAAATGATGTTCAATTACCAGCCAATTTAGATATAAATAAAAAATTGTACAGTAAAAATAAAATTGTTAAGAAACCTATGATGTATACTCGCAGAAGTGCTTGGGTGAAACTTTGAATAAAATGTTATTTATTTTATTAAAATGTATTTTGTCTTTATTGATCATTTTCACAGGTGAAAAAGTTTATATTATCAAGAAAAAATTACACCGTTTAATAATTAATACAATAAGTTTCAGAAAAATATATAGAATTTTCTGAAAAACTAGAATTTTTTTTTTTTTTTGCAAAAACATAAATATTTTCTTAAAAGATAGAAATTTTTTTTATAAAAAATAAAAAAATTTCTGAAATATTAGAAATTTCCCTCAAAAATAAAAATATTTTCTGAAAACTAGAAAAATTTTGTTAAAAAGTTTGAAATATTTTTACAAAACTAGCAGATTGTTTACAAAAACAAAAAAAATATATTTTCTTAAAAGAGGAAATTTTTTGCAAAAACATAAATATTTTCATAAAAGATAGAAATTTTTTATAAAAATAAAAATATTTTCTGAAAAACGAAAAATTTTGTTAAAAAGTTTGAAATATTTTTACAAAACTTGCAGATTTTTTACAAAAACAAAGAAATATTTTCTTAAAAGAGAAAATTTTTGCAAAAACATAAATATTTTCTTGAAATATAGAAATTTTTTTATAAAAATAAAAATATTTTCTGAAATGTTAGAAAGTTTCTTTCAATAATAAAAATATTTTCTGAAAATTTTGTTGAAAAGAAATAAAAATTTTACAATATTTCCTACATAACAATATTTAAATGTAAAATTTTATAATAATGACATGAAAGACACTAGATTTAGTTTCATTCTTTTTTTATTTTCTAAACACAAATCTTACACCATATTTTTTCTTTACAAATTGATACATCTGAAAATCGTTTACATATAATTGATTTGAAATATGATACATAGAATAGCTTTGGCAGCGTTTGAGTAAAAAGTAAATACAATATTGTCCACATACATGGGATGTAGGTGATTGAAACACTTTGGAATTCCATAGTACGTCCGTGTAGGAAGTGGTGTTCATGTTGTAAAATCCGGGAGGTTAAAAAAGGAGGTATGGGTCATAAAACTCTGTCTTTGATCATTCACAAATAACGCTAGCCAGTGAGTCCCAGGTTGTGATGAGTCATCTGAATTCGTGATAGCACATGTGTTTTCTTGGAGATCCGGAAGCGTATCTCTTGAATATACGCCTTGAAAGTAAGGTGATGTTATCTTATCTTGCGATAAAATGTAGAATAGTAGCAATCCATCCATTCTTCAATTTCCGAAGTCGAATAAAATATTTCTTGACTTGTTAATTTCAATCAAATTTTCAAATTCGGCAAAAACGATAACGCATACTGTTTTTTCTAGTGAGTTGGTAAATTTCAGTTCTAATCGCAAATTGCTATGTTTAATCAAATTTAAATGTTCTCCTGAACATAGATCTGGGGAGAGATTAAATCCAAATAATGTATTTCCGTTCTTGTAGTCTTCTCTGGAAATAAATATTCCTCTATCTTGACCCATTCGTTCCGTTCCATCAAATAGAGTTTGATAGGCACGAATGTATTGATTTTGTGAAAAGTTGAGTTCCAATGGATTATGGGGGACGGGCTGTCCATCTACATACACTCCAATAAAATTTAAATTGAAATGTTTAAAATCAAAAGGAGATTTTGTCAATGTTCCATGAAAAGCTTCATTATCTACACAACCAATAATAACTTTTTTCGGCATTTGACCCGAAAATATATTATCTTGAATAAAAGACATGCTCCCTTTAGGAATCGAGTACACTTTGCATAGGACTCGATTAATGGGGTATTTTGCGCTTGTTTTCTCAAGTGCTTTAGCATGACCAAGAAGCACTCCGGGGTTCACACGAACTTTTCGAATGAATAAAGAGACATAATCCAATACTACTTTAAATCTTGTAGACAAAATTCTGGCTTGCTTCGTATTAGTTTTATTTTCAAATCCACTAAATTGAGTAAAAGACGATCCTGATGAAATAAATCTGAATGAATGCAGCCAATCATATCTACTGTTGCGCTTTCTTTGAAAAAAGCAGTTCTTTTGTTTAAACCATCCTCAGAATCTTTATAAAATAATTCAGCAGTTAATTGAGATGTTTTGCTATCATGTCCATGGTTAAGAAGAGTTTCAATATAGGCCCTATAGGGATAGGCATTACTTGAATTGGAAACTATACGATCGTTTAAAGATACATCTACTTGAGAAAATAATGAATGTAGAAACAAATTCACAGGTCCTATAACATCATCTTTAGTGATAGCTGTATTGTTCGCTTTTACTATTTTTGCTTTCACATACAATTGTGTTTGACTGAGATCTATGTAATCTTCTACACTTCCAGAGACGTGAAACTCTACGGGAGCATTATCAAAAACGTTAGAAAGAGGATGAAATTGTATCCATTGACCATCTTGAATAACTGTTTGAGTTCCAGGTAAAGTAAAAAGTTCCAATTCCGATTTTACGCACTCAGGAGAATCTTTCAACAAAAATGCCATTTTATGGATCAAAAATATCACGTCCACTCACTTTGCGTGCTTTGGATGAAATGAATCTTTTTTGCTTTTTACGCTTCCTTTTATAGTTTCCTTTCCCGACCATAGACTGCACTTTATCAATAGCTTTTTGTGCTAGATTTTTTTCCACTTTCTTTAGTTCTTGTTTTGACGGCTTCCTCAAAGTTTTCTCCAGATAATACATCAGATGCTACTCGAGTTCCTGTTTTTAAAACTTCTTCTCCAATAGTTTTACCACCTTTTACTAAAAAGGGCAGTGCTGCTCTAAATAATCAACGAAATATACCGCCATGTCCGTAGCCTTTTTGGAAATTAATACCTTTATAATAGGGAAAACCGGAGCCAATTTGACTCGCATAATGTTCTTCGAATTTTTCAGCACAACAAACGTACGGTACACTCATCTTAACGTCTTCTCTTCAAATGAATGTTCCAAAAACGCATCGTACTATTTATAGTATTTGTCTCATGCGGAAATGTAAAACTATAATCACTTTACCACTTTCAAACGGTACGAAATCACCTGAATTCAATCTGAGCTCCATTTGAATAGTTTGAAAAGAGTGCCTCGTTAAAGGTAAGTATTGAGGTCTGTCATAATACTGACTGATTGTTTCACCATCATATCCTTTTATTCGAACGATCCGCAGTAAAGGAGCTTGTGTATCTCCGACAATTTGTGGTGAAATTAAATCTGAGTAGAGGTAAAAATCGGAAAAAATAGACCACGCGTCAGCCACAAATTCGCTTTTCCGGTTACCCGTAATGACTGCGTCACGTTGGAATCCTAACACTTCACCTAACTTTTCTAAATGAAGGGTGCAGCCTTGAACGGCGTTAATTTTTACTCGTTTCGTAGCTTTATTGTAATTTATTGTAAACCGACTAGGATTTTTAGGTAAAGCAAGTTGTATAGCTGATACAATATCGAACATTGATTCATAACACCCCACATCAATTGTTTGCTTAACAGTCGATATGATATTACCATTACTTATCTTGTATTTAAAATAATTGTTACTTTCATTTACGTTCAGCCAAGAATGGGGATAGATGATTTCAGATAGGCCTACCTCCCATTCACCTTTTAGATTTACTGGTATCGGTAACTGCGTCTTAAAATGAGAAATTTTGTTGTTAGGAAAAAACTGCGTGGAGCTATCAGAAGGTAACGTGACGTAGAAAGACATTTTCGAGAATGAGACTTCGGAGGTTAAGTTTCACTATTTATACTTTTTGAATATCACTCACCCAGGCATTAAACTTTTCAGGATAGCCTAAAAATTTACCAAAATATTCGGTGCTTCCACCTTTCTTTCTCTTTTTGATAACTTTTTCTACGGGATAATAACCCCAGTTGACTACTTTTTGTAATTCTTCTGCATAAAAAGTACCATCTATTGCTTCATTCGTTAAATCTTTCAATTTATACACTATAGGATTTCGATGAACTATTTTATCTATGACAAATAATTCTCGGGTCCAATTATTTTCACATCCTTTCTCACCATCATATCACTATATAAATTATTCCAAACTTGTTTTTGATTGTCGATATTCACTGAGGCTGGTTCCATTTTTATACTTCTATGCTTTGTATGATTATAACTATGGATTAATTTAGACACATTAGCTTATACAACACTTTTTAATAAATAAAAATATTTATACAGTAAAACTTAAAGTTTATGACCACAAAATGAAAAAACCCAATTTCCCCCGGGTTTTTTCAATAAAACCCAGACGGGTTGGGTTTTTTCAAAGCCTGAAAAACAATAAAATATTTAATTAGAAAAGCTTTGATCAATATTTTCTAATCATAATCTTAGAAACATATAAGTTTTAGTTGTTGCGCTCTTATCCAAATTATACTTCAGTTTTTAAAGTTATTTTAGAGACTAACACATTTTGATATTTTTGACAATTAAATTTTCCTTTTTTATCTATAAATTTTTTTAAAATAATTTTCAGGAAACAAAAAATTCTTTAAAGAAGTTTTAATAAACATATAAATCTCTATTTTGCATTTGAGCCTTTAGTGTCTATTTTAATTTTCCTTTAGTATACTCTTGTTACATAACAAACACATATCATACTTTATACATAACACATAGCTTACTTGATATCTGACACATTTAAAAAAAAAAATTGTAGTAGTAACGAATAACAATCATTCCTGTACCATAAACTAAATCATCTTATATTAAGAACTTTTATATAGAGAATTATATTACAAGACTGGATTAAATTCAGGTAAATAGAATATCATTGTTTTCAGAAATTGAAAAGTTAAACTTATTTCTTTTTTTAAAATTGTTTAATATTTTCATACTGCTTATTTTACTTTTAGACATAATTTTAAAATCTATATAACCTTTTACAATTCACTTACATTAATGTTTTGATAAATTATGTATTCTTATATCATTTTGAGCACAATTTTTAATGTTTTAAAGCGAATTAACTGTTAATATATATATATATATATATATATATATATATCAATTAACCTCTTTTTTATTAGCCCTCCCACCCCACTTTTCTGTAAAGTTCCATAATGAAGGACAATTTTAAAGTTTCAAGCTTGGCTTCAGTATTTAGAGGAATCGTATTTTTCGCTGAAAAAAAGGCAAAAGTACAGGTTAGTGGTCCCCAAGATGTTTCAGAGAGGAAAAGGATGCTTTGGCACGCTTGTGTGAAAAATCAATTTGTTACACTTTCTTTACTGGTCTAGTTTTGTAGTTCAGATCTCAACTGTTTGCTGACTATGTAGGTGGTCGTCTCGCCTGTTAAGAAAAACCAATGGTCATTTTGTGATGGGATATGGGCAATACATAGCCTTTTTTCCGTTTCCGTGGGATCGAAATATAATATAACACAATAGCAATTTAGTTCTGTTTTGTTCCAGTTCATTTACGTCGCACTAGAGCTGCACAATGGGATATTTGGGATGGTCTGAGAAAAATCCCTGAGGATGATCCGAACATATGCCATCACAATTTTGATCCTCTGCAGAGGGGATGGCACCCCCTCTTCGGTACCCCGACGACCTGCTCGCTAAGTCGTACTGTAGAACAGTTTTTCTGAAGACCAATTCCGCGCACCCTCGGTCCCTACGCAGACTGATCCAAGTGGTCACCCTCCCCCGCACACTTACCGCAGCCAATGATGCTTGACTTCGGTGACCTGCTGGGAAACGTGTCCTAACGATCAGTCCACTGCGGGACCAATAGAAATTTAGTTTAAACCATGAATGCATGATAGAACTAATATGCGAATTAAAATATTCACAAGAAATATTTCTAGAAATTTTTTTTTTTCTTCATTAATACTTTGTGGTGCTCCTTTACCTCAGGTGCCATACGCACGTGCTCAGTTTGCTTAATGGTTAATCCAGCCCTGTGCACAAAGAACAAACAGTTATAAACACGTAAAAAGAGGCCAAATTGGAACTACTAAAAAAGCGGGTTCTTTCTAAATCTAGTAGCCATGTCACTTTTTTTAACAAGACATCTCTAAGTAACTAAAACAAATTTTCACTTCAAACTCATCAGAATTACTTAATATCATTAAGAACTTATGGAGTACTGCTCAGCAGAGTGCCTGTATAGCTCAGACACTCTACTGCTCAGCAATTAGATTATTTATTTCTCTTATTAAAAACAAATTTATCTTTTTGAAAATGTCTCGCAGAATAAGCTGTAGTTATCAGCTAACCGGATAGCGCAGTTCAAGAGATCGAACATCATCCATTTATTATTTGGAAAACAAAAACTCTCTTTTTCCTTTTAAAAAAGAAATCTTTTGTTCCGCTTTTTTCAACAAAAAAAAAAAGCTTTTATAACGAAGCTTACATAAAAAGTAAGTTTTTTTACAACACTCTTTGAAGGAAAAAGGAGAAACTCTTAAATCACATAGTGTTCGCTAGATGGCAGTATCATAGGAAATAGTCATTCTCATTTTAAATTTATCATTTGTCATCAAACCCGAAGTGGTGTTTCTTTTTCGACTTCATTCTTCTACCTTTGATTGATTTTCTTCATGGCCAGTGATGGAATCGTCCAATATTCCGCAACAGTTATGATTAAACGAAACTAAAATTTTGTGTCTTTTTGAGAATTAGAAAGTAGGTAATGTATTAAAAGAGCAAAAAAGTTTTTAATTATGTATTACCTTAACTCAGACATGTATAAATTAATAAGAGATTATATATATTAATACAATTAAGTATAAGTGATTTATTAGTAATCATTCCTCTCAAAACGTCTAGAATATGAACAAAAAAACCATTCGCTTAAATATCAAAGAAATAATCAAAGCATGAAATGCTGTTTAGTAAATAAAACTTAAAGGAAATCTGACAAATTCAACAGTTCGTTTATATTTATCCAAAGAAAGAAATACTGATGAATAATATATCTAGCTGTAAATCCCTCTTTATAAAAATTTTAATCCAATTAAAATTGTGATACTTAAGTAAGCTGAAGATATAAATATTTAGTTATATGTGCTTGTTCCTATCATATCCTTCAGGTCTCACAACCCTGATGTTATATTCCATTTTTTTTTTTTTTTTTCATTAGACTTATTTCACTCTATCACCATTTGGGGATATTTCCTCATGAGATGGGGAAACAGGGATCCAATTATTAAAGAGGACAAAATTGAAAGCCACAATATATCTTTAACATAAAAAAAAATTATCTTATATCAACAAAAATATTAATTATTTTTATTTCTGTCTTGTTTTTGACTTTAGCAAATTTAAATCAATAATGGAAATTTTGTTTACTGGTCTGAAATATTGTTGAGGAGGGTAGCTTTTAGAGATTTTTAATTATTGTGAGGGACATTTGCCCACCTTCGTCCTTGCCAAGGATGCCCATCTAGGATAACCTTGGTGTTTAACCATGTAGGGTACCCTTTCATTTAATCATATTTCCATATTGTGATCCGCAGCAGAATAATAGCCAGGTCTTGACAACTTCTGGGTAGAAGCCTGTGAGAAATTTTAAAAAAATCACGGAAAGGGACCGAATGGGGATATTTCTGTATCATGATCTGTTCCTCCAACTGCAATCGCCACAGCACCAACATATTTTAAGCTTGCAATTTAAAAAAGAAACATAGAGGTTGCCCAGGGGTAGTTAGGAGTTATATTCTTCGAGTTGGTTCCAGTTTCTGATGGTTATTATGTTTTTATAAATACCCTGCAATAACTGTTCCCATAAGGTTAAAGGATTCATTCTTGTCTGAAAAAAATATTTATTAAGGTTGAAATAATTATTATTACATTTTTATTACATTTATTACATTATTTATTTTATTACATACTTTTATTACATTTGTATGCCTGTAAATCAATCATTTCTTAGAAATGTCAATTTTCAATAATCAAATAATTTTGTATGTTTATTCTAAGGGGTGCACATCCTTTTTGAGTGAATGGCCAATTGCACAGTAGGTTGAATAACAAAGGAGGTTCGCACACATATTAAGGCATGTTTAAGACAAATAACAAAATTTGAAAAGCACTAATTTTTTTATCAGTAAGCCTGGAATTTATCAGTAATATTTTCAGAATATTAAATGCTGTAAATTTTAAAAAATACTTTTTATGATTAAAATTCATTTAAAAATGAAAAAAAACTGGTACTTTTTTTTAAAAAAAAAATATTCTCTTTTTATAAACATTGATATATTCAAAAATTTTTAAAAACTAAATAAAGAAATGTTTTTTTTTTTTACAAAGTTTACTACAAAAGTTAGTACAATCTTAGTTGTTTCTTAGTACAAAAATCGTTTTAAAATAAATTCAAACTTTGAAAGAAAAAATAATAAAAATCTTCACTGAATGAAAGTATGAAAAATAAACCAATAAATACGTATTTTGATGTTTTAAATAAATTCGAATTCAAAATTTTAATTAACAAAATTTTTAAAGTTTATACAAAAACCAAAGATTAAAATAAAACCATTATAGTAAAAATAAAATTAAATAATTATTTGGTATTATACTTTAGTTATTATTTCTATTTCTTGAATTATTAAAGGTTTCATGATTTTTTAATAGGAAACGTTTTCTTTTTAGTTTTTTTTTTCTGAAAAAATCACCCAAGTTACAAAAATGTAAAAAAAAAATTACAAACAGTGAGCCGCTTAAAAATCCGCGTTTCCGATATTTCTCGAATGCATTTACATTGTACTAAAATATCGAGATTCTGTATATCCGAAAAAAAATAAATATATTGACAATGAAATAAGACACAAAATTGTATCAATAAATTGTTATTTGAATATAAGTTTAAAAACTCACATAACGTAATAACATCGCAGGTGGAAAAAATAGGATCATCAAAATCACGTGGTAAAACGTTGCAATAATTGCATTAAAGAAATCATAATTACGATGAAATCAGCACAATTAAAGCGTGTCAATGAGTAATTATTTAAATGTGTTATCAAGGCTCTTAAGATTGAGTCCTGCTACATAATCACAGGGGTTTGTTTTGGTTTTTCTGAGAGGTACGTATTTTGTGAAAATTAAAAGTTATATTAAAAAATCAACTCAAAAATAGGGTAAAATAAGTAAATATTGTCAAAAATATTTAAATATTTTTCGAAAATATTATTGTAAAACTACCGTTTTTCCTAAAGTTGAATGAGTGAAAGTACCGCTAAACGGTAGTAAATTTGCCCTGGACAGACCCCTAGATCATTCCATCAAATGTCATTCAGTGGCTTTCACTTCAATTTAGCCTACTGTTTATATAATAAAAATAATCTATTCCTTAAAAATATGTGGAACAAATATATTTTTGTAAAATTATTTTTATTAAATTCAGATCTCTTCTGTATGCAATTTTGATAGTGTTAAAAATTTTGTTCTTATGATACAAAAGACATCATTTTTTTACTTATATTAAATTTTTTTAAATTCCCATTCCATTTATTTTATGCTCAGTAATTTTGAAACAAATTATTGAATTGTAAAATATTGGTTCTAGAAATATTCACTATGTTTTACTAAAAAAAAAAATTTTTTGTTATGCTTTGTTTGAGGCAAATAACTTTGGAATCTTTAATTTTAATCCATAGGACCTCCATTTCAAGCTTTCTCAATGATGTACAGTACAGTGAATTGGATCCAAACTTTATCCCTGACCCAGTATCAGTATTCCAGGTGTACTCTGGGATTCCGGGTTTATCGTATCATCTCTCTAGAAGCAGGGCATGTGATTTTCTTTGTGGAATTCCGCATTTCTCTTAACCATTAATTCGCGGACTTCCTTGAATCAAAACTTATTCAACAAAATTTTCACCGCAATCTAAAATTTACATTTATAAACCATTGCTAAATCTCGTCAACGAGACGTTTTCTTGCACGTGACTCCTCTGCAATTTTATTTATTACTTTTTATTTTTTTTTGGTTTGTTGGATATTCGTCGTTTTTTATATTTGAAACTTTGTCAGAATCCGCTAATATCGTGATTCATTATTCACTCGATTTTAATATCAAACGTCGATTTTCAAATTTCCCCGATTTAAAATTCGAACCTCTAGATTTGCATTCGCGGGATTTAGAAATCCAATATCGCAATTTGTATTTACACATTTTTGAAATTAATATCGCAATTTGTAATTAATATCGCAATTGAAAAATCCAACGACGCTAGTTGTATTCACAGGATCTATAAATCTTGCATCGTGATTCGTATTTACGCGTTTCAAAATCCAATATTGGGATTTGTAATATCGCGTTCCTAAGTCCACTATCGCGATTTGTAATTTCACGTTCCACTTAATCACTTGTGTTCCACTTAAAATACAATAGCATGATTAATATTCATATGATTTTTAAATCCAATTTTGTGTGATTCTTGTTAGAACTAAATTATTTCTTAAATGAGTTACTATAAAAGCGTAAAATACTTCAGTGGTAAGTAATTTATTATAAATCTTAGCTCAAAAAATTATATAAATTGATGTCTCTTTATCGAGTTTTTGCTTATAAAATTGTCAAGGTTTTTCTCTTGTTCCTGGCTCTTTATAGCGCATGAACTATCAACTCAAGAGGAAAGATCTTTCTACATTGGAGAGAAAGAAAATAAGTTCAAACTAAGGAAATTTCAGCATTTGGAATTTTGTTTATCCATCATTTTCTATACATTAAATTATAATTGAATTTGAAAGAGAATTTGCAGATATTTTGCTACTTTAAAGTATCCTTTTAAACTTTTGTTATAACTTTAAAAATCTTGACCATTACTATTTTTAATGATTTTTTTTATTCTATAGGTGGAGTGTCTGAATATAGGAACAAGCAATCATTCACCATACAGAAAGTAAAAAAAGAAGAATTCAAAAAGATGCCTTCTGATGATTCTACATCAAATTCAGGCACTACTGATCGTTTACAAGAAAGTACCACTTCAGGTGGTCTTCAGGTACAAAGTAAAATTGTATGTATGTTTCGTACAGACCTTAGAGACATGTTTGTGTTGATGTTTAAAAATATCTATTATATAGCATCAATAATATGCAGCAACACTGATATAACATTCAGTCTAATTTCCTGCAAAGTTATAGTTTTAAAAGAATATCTTAAATATTCTAATGTGTTATTACTATATTTATTACGTTCTGAAAAATTGAATATAAAATTATGTTTTAGATTTTTTTTTAAAAAAAGTATCAGCAAATATGCTCCATACTTTTAGTTTTTCAAAAGCCTTTAAAGGTGCTTTTTATATTCGTTGTTTTTAAAAAGTGCTAAATTTTCCCTTTTCAAAAATTAGATTTTGTTTCTTTACCATGTCGATTTTCGCCACTTATTATGCAAAAGCATGGTTTTCACATTGTTCTATTCAACGTTTTCACAGTTCATTCAACCACAATTCATTTCGGCCTATTGTCGGTCCATAGTGTATGCAAGCGGTAATCATTTTACATGTTTTATAAGTTCTTGCGAGTCCGCACATGGCTCTACTGAGCTAAGTTTGGTGAGATTCTTGCACTCTCGTGTGTAACTCTGCTGCATTTTTCTAGTTTTTCTCCATTTCAGGCTTCATTTTCCTCCCTCTGATATTGAACCGAAATATCTCTCCATCTTTTTATGGTGGCTTATATAATCAAGATAAAGAGTTCTTTGTCAGAAACTAGTTATTTTATCATGATCACGTAAAGTGTTTGAAAATTATTTTGCATTTTGTTAATATATATAGTGCTTAAAAATATTTTTTAAGTGCTCAAAAACTACTTAAAAGGCGATTATTTTTGTGAAAAGGTGCCCTGAATCTTAAAATTCTTTCAGCCTCCAAAAAACTCTTTTTTTTTATTTTTATTATTTTTTTTTTTTTTAACTAGTTGCATGCAACATGTAGCTAAATCAATTTTACGTTTGAGGCCAGATGCTAAAATTTGCAAGTCGAAAGAATATCGCATTTAAAAAATCAATTTTAAAGACCGTATTGAAATTCCTCGTGCTAATAAATAATGAAAAACAATTTAGAATGAAATTGCTTTGAATTGAGTGAGTCTGCTCAAAACAGTGTGTCATTATGCTATTGTACGACTAAAAATAGTGGAGATAATTTGTAGCAATAAGTGCTGAATAAAAAATCAGCTAGATGACACGAATTTACACTGAAATGGTCGTGGATGGAGTTCCATATAAAAATGCAATTACTCAAATTCAAAATTCCTCTATCGTTACAGTGTCATATATAAAATGTCAGGTTCTTAAAAATTAGTTGGAAATTTCTAATAATAATTGCTGGATAAAGCATAAAAAAATTTGGCAAATTTAGAAGAAAAGTAATCATATTGAAAAGTGATTATTTAAATATGTGATTAAAAATTTTACAAGTAATAATTTTCTATTAAAAATATTGGGATGTCAAAAACTATGTAGCAATGCATCATGGTAACTGTAAAAAAACAAAAAGAACTACAAGCCTATAAAATTATTGCTAAATCTTCATGCCTGAAGGGTATTAAAAAGAGATAGCATCTCTTGAAATTTGTGTGGCAATCAAGTTAATGAATTTGAAAGAACCATAGAAAATTTTTTTACAATGGAAGCTGTCACATTTTTTTTATAATTTTGGGCACTTTACTTTTAAAGTTCTATTGTCTTGGGGTAAATATCCAAAATTCATAATTTTTCTGCCTACCCTGAGCAGCTCAGACTGAATCTTATAGTGTATTTACATAACTGTCAAGTCTCCTGTATTTTAGGACTATCTCCTGTTTACCCGTATATTCTGAAATTTCTCTGTATTTGTTGTTCTTGGTGGTATACAGATCACACATTAGAGTCCCCTTACCACCTGGCTGACCGCGGGAGTTCTTCGTGGTTTTCCTCTCCACGTAACGCAAATCCGAGTAAGTTCCATTCAAAAGTCCTCCACAAAAGCAAATTTCTCCCAATAATTGATCCAGGTGTTCCCTCGTCTTCTGGATCGGGTTCGAAATGACGAGGCTACGGAGTTAAACACGCGTCGTCGTAATCCCCAAACCGGGTCGGTGGTTCAACAACGGTCATAAAATAATAATAAATAATGGTTATAAAAAAATCTTGTTTAGATTAAGGTTTATATTGCTAAATGTAAATGCTTCTTTGATTTGAATTTCTCTTTACATGAAAATTTTATTTTATTTCATTTAATAGTATTCATTGATTGGTGGCCACAATATTTGGGAATGGCTGTTTCTTGTGATTGGAACTTGGAATGTTGCTATTCTTCAGGCTTCATCTGGTGTGGCTCTTGCACAGTGTGAACTACGTCATACGCTCTTGTCTGCAGAATTTTCTACAGAAGTCATTGTTATATTGGTTTCAGGTGAGCATTTTATTCTATCAGGTAAAATTTCCAGCTAATATTAAGAATTACTAGATACTATATCATCGAGCAGCGGAACAGGGGGGAGGGGCTTCTTTACATTTTGTAGATTATGAGCTCCTTCTAAGATTACACTTTTCCACTCCATCTTTATGTAATGAAATTTACAAAAAAAAAAAGGATTATTTTATTGTGTCTAAATTAAAAACAAAATGTCTCGATTTCAAGGACCCGGTGAATACTGATCGGGAGTGATTGTATTACGGATTTTTCGTTTCGTCCCTCCGAGTCTAGAAACTAATAGTGAGGCATGAGACAATTGATTTGCGGAATTCCACGCATCGGAACTCGTAATCCGATGAAATTTTCACCGCAATTTAAAACTTAAAGTAAGAATTAAGCTATACCAACTACAATTTAAATTTTGAAACCTTCACCGAATCGCGTTAACGATATGTTTTCGAACACGTGACTCTTTCGCGATTATAATTTTTGGTTTGGCAGATTTTCATTGTTTTTAAGGTTTGAAACGACGTCGGAATCCTCTAATGTCGAGATTCGTATTCGCACGATTTTATTATCCAACATCGATTTTGGTATTAACCTCATTTAAAAAGCTTACGTCGCGATTTATATTTGAGTTAGTTTAAAATCCGACGTCACTATTCCTATTCACTGGATCTAAAAAATCATGTGCATCGCGATTCATATTTACACAATTTAAAAATCCAATAATGCGATGTGTGTTTTTGCGTTCTTAAAATCCAATATCGTGATTCATATTCGTGCAAATTTTAAGACCAATATTGTGATTCTTGTAAGAACTAAGTTTTTTTCTTAAAAAGAGCTACTATAGAAATGTGATATTCTTTATGGAGGAGTCTTTTAATGATATAAAAAATTACATTAACTATGAATAGTATATAAATTGATGGAGGTTTTACATAAAAACTTTTAAGGGTTTTTCAGTTTATGTCACAATCACCCCTAACTAATGTATAGGAGTGCTCTGCCCACTCTTGAGATGTGATCACTATGTAAGATATCTCCTAAGTTTTAATTGTTAAAAATTCACACAACCAGGTGCTGCAGATCTTCTTTCAAAAATTTAGAAAACTGATACTATATGTACTAGATTTTCATTCATGAGCCAATAACAATAACTAAATTATGAATTTCATTATTGTATCACAGTATTGCATATTATAACATTATTATAGCTGCATTTATATACAGAAATCTCAAATAAGCAAAATTTCGGAATTTTATAAATGAGTAATATTAATTCATTTGTTTTTAACAAAAAAATAATAGGAACATTAAAATTTCTATAGTAGTGATAAGATAAGGATTTATCTAACCAATCTTTTGTCAATTATTTTTATAAAATTAGATTTGGAAGAAAATAAAATTATTTTATTTACTTCACTTTGTATTTGCATTTTTAAGATCAAAGGTATCCAAAATTATAATTTGTTCAAAGGAATTAAAAGTATAAAAAATTATTCTTCGTGTTTTATTTCATTTTACGACCGTCGGTGAACGGCTGACCCGATTTTTCGAGTTTACGATTACCGATGTTCTACTCCGTAGCCTCGTCATTTGGAACACAATCCAGAAGACGAGGGAACTCATGGATCAAGTATTGGAAGAAATTTGCCTTCGTGGAGGACTTTTTGATGGAACTCACCCGCATTTGTGTTATGTGGAGAGGGAGACCACGGCTAGCTGGATGGCAAAGGGACTCTAGCCTGTGATCCACTGAGGATATTTCTCGTCAGCACTGTGGTCGGTGCAAGCCAGATGTGGAATTGGAACTGGGCTCACCTCTTCGGAAGGCCCTGAGCCACTATGGCTCTATTCTTCATGTCATAAGACCAGGCCACTGACAAACATACACAAATGTTTTTTTTTGGACAAAAGTTAATTTATAAATCAATCTATGATAAATATTAAAAAAATATATCTATGCAAAAATAGGTGTCATAGTGGTACAAATAGAAAAGGAGAAAATAATTTCAACAAATGAAAATGTAAAAAAATAAGCAAAACTCAAGACTACCTTAGCACAGAATATTCTTTTAAAAGAAAAATAGAGCAAGAAGAAAAACCAACTAAGAACTTATTTACAAAACTAAACACCTATCTGAAAAGTTCTTATTTATAGTTTACTTAAGGACATATATTTTTCTCTAAGTTATCAAGACTGATGAACTAAAATTTTATTCCAAAAATGTAATTAAATTTTTATTTCAAAATGTATTTATTCTATAAAAAAAAAAAAAATCTATGATAATTTTTATCATGTTTTAATATTTAGAGCACTGAAAAACTAAAATGACTTTTTCTGCAAAATATTCAAGTGGATTTTAAAATATTTGGTTTGAAATATCAAGATTTATCTTTATCTTGTTCTAAAATTCATTATTTCTCTTAATTTCTAAGAGTGTCCAATCATTATATATATGGTTCAAGGATTCATTGTTGCCAATTCAGGCATGTTTTGAAATTTAATCAACCATTTTAAATTAAATTTTTATTTATGGTGATGAATTCTGAGATAGCGTATCATGGCATAGTATCTCTTTTATTTGATTTTAAAAATGATCCATTCTAATATGCCACCAAAATGTTAAAAGGTATTTTTGTTTCTGAACATCCTAGTTTAAAATATTTTTTTAGGAGGTTTTGAGCCCAAGTTTTAATTTAGTATTGGTATGATTAACTAATTGATAGTGTAAAAAGTTATTCATGCAACATTGATCTTTACTAATTTTTCAGTACTCTTTTAATAAAGTTTAACTGGTTAAAATTTTCTGTTTTAAACAAAGTAATTCTTAAGTAAAAATAGTTATTATTATTTTGCCTAAATCATTCTTAAGTAGAGCAATGTTTTAAAATTATTGTGTTTTAGTGGTTGCTCTTGGATTTGCTGTGTATGGAGTTCATGAGGAGCACCAATATGACATGTTTCTCCACATTGTTTTTGCCACCATTGCTGATTTTTTCAGTTACTTTGCTGCTGAGAAGAAATGTCACTCTTGTTTAAAACTTGTAAGTATGCTCTAGATTTCTTTGAGGATTCAGTTTGTGGGAGATGTCAACCTTCATCTATAACAAGGTACCCCTCCATAGAATAGAGTTAACGTGTCTTATATACTAGTGAATTGGAATTGTATTTTTGTAGTGGTAGATATGCACTACAGTACTACCCAATCAGAATTATGTTTGACAGAATTCGATGAACGGATACCACTCGTTGATTCATTGCTGTTCTACAAGAAGCCGGGAGAACTGTATTGAGATCGGCATATTTTTTTTAGTGCTGATCCTGAGAGTTGTATTAAGTTCACAGTCGTGGTCGCTCCCGTGTTGCCTTCGGTAGTCGAGTGTATACGTTGTACGGGATCGTGACTAAGAAGCAGCAGTGTGAGGAGGACAATGTCGCAGTCACGAGTAGCAAGTCAACTGTTCAATGTGGATCATCCATCAAAGTAGATGTGTTCAGATTGAAGTGGGCGTTACTGTCGAGGTAGACACGTCAACTCGATTCTACGATGAGGTTCCTTTTCGTAGACAAAGGTAGACATTGTTGATAACAACTCTGGCCTCAGTTTCAATCAATTCTCATATAAAATCTTTACTTCATTTTGCTTATATTTATTATTATTAATTTTTGAAAATGAATTAAGATGTTCTGTTCAAAAAGTTTTCTCTCAAAAAGAAAATGATGCATCCTCTTTGCACCTGCTTTAAAATTATCTCAATTAAAATGTATTTAATCATTTAGAATTAATGAGATTGCTCTTGTGAGATAGTCGGTGTATTTATTGCCAGCAATTTTTCTCCAAATGGTAGATTCATCAAAACATGCTTATTTGTTCATTTATTGTTTTTTTAAAATGTATATTGCTGTAACATAACTGCATTGTTTTAAATTTCATCACATAATAAAGAAACGTACCTTGAGTCAATGAAAATGTTTAATAAATCACTTTGTAATAATTTTTTTTATATTTTAGGTTTCATTTTATGTTGCAGTTTTATTGACTGTTACAAATAGTTTTGTTGCTTATAAAGCTACTCATGCTTCAGACTGGACAGAATTTAAAATAATTGGTGCTTCTGAATCTCTTGCTGGTCAGTATGGTTCTCTTAGCTTAAAAGTTAATCATGAATATACAATTTTTAATGAATGAATCAGGATCTGAGAGCCACTTGGAAATGAATGTCAGTGTTTATTCTTCAAATCAAATGAAAAATTCTCAAGCATGCAGAAATGCAGGAAAAACAAGAATTTCATTTAAAAAAAAAAAAAAAAAAAAAAACCGACTCTTATGATTTATATTTTGATTTAAATCTCTATGTTGTCCAAAGCATTACATGAAAGAAATTTATATTTAATGAAAGCAAAAAACAGGGTTTGTACGGACTCCTTATACTCCTTAGAAATTCCTTGGAAATAAAAAAAAGTCTCCAAGGAGTACTTGGATGTACTTAGATTTCCAAATTAGTCCTTAGAAACTCCTTTGATTTTGCGTTGCATAGATGGATTTACTAAGTCCGCTGATAAATTTGCTGTTCAAGCAGGGAAACAAAATTATAGGACTTAGCTGTCAAAATCGAATAGTTTAAGATAAACTTAAAAAGAAAAAAAAAATTGAATTGCTAGAGTTAGAAGAAAAAAATGACAGCTAATAATTTTAACTTTACATTTTACAAGCTAACTTAATTAATGATTTACTGTGATTTTTTTTGGTATAAAATGCCTTAGATTTCCTTATGTATTCAAATTTAAAGATATAAAACTTTAACAAGATTTATTAAAATATTTGAAACTGGAAAATGTATTTATTTATGTGTGAAAGTGATAACTTTATTTATTTTTCTTGATGAAGTTTGACAAAGTCAAAATTTATTTCAAAAGGGCTGAAAAAAATATCTTATGCAAAATATATATTTTTGCAAGTTCTTTATAGTAGCTGCTTTTTAATTCAAATAAAACTGTCTAGTTATCTTTTACACAAAGTTTTTAAATTTTTGATAAGTCCTTAAGATTTTGGACTTGTTGGATACTCCTTGGATTTCTTCTTCTGATATGAACCCTGAAAAAATTTTATTCGACAAGCAATTCAAGCTTTTGAAATGCTCGAGAATAACGATAGAGCGTTATATTATAAAGGTTAAATTATAAAGGCTCATTTTAAAATTTGACTGTTTTAATAACACAAAATGTTTGCCGTGGAAAAAGTGTATCGATAGCAAAGTAATTCCGAAATCTTTAAATCAGATTAATGAATTACAATAATTCATGATAAACAATTCTGATCAGAATATCTTTGGAAGCGGAAAATCGTCATTGCTTTTTACAGAGAAGATCTTTTTGACATTCTCATGTATCTGAGAGACATCCATGTTTTCAGAAACACAGAATAGTTTGAAAACTGTAATTCTGCTAAAGCTGAAACAGGGTTGCACAGGGAAAACCTGGAAAATACAGAGAATTAAAAAAATCATCTAAAATAACAGAGAATTTTTTCCTTATAAAATGGGAAAATGTAGGAAATTTTTATTTCTTCTTTTACAAAATGTTACCTCTGCAAATTATGTTTTTTTTAATTTTTTTATTTATTTATTTATTTATTTTTATTATTTTAAAGGATACTTTAGCTATACCATACTATTTCATTTGCTGTATTATTATTTCTTTTTATGTATATTAAACTGTTTTTCAAGCAATTAAAACTAGTAATCCTAATATAGCTCACACATTTGCAGGTTGTGTTTCCTCTTAATATAGTGTGTGCGCAGGGATCTTCGTATTTGAGTGGTAACCCTGTGAAAAAGGCCTTATGAATTCACAAACGAAAGAGATTAAAACATCTTAAATATTTTTTTAACGTCTAAAAGACTGGAATCCAAGGACCAATGGATATAATAACAACCAGAGTGCCAAATGAAAAACAAGAAAGTAGAAGAAGCTAGGAAAAAAATTATTCGGAAATATTTAAAAAATAAACCATGTAAAGCTTCTTCATACCTCCTATTTTAAGTTCTATAATAATTACTTTGTTCTTCTAAAAATGCTTTGAATCGCATAGTTATTTTTAAACAAAAAAGGGGCAAAGGAAACATTAAGTTTTTCCTCCTTAAATCTGGTTGTTACTTCATTTGTCTTTAATGGGTTTATATAGAAAACCTTACTGTTGCGACCCATTTTGGTAGTCCCATTTTTTGTACCGTAGCCCTCTAAGGGTTGAGCCCCTGGCTAACATTGTACAAATATTTTCCAGCTATGCACGATTTTTATATTTTAATAACACAGAGAAATTGATTTTTTGATGCAGGAAAGCATGCAACTGAAAGTTTTGGGGAGGGGAGATGGTGACTAATGCTCAGAGGGTTATACTGTCTTAAAACAAATTACTTTTTCTATGATTTGATTACATTCAATTCTAATTATTGTAAGAATTATAAGTAGGAACTACAAAACTCTAAAATGAATATTCCAAGTTTTAAAAAGATTTAGATCTTAGTTTAATAATGAATCATTTGAAACATTTCATTTGTTATTACAAAATTTTTTTTATGTTTCTACTTAAAGTAAACTGATTACTGAGGTTTTGGTTCAACTGAAAATTTTATTTGATTTAGAAATCTTATTTTATACCAATTTATATAAATATTTCTATCAAATGTTGGCATTTTGAGTTAAGTAAGTTTTAAATTGGTTAAATAAGTTTGTAAGTCTAATTTGGATTGTAGTGCAAGTTTCATAAAATTTATTCTTATATTTATAAATTGTTAAGTAATTCTACTGAACATTCCATTTGTGACCTATTCTTTCTGTTATTGATTTGTTTGTAATATTTATTGTTAGACATTCAAGCAGACAACCACTATAATGAATCTTTTCAATGATTTGGAACATTCTAATCTGTTTTAAAGTATTAATAGTATAGATGCAACTGAATAGTTGGATAATTTATTGGTAAAGGGAAAGAAGCAAGCTTTGTCTGTAGTAATTATTTTATAACCAGCATTTTAGAGACTGTCTATGTATAACTCTGTGGCCTTATAGTTTCGATATAAGACAATTCCTTGCATTAGAACAAATTAGTTTCCAGGGAAAAGTTTTTTTTATGACTCTCATTTGTATAAGATGGAGTGGAAAGCTACCAAAATTTATAGCACAGCAGCAAGGGAACCCACGATCCGTCTACGACCATCCTCCACTCCTGGGATTTGAACCTGGGTCACCTCATTGGGCGCTCTATGTTAATGATTACAAAAATACTGCTTACACTTAAGCCACAATTTTCTGTCGAGCTTATAATTACTTAGCCTACAAATATGGTACACGAGGGCCGAGATAGCCCGGTCGATAGGGCACTGGGTCCGTGTCCGAGGGGGGCGTGTGTTCAATCCCCGTCGGCCGAACGCTCCCTGTGGTGACTGATACACGTTAAATCTGTCAAGTCACAAAGTCCTCCATGTTCTCATTACAAATCTTTCCACTGGGGGTACTGATCCAGGAGTTTCCTTGTCTTCTGGATTGGTACAAAATTATAGGGCTATTGAGTTGTCGGCTGTTTGACGACGGTCATAAAAAAATTCAGATGATAGAATGTGAATGAATCTGTGTTAAGTAATTCTGATACACGTAATTCTGATACAGCTTGTGGTTTTGTATTCCAATGAAGTGAAACGGGTTCCGGCGATGGTTGGTCGATACAAATTCCACATCTGGCTTGCACCTACCACAGTGCTGTCATGAAATATCCTCAGTGGTAGAAGGGTCATGGGTTAGAGTCCCCTTGCCATGAGGTTATTCGTCAGAGGTTTTTGTGGTTTTCCTCTCTCTATGTGATGCAAATGTGGGTTAGTCCCACCAAAAAAGTCCTCCACAAAGGCAAATTTCTCTTCCGATACTTGATTCAGAAGTTTCCTTGTCTTCTGGATTGGGTTTTAAATTTCGAGGCTTCGGAGTTTGACATTAGTAGCATTGATCCCAAAAAATTGAGTCAACGACAGTTATTAATTAAAATATGGTATTTTCAAAGCTATCTCAGATATCTACACTACTTATTTAGGGTGGCCCTACAACTGGGAACATTTTTTTTAAGAAAATGATAGAGGAATATTGCAGAAACAAATAATTTTTACAAATTCTAATAAAAAAATATTTATTAAATTAAATAAAATTTATATTGATATTAAATTTCTGTATGGTGATGATTGATGACCGCAATGATTGATCAAATCTCCACATCATAATTCCTAAATTTAAAGTGAAATTAAAAGCTTTTCCATTAAATTTTTGTCTTCACTTTTTACATTTTTCCCAGTTGTAACCACCTTGATATTTCAGAAATTGCAATTACTACAAATTTTTCTATATTTTTATGAGCTTCTTTAGTTTCAATTACGGAAAGCTATTACAACTACAGAAAAATTTTGCTTTTTAATTTTTTTCGTGTCTCTTTTTTTCTGGTTGGTTTCTTTTAATTTGTGAATGACCCTTTGTTTGTGTAACTTTGCAATTTAAGAACGAACCTGTTTATGTTCTTTATTAAAGTTATGAAATTCAAGGAATTTTTTTTGTACATTGGAATTTTTTAAAAAAAAAGAGAATATCAAGTTATAACATAAAATTCTGGGATAATTTACAGAATGCCATTATTGCTAGTCACATATTTATAAAGTATTTATAACCTGATGAATCTAGAAATGAAGTTACTAATTTTTCTTCAAGTCATAACTACTAAATTTAATAACATTTATATTTTTTAGCTATGTATAGAAAACAATGCTGTTTCCTTTCTCTTTTGAAGTTTGATGCTTTATTTGTGGTATGTGTTTTTTAATAGTATCTTTTTTGGTTATTTCTCCTGTAAGTCTAATAAAGGCTTTTATGTCAGATTACAAAAAAAGATGATAGAATTTTATAAAATGTTATTGTGATTGAAAAATAATTTTTTACAAGTAAGATATATGAATTAAGTTACATTAAAAGTCATTCATTAAATTTATTCCAAAGTTTTAGGCATACATATTTAAGCAAATGCATATTTTTTCTTATTATTTTGCTGGAAGCATTATAAATTGATAGAAAAATTAACCAGTTTCTAAAAAAATAAAACAGAAGAAGATAATATTCTAATTTTTACCTATTTTAATTCCCACAAAAGTTTAGATACAGATGACACTATTAAGTCGGAGAAAACAAAATTTTAATAATTGATTGAAAAACCTCTTGTTTTTTTTTACCTATTGTCACATGGATTCTATAATATCAATATTGATTTTACTTCGTATTACTTTTGCTGCTTTGCTTTTACATTTAATTTTATTTAGTTTTTAATGTAATTATTAAAGATTTGTAACTTGCAAAAATGTTCTGAAATTACAATGTTACATTATTTTAAGGTTGCACAATGTTAAAATTTATGTATATATTTAATGATTTTGCTATAACATTTTATGGACTTGTTTAATTTTTACACTATCTGATTGATTTGTGAACTGCAAAAAAAAAAAAAAAAAAAAAAAAAAAGTATCTTGAAAGCTGTAGCCGCAACTATATAAAGCCTCCTTACTCACCCCGGTCTGAAGTGTTCACATTTTTACACGGTGACTGTGAGCCTAAACAATCTTGGACTAAATTCCATCCTAATAAACGTACTAACTGCGGAGTAGAGGCAGAAGGCAGCTGTGTCTCATTCCATTGAAATGTACTGGAATGATTGTGTGTTGGCAACTGTTGCCATGAGGGTCAGAGCATACAGCTGGTTACAATCTTGGCCCATAACATGTCTCCTCTGAGAGTTTTATATATTTTTTCAATTGTAGGGAGTATTGTAAATGAATCAATGTTATTTCACAGACATGTTGCTAATTGCAGTGCAATACTATCCTTCATTTTTTCATACTAAAACGTTTCATCATCTCCTTTTTAGGTGATCTGTGCTATATACAGTTTTCCTATATCATTAGATTTTCCTAACATAAGGAATCTTTATTTGCTCATTAGTTTAATCTTCATGTATTCATTCATGAGCTGGTGCTGTGGAAAAGTGACGGTAAGTGAAGTATCTTGTTTTCGATTGGTTTTTGAACCATAGTTTATTTGCTTTTTTTTTCAATGTGAATACTGGCATCCAACTTTTGAAAGACATCCCTGCTAATGTTAAGGAATATACACTATCTCGTTAAAAGTATTTAGACACCGAGTGCTATGGACTGTCCTGATTAATAGGATGTCGGTCCTCCTCTTGCATCTCTCTTTACTTCGTATTACTTTTGCTGCTTTGCTTTTACATTTAATTTTTAATGTAATTATTAAAGATTTGTAACTTGCAAAAATGTTCTGAATGTTACATTATTTTAAGGTTAAAATTTATGTATATATTTAATGATTTTGCTTTTTATGGACTATCTGATTGATTTGATTCCTATATCATTAGATTTTCCTAACATTATTTGCTCATTAGTTTAATCTTCATGTATTCATTCATTCATGAGCTGTTGCTGTGGAAAAGTGACGGTAAGTGAAGTATCTTGTTTTCGTCCTCCTCTTGCATCCATGACAGCCTTCTGGGAAGACCAGTTTTTGAATAGGACTTCCATCACAGGTGCTTGCAGTGAGGATTCTACTCAATCTATGCTTTAATTCCTACCAAAGGTGTTCTGTTGGGGCTCTGAGAAGGCCTTTTTGAACACTCATTTCGTCAAACTGTGCAAGCCTCGATGTGTGAATGGAAGAGAAATGGGCCTTCCTAGAGTTGGGAGTTCAGCATGATCCATCTCAGAGTTTCCAACCGCAGGAGCTAATGGACCCAAACCATGATGCTTCCACCGCCATCACAACCGATTGTCTTTTGACCAGATAGTGTATGTTGCGTTCCTCTTGTATAGCACATTCTATTCTATATACAGGATGTGTCCTAACTATCTCTTGGTTATAGAAACGTGGTTGCAATTGAAAAAAATTTTCCAAATTAAGTTAGCTTTCATCGTACAATAGTTTTGGTAAGCCTTTAGAAAAGTTATACCTTCATGCTCTTTATGTACTCTAAAACTTAGTTAAAAAACAAATTCACAAATAATGACCTATGCTATATTTGCTCAAAGAAAGAGGAGAAAGAAATCGTCTGTTTAGGGGACTATATCGATATGGCATTGCGTCTTGGAACCCCTATCAAGAATTACCTTGTTGGTGGTTCATTTCAAACTTATTTTGAATGAATTTGTAGATGCTTTGATGTTTACAAATTTTTGTATTGTAAAACTTAGTTAAAAAACAAATTCACAAATAATGACCTATGCCATATTTGCACAAAGAAAGAGGAGAAAGAAATCATCTGTTTAAGGGACTGTATCGATATGGCATTGCGCCTTGGAACCGCTATCAAAACTTACCTTACTGGGCGTTCATTTCAACTTTATTTTGAATGAATTTGTAGATGCTTTGATGCGTTAAATGAATGTTTTTCTCTTATCATTAGATAAATAAAATGTTTGAAATTTAATATATAAGAAATGAAATTGAAATATCTAAGAATGAAAGATTTTTAAATAGAGTGAATCGTATCATTTATTCATATTTGGTTAAAATTATCAAAAGCTATTTAGATTTATAAATGAATAAGTAAAACATATTGATAGAAATGAAGTAGTTAAAATTGTTTTCTATTTCTTATAAATTTGAAAGAAATAACAACTTTAATTCACAATTTATTCTTTTTCATTGCAATAAAACTTTCTCTTAATAATATGAAGCAAATATATGAGAGTTTCTCTACCAAAACTAAAATTTATGTTATAAATTAAATGCGTTGGAGATCTCAATTAAGTAAAAAATATATCTATTTTTTTATAGATAATTGACAATTACACATTTACAATTTACTTCACTGTACTGGGACCAAGGTGTGCCTTTCTATATCAGACATCAATAAGAGTTTTAATTTTATACAATGCATACTTTTTCGTCAAGAGGAGACATATCTTGCCAAAAGTAGCAATTGAATAAGGCTGATGACGTGATGGATTTTATACAGTTACGTTTTAAGAGCCTTTTTAATATTCTGTTTGTAAATTAAATAGATGGGCTTTTTTTAATTGTTTTCTTTAGGGCCGGGATAGCCTGGTGGGTACGGCACTGGGCCCGTGTTCGATATCTGCCAGCCGGAGACTCCCCCTGTAGTAAATGGTGACTGGTGCATGCTTAATCTGATGCATCACTAAGTCCTCCATATTCCCATAACAAATCGTACCTCTAGGGTTACTGATCCAAGAGTTTCCTTGTCTTCTGGATTAGTTCAAAATTACAAGGCTATGGATGATTTAAAAATAAGGGCCATCTTCTTAACAATAAGATTTCCAAAGCTAATAAATCAATTTTGCATAATTATTTTATTTACTTTCTCGGGATAAATATCCCTCCTTCATAACCAACAAAAATGTATCTACCCAAAAACATGCTATATAGTGGAGGTACAATGATACTACCTCCACTATATACTAGAATTGGACCATCCCCCATCAAATAACAAACTAATAAAAATGTTTTCAAATAATTTATTCCATTAAGCATCTCTCTGGAAAAATTTATGATTAAATCTAATTACAATATCATTTTTATTAAATGATTTTCACATTTTTCTAAGGATTACATTTCCTCGAATTAAGTTCTTAGTATATGGCCCTTTCATACTGGGTATAAATTTTAAATATAGATATCTCAGTTAATTTTTAAGTTAGAATAATGTGTATTTTTCCATTTTTATTTATTTTTTAAGGGACACATTTTTTGTAACATTATTTTTTGTCTTAGAAGGCAGTATAAAAATTTAAAATTTTTAACTTTTGAAAGAAATTCGTCATGTTATTAAAACAAACTAACATAAAATGAATATGATCAAAATAATCTTAAATTGGAAACCATGTCTCTATATTCCTTAGATCATATGAGACGGTTTTAAAATTTAGAAGTGGTATTTTAAAAATTATAAGAACCGAGAAATTTTTTTTAAGGCTGAGGAAATTAAATGTTTTACATTGTAGATAGAGAAAAAGAAATTGACCTCTGAAAGTGGGCTTTTATATCTTTGTGGAAAATATATTTAAATATTAATGGATTCTAGTAACGTTTGACTGAATAGTTTCCACAGACACTAAAGATTACACATATAATTAGATTATGATAATTATTTTCTTTAGAGAAAAAGTTTTTAACTGATTGTGTGTTAGAAACAAGTTTAATTTATGAAAACAAATTTAATATTTAATTCTTTTAAGATTGCATAATATATAAATATTAAATTTTTTTTTTTTTTTAAGATTAAATAAAACAAAATAAGTTATTACCTCATAAGAGATGCTACATACTTTTCTTTTTATATACTTTTTTCAATTTTCATTCTTATTGCATTTGTATCTTAATTTATATTGTATTATTCAGTTTAACTATTAATTATTTAAAAATAGTATTTTGTAATAAAGCTAGCTGGCATTCAAAATTATTTGGAAACAGATAAGTTTGTTCTTTTGACTAGTTATTAGCTTTTTTCTTCAATAAATAAATAATAATAATAAATAAATGGGTTAGATGCGGATGTCTTCAAGTAAAAATGTTTGCTGCTTCTGAATCAGAATTTAAGGGTAAATGAGTTGTGTTTCGAAAAAAAAATAATAATAGAGTGTAAGAAAAAAGTTAATTTTTTAAAAAATAAGTAAAGCTAGTTCGGAATTAAAATTTCTTATGCAAAATAATAGTTGTTTTATTTTAAAATAAAACCTTTTTTTCAATGTGAATATTCTTTTTATTCAAATATATAGAACATTATGGGGTTAAATGCACACAGAGACTGATATAAATTGAGTTATAAAAATTTTATTTCTTAAATTCTCTAGGTTTGCAAGGAAGATAAATATTTAGCATCTGGATTCATTGTGTTGTGTATCACTTATCCTTGCTTATTGATCTACCAGGTAATTATTCATTTAAAGGTTCATTTCTCCTTTCAATTAAAAAAAATGATGCTCCATTGTTTAAACTATTAGCATTCTAGTTTTCCATACATATTACTGTTATTTTTAAGTGTTATGTTTCTTGTTGTTAAGGTGCAAAACAATTCCTGATAGACTTATAGACCTTTGTCTTGACTTTTTTTCTTCATTTGTTTGTTCTTTAGTTTCTTTCTAAGATAAAAAGTTTCTTAGCAGAAATGTAAAAAAAAAAAAAAAAAGATATACAAAAGCTTTTTTTTTTTCATTATTTTATATTGATAAGTGTAATGTTTGGCAACTGTATGGCGATAGTTGAGGCGCATTTTGTCACCTCCTCGGAGGTATGCTAGAAATCAAAGTAGTTGTATGTTTGTCTTGGTCGGGAGAGGGTCTCCCATGGTTTGGTAAGAGCTGGAGGCTCTGAGTCACAAAATAATGCCTAGTTAAAATAATGCCAAATGTTGAAAGAAATAAACCTCACGTATATAGGATTCCGGAAGCGTTGAAAACAAGAGTTGATGCCTAAATAGAAGATTTGTTAAGTTCAGGTATAATAAAAGAGAGCGAAGCTGAGATAACTCACCCAGTAGTTTGCGTAAACAAAAAAGATGGAAGCATCAGACTCTGTGTTGATTATAGAGCTCTGAATGCGGTTACCAAAGCTGATGACTTCCTGATGGAAGATGCAGTAGATCTAATGTACAATATAGGACGAGCCAATGTAATAAGCACGCTAGATCTCCTCAAAGGTTATTACGCCGTTCCTATGGAGAAAGAAAGCAAAGAATTTACATCTTTCAAAACGCACCGTTGGCAGTATCAATTTAAAGTTCTTCCATTTGGATTAAAAAATGCCGCTGCCACTTTTCAGCGAGTTATGAAATAGTCACTGAAAGAGTTCAAGGAATTTTCAAGATCATATATTGACGATATTGCTGTTTTCTCAAAAGACTTCGAAACCCATCTTCAAGATTTGGAAAAAGTCTTTACAAAATTAGAATCATTGGGATTTACAATCAATGTGAAGAAATGTTCTTTTGCGAAACCTCAAATAAAATATTTATGACACGTGATTGGATCAGGGAAACATCAACTTGACCCGGAGAAAATAATGGCTATTCAAAAATCACCGAAAACGAAGACTAACTTAAAAAGCCTCCTAGGACTCACCAATTACTACAGGGAATACATCCCAAGCTATGCATACGTCGCATACCCCCTCACCGAACTCACGAGAAAGAAATAACCGGAGATGCTTGAGTGGAAAGAAACACACGAGTCGGCTTTCCAACTTCTCAAGGAGAAATTGGCGAAAACAACGGAGTTGATTACCCCAACACCCTGTGAGCATTTCGTTATCCACTCAGATGCTTCACAGGTGGGAGTAGGTGCCTGCTTGTCTCAACAGAAAGGCGACTCGCAAATACCAGTGTGTTATGCCAGCCAGAAACTTTCAAGGTCTCAACAGAATTGGCCCACTATTGAGCGAGAAGCCTATGGAATAGTTTGGGCATTAAAGAAATTCGAGCCCTGGATATTTGGCTCGCCGTTCAAAATTGTGACCGGCCATTATCCACTGGCATTCATTGTTAAAAATGCTTCTCGATCGTCTAAGCTCCAAAGGTGGGCAATTGCTCTCCAGAAATATGATTTACGAATCGAGCACTGTCCTGGGAGAAACCTTAAAAACGCCGATGCTCTCTCTAGACTCCCTATTTCAGGTGATTAAGTAAAGAAAAAATAGCTATGAACTGCCGAGGTTAATACTAACTTAATTGGGCAGTTTATGTTAATATTTATTTCATGACTCTTATATTTTTTTATTAGAGACTCTAAGTGTTTATATGCTTACATTGATATTTACTTGTGGATAAATTTTAAAGTAACAGATAGTTAAGGTAAGTGCTGAATTGATTTGAAAATAAATTTTAAAGTATAAGTTTTTTTTTATAATTCAAAAATGAATGATTTAGTGTTTGAGAAATAGTAAATATCGTTGTTTATATGCATAATTTTAAGATATTATTAGAACCCATAGAAATATAGTTATTGAATTATAATGTTTTATACATGATCTTTAAGGTGCCATGGTTTAAAAGTATATATTTTTGTTCCTTTTGTAGTAATAATTGTTTAATTAATAATAGTATTAATTATTATTAGTATTACTGTATGTCAACAGGTTATAGTTAAAGTGAATAATTATTTTTGTATTAGATATTATTTTATAACAATGTTTGCTATAAAAAAAAAATGTGATATAAAATTGAATTATTGATTCTAACATTACAGTGTATAATTAATGATAACCAAGTTTATATATAAGTAGTGTTGTGAATATCTCATCTGTATTTGTGTTTAATATTCCTATTTTATTATCATTGAAATAATTGTGCATTTTCATATTTATCGAATGTATCATTGTGAATTATTATTAGTATTATTTTTTTTTTGTTGATCGCAAACAGTTGATTTTTTTTTTTTTTAGTTTTCAGATTAACGATTAATTATTGTATAATACAGTAGAAAGTCGCGTATCCGGAATCGGCGGGACTTCACAAAGTCCGGATATTCGATTTTTTCGTATAATAGACCCCCAAAGTAAACAAAGCTTAAAATGTTCTGAATCTAAGAAGCAAAAAATTAAACATTATTTTTCGGACAATAACATTTTAGTATTAGAATGATATCTGATCAATCTAAAATAAAATATTAGAAAATAAATAATTATTGCTATTATAAAAATAAATATATAAAACGAAAAATATTAATTGCTCTCTCCGCCATTTTGAACTAGAACGATTCAAGCAAGAAGGGGAAATTCCTGTCATTCACTAAGGTGGGTAGGTGGAAAAGAAAATTAATTTCCTCCTTATTTCTCATTCAAGTTGACAGCGGGGCAATGACAAATTCTTATTTTTTCTCCCATCAGTGGCTATCAATCAAGCATAAAAGCGTGGCATGCTGATTGGGTTCTCTTTATTTTGTGACTAAAGGGGTTTCCCCTCCACTTTAACGTTTGTTGTGTTTACACTTTTTCACATTATTTCTTCTTCCCCTAACACTCTAATAAAAAGGTTCTAGGAAATGCCTCTTTTACTAGCCAGCTGCATAGGAAAGAAGAGGTGGGGGGGGGACTCAGTTGTACTCCCTTGAAAACAAATCCCCCCCCCCTCCTTTCCTGCATTCCAAAGGAGGAGCGTCACTAATGATATGGTCTTGGTAGATCTTCTGTTCCCCTTTCTGTTGATTTATGGGTTCAATGCATAAATCACTAGAAGCTAAGAAAGGAAAAAACCTGTCAAAAGATTTTTTTTTTCTTTTAAGAGAGGGGAAGGTGAAGAAATGTTTGTTTATTTTGATTGTTAAAAAGTGTCCGGGAAATCGACTCTTCCGGAAAAAGGACGTCCAGATATGGGACGTTACACTGTATAATCATTATCTTAGGGGGAAAGGTGTAATGTTTGGCGATTGTTGAGGCGCACTTGGCGCATTTTGTCACCTCCCCGGAGGTATGCTAGAAATCAAAGTAGTTGTATATTTGTCTTGGTCGGGAGAGGGTCTCCCATGGTTTGGTAAGAGCTGGAGGCTCTGAGTCACAAAATAATGCCTAGTTTCTTTTGTTATTGAATAAAGTTAAGTTTATTGTTTTAAAATCTGGTGTGGTTATTTGCATGGAAATAAGGCATTACAATTAGCTTGATTAGTATTGATATGATTATTATTGCTAAGCCTCCGTTTTTCTGAAGCTTATATTTCGACATCAAACTAATCCTTAGTATTGTTTCCATGTAGCTACTTTACAAATTTCCACTCGAGGACAAGACAATAAACTATTTTTTGCCATTGTGTTTTTCACAAAAGAAAGCTTCCTTGAACAATTTAAAAATTTTGCTTTTCATTGAAAGGTGGCCATAGAACAAGAAAAATCAGGGAATTTTTCAATCTGTCTGAGAAATAAACTAAAATACACAAAAAGTCGTGGGAAATTAATAAATTAATGCTTCAAGTACCTGTAAAGACTGTTATTTTTCCCAAAAAATTTGGTTTTGTAACAATTATTATGAAATCAGCTACAAAAATTTGATAACATCAGTAGAAAAGTGAAGGTTTTTCCCCTCGGTGTTTAGGTTTTGTCAACAAATTCTTTGTCATATTTCTCTGCTTCATAAATTTTTGATTCTTTATTAATGCAGATTCTTTTTCAATGCAGATTGGGAAAATCAGCTACAAAAATTTGATGATAACATCAGTAGAAAAGTGAAGGTTTTTCCCCTCAGTGTTTAGAGTTTGTCAACAATTTCTTTGTCATATTTCTCTGCTTCATAAATTTTTGATTCTTTATCAATGCAGATTGGGAATTATCATGAAATTTTAGGGAATATCTCAAAAATCATAATAATACTTGGAAAAGGTTTAAAACAACGAGCAATCACTGACTGCTTCAGTCTTAAGTGGTGCTTCACTAAAACTCCCTTCTTTCTCCTGATAGCTATGGTCCTGATGTTTCATATCGTTTTTCCGGTAGCAATTAATTGTTTCTGCAGTTTCCCAAAAATTTTTCAAATGGCAATATATTGAATACGTTATTACGACATGCAATTCTGGAATATCACAAATTCTTGTCATTTCATCGTAATTTTACGTTTTTTAAGGACACTTTTTTTTTAAAAAGTTAATAATAATTTTTTTCAGCCCCTTTCATATGATTTTTCAACTTTGGATGTGTCTTATACTATGTTATTAAGGTATGCAAATTTCTAATTCGAGTCATCGATTTCTGATGCATTTGATTTGTGACGATTCAATCATAATTTCATGTCGTTATATGGTAGATATTCAGCTCTTCTCGCATGATTTTTCAAGTTTGTGTTCTCACGTATCGTTTCTCGGCTCTCTCTACGTAGTTTGACTCTTATTTTTCAATATGTTCTTACGACGTGCGAATTTCACTTTTCGATGCTTTCTGTTCACGCCAATTCCGTCGTTAACCCACGTCTTTTCTCGATCGTTTTTTCAGCCCACGTTATTATGACGAATATGTATTTTGAATTTAAAGAGTCTCTTTTTGACATGCTCAGTTTGCAACGATTCTATCATAAATTTACGTTATTTATGGGTTTTTGCATGTTTCACCCCAAAGTTTGTTTAACTACTCTTCAACAACTCTTTTAGTGTGTGTTTTTTCAGACTGAGTCTGCAAACCAGCAAGAGGAAGCAATTTTTTTATTAATACTTTTTTTAAACAAGTGTTAATTTTTTTTTCAGTTAAAAGTTTAGCTTAGATTGAAGGTCAGAAAATGGACACTATAACTAATTTATCCACAGCTTTGTTTGCGGTTTAAGGTTGGCATAAGAATATTTTTAAAATGATAATTAAGGCTTAGATTTCGACAGAATTTGCCTTTTCAAAATTTTTTTTCTTTTGGGACATTTCTTTAGAGCATTCTCTTAAGTGTTGGGGTATTTTGTAAGTTTTGACGCTATTCTTCTTTTCATTATTTATTATTTCTTCGTCTTTTTATCATTTTTATTATACTAAATGCTAGACCAAAAGTAAATGTTCGAGTCAAATATATATATATATTTTTTTTGTTATTTTAGTGTATAATATTTATTATAATCTTTAATGTACAAGAACATGTATTGCATTGCTTTATATATTTCGGCACAAGCCGTCCGATTGCGTAGGTGTCGGGGAGCCGACCTTGCATCGAAATGGTTTAGGGTTTGAATCCTGGACGAGGGATGGATGTTCTTTCATTCTCTGTCCTTACTTTGGGAACGACGTTGGTCCACCTAAAAGGGTGCCCCTGAAAGAGTGGCCAACATATCCAGGGCTGCCATTGGCGACTAAAAAGGAGACTAAAGCGACTATTTTAAAGCAATAGCAACTATGGCGACTATTTTTGTAGAAATATGAGTAAAAACGACTAATTTTAAATCAGATGCGTAAAATCGGCGACTTTTTTAAGCCAATTGGCGACTAAAACGAAAAATAGCTTCACGAGTCCCCCCATCCCCCACTTTTTTTGCGCACTTTCGTTTTACCCATACTTCATTCTTCCTCACTGTTTGATGTCATAAGTAAGGCAGAAATGTTTAACCAAATTGTTCAGACAAATGGAATCGAAATTCGCACTATGTGAATGCTCCTCCTACTGCAGAAAGAAAATGTAATATCTCTTAGGATCTCATCACATCAACCAGTGTTCTCATCGTGTACTTCAGCATTTTTAAAGTTTATAAGTAAAAACTCTATTTTATATTTAATGTTTACTTTTTTTAATTTAATGTATAATTAAAACGGTATAATTTAGAATTAAGTATATCTTCTAAGTACGATTTTTATTTCCACGTGTGTCGAACACGTTTTTTCTTTTTTTAATTCAAACAAAGTAGCAAAATTTTTAAAAAAAATTTCTTTAGTTACACAAGATGTGTAGTTAATAGTTAGAGCGATTTATAATGGAAAAAAAGGTGCGTGGTTTTATTCGTTTTGTCGGATTCATCTTAAGTGTTTGCTTTACCAATTCATTTTTAAACTGGAGGGGGAAGAAAAATAGCACAACCCGATTGGCGCTTTTTTTCTTCTGATTCCGATTGTTTCAGCAAAATGTTGAAGTCCTAGTTAAACTCTAGATTAATATTAATAATCTTGAGCCAGAATCATGGCAATATGGTCACAAAACGTTAAGAGTTTTTGAAGAAGTCTTTTTCTCGATCGGAAAGAAATGCCCATGATTTTTGTCTTCTCATTTGAGAATAAAGAAAAATAAAGAATAACGGAGTAAAATATTTTAGTTATTTTTTTTATTATTATTATTCTTTTTTTCAGAAAAAGTTTTGAAAGATTTATTTTCTAGTCATCCAAAATTATTTGCAACGGATGTCTTTCTCGCACTTAAGTGGGAAAATAAATGCTCGCGATTTTTATATTTTCATTTCTTAATAATGAAAAATAAAGAATTAAGAAGAAAAAAAATTAGTTTTCTTTTTTGCAAAAATTTTTGAAAGTAAAGACATTTTTTACTCTTCAGAACAAAAAAAAAAGGAAGAAAAAAACGAAAACAGCATGAACTAAACATAAATATTTATGAAAGAAAAATATTATTAAAACAAAAGCACAACAGAAGATCAGAGTTAAAGATTCAAGATTAAAAAAATAAGCTAAAGAAGATGATCAAATTCACAGCTCTTTTTTTTATTTTTTAACTGACTCCTTAACTAGGATCGTCTTTCTTTTATCCACATTTAAAATTCTCACACATTTTTTTTTTCACTTCACTGACCATCAGTTTGAAGTTTGAAATTCTTCTTGAACATTGTTATTGCAATACGATTCAAAGTCATCCCAAACTCATCAGCAAAAATTCATTTAAAAAAAAGAGTGTAGAGACAATCCATGACAAGTGGAAAGAGACATATTTCCTGGGAAAAATGAGGGGAGGGGAAAGTGTCTATTTTACAGCTGATGTCAACACTGACCCCACCCTGATTTTCTTCATTCATTCCTGATTTATGCTTCGCCACTCTCACCCCTACACTCTACAGCTATTCATAGGCAAAAAGGAAAGCTCACTCTCGTATGAATAGTGATTTATTTATTCTAAGAAAGGATGGGGGAGGGAAAATTCCAGGTGCGTTGACCATTGTTTGGAGTATCATTAAGCATGAAAAAATAAATAAAAACATTAGTAACAGGTGGAAGAAATGATGATGAAATTTCATTGTGAGATATTGGGGGCTTCTGAAGAGCAACACTTTTTAAGGGGAAAAAAGTAACACTATATTGTCTGCCCCATTCGATACACATTCCTACTTCTAAGTTTTCAAGCTTTAAATTAATAACGCCGCAGCATATCTCTGTGAAATTGCGGTACTTTAAATTAGTAACTTGTACATCTGTTATTAAAAGTACCTTGCAGAAAGTCAGAAGAAATTCTGACTAAAGAATAATAATTGTATTGTTAATTAATATTAATTGCAAAATTGAATAAGTGACTGTATTGATAAGTGTCTTATAGTAAGGCTAAATAAATTAATGCATGAAAGTATAATTTTTTTAATAATGCCTGAAAAGTTTTAGTCCCTATGTTTTTTTAAATTTTAATTACAACTATTGTTTCTTAGAAGATATCTGAAGCTTTATGCCTCAAAGAATAAAATTTAAAATAAATATTTTTAAAATGTTTGGAAGTTTTTTATAGCAGTTCTTTCAACAGTGCTCTGTTTATATACACAAATAAATGTACATTTTTTATAAAATGTGAAAATTTAACTGCATATTATCTGGATTTTATACTATTACAGCACAAATAATTAAAATTATGTTAGAGGATGATACAATTTTGGCAACTATTATGTATATCTTGCAGACTATTTAGGAGACTATTTTTCATATATATTGCAACTAAAGCAACTATTTTTCTTGTTTTTATCCAATGGCAGCCCTGCATATCTGACCTTTAGATTCCTGTATTGAGGAAATGCCGTTCCCCCCCAGGAGGGCATTGGAAAAATATAAATATATTATCACATGAATAGAAGTCATTTCAAATCTGAAATCATTTTTTTGGTTTATAATTTTTAGTAAATAATAGGATATTTTCTTACATTTTTAAGGGTAGTGTTAGGACCCAGACATTTTTGTGATATTTTTTTTATCATTTTTTGCAGGTTTACATGTCAAAAACTCGTAAGATGTCTGATGAAAATCAAGTTTTCTATCTACAAGCTCAATTTATATGTATGTGTGTTAACATTTCATTAAACCTTTATTGCTGTTTATTTTTAATCCTATCTATGCAAATTTTGAGGGCTAAAAATGTAGAAATACTTTTAATTCTGCGCCAATGATCGTCATCTTTAAATACACTTGATTTGAGTTCTTGTCTAGATTAATATTTCAAGTTTCTTTTCTTAAATCTTATAGAGGGGAATAAAATGCTCCTTAACTTTTGATTTTGCTTTTAGAATTGTTACTATAATTAATTTTGACCCAAGTTACTATACCTTACAGAATTGTTACTATAACCTGTTAAATAAGAAAATATTCACACCAAACATTTCTCCAAAAATAATTGTTTAGCTAACAAAGTTCTGTGGCATGTACTGTTAAACTAGCAATTCCATGGAAACAGATCAGTCAATTGGCTGTCAGAAAATATGCCCTATTCATTTTGCCGCCAAGTGTTAATGTGAAATTTTTTCCCCTCTTGGATCGTGGTTTTCGATTTGCCCTTGTCGGCTGCTTGCCAGTTTTCCATATTGTACGTCGGCAATCACTATAACAATAGCGCAAACATTAACTATTTAACTCTATAAACTTTAGACGGAAAATTTTTGTGATACACCTTGCAATGAAATTGCTTAGTATAATCCCTTAAATCGGATTCGCTGTGATGTCGACAATTATTCTGTTGTGAAAATCACATCAACCAAAATTTATATACTCACGGTTAATTGGGTTGTATGTTTTAACGACTATGGTAGGAATGCGCATCATTTTTACCCCAGCCAGATGACATAGACAGCTGGTACCCGTCTCTCCAAACCCCCAACCAACAAGAAGACTTTCAGCCTGAAGTACTTTGTACAACTAAAAATTCTTTTCACAACAATTTAAAAATATTTAATTTATTTTCTTCGTATATACAGGGAAACAGCCGGCAAAGAATTCTGCTAAACAACATTACAAGTTAAAAGAAACATTTTTCAAAGAAAAGAACGAATTCTAAAAGAAACAAAATAAACAACTTTTTAAGAATAAAAAATGCTGTTGCCAGTCATAAAAATTTTAGAAAGTTAACTTATCAAAATAAATCAAAAGGGCAACTAGATCATACAAGAGGAGCTAGATCAAAAAGTGCAACTAGATCAAAAATTATGATGCCTGAACGCTTGATGTAACACAGCCACTGCAGGTTTACCGTGCCCTTTGCTGGGTACACATGCCAGTCATTTTATCGGCTACCGGGATTGAAGGTGGGGCCCCCCAGCCGGTGCACCCGAGGTGTAGGGGATTACACAGGCATGAAAGTTATGTAGATACTTGTGAAAATGGGAAGAATTTGCAAAAAGATTATCTGTGTTTCAGAGGATAAAGCCTTCCAATGAAGAGAGACACGATCCCAGCCATGGTTGGTGGATTCTGCACCCGACTCGTACCGAACACGGTGCTGACGTAAAATATCCTCAGTGGTAGACAAATAGTGGGTTAGAGTCCCCTTACCGTCAGGTTTTCACGGTTTTCCTCTCTGTGTAACGAACTCTTGTCTTCTGGTTTGGGTTCAAGATTACAGAGTTGAACACGAGTCATTGTCAACCTAAAAGTTGGGTCGACGATAGTTATAATATAAAATAAATACATGCTTAAAATATTCCACGAATCAGTATCATTGAGCATACAAAAAATATATTTTTTAGTGTTTTTAGGAGCAACTTGAGTTAAAATTATTTTACACGTTCAAAAAAAGAAGGTAGGTAAAAATGATGATTATTGATAATGGTGGGTTAATTTGATTAAGGTATGACTGAAATATTTGTAGGTGCAGTTATCATTGTACTCTGCAAATTTCTTTTGACAGTGTTGATGATACAAACCTGTCGAACATTTGGTTATGGATTAAACACCTCATGTAAGTATTTCTTCTTTAAAACTGTTATTCATATTAAGTTCGGATCACTATTTCCATACTCATTAAATTATACTTTTATTATTTTTGATTTATACACAAAAAAATATATAATTTTTTTTTTACAGTATGCATCAATTGACTCATTCATTTAACTTAAACATTCTTTATTTAAATTTGGATTTTTATTTGATATTAGTTAAGTAATTTTTATTTATTTATTTTTGAATGAGTAACTCTAGTAGATACAATTTTAGTTGAGAAAAACATCTTAAATTGACTTCTTTTTTTTATATAATTGATTATTTTTTCAATGTTTGTCATTAATTAGCATTGACAAACAATACTATCCATTTTTTAATGAATCAGCATTAAACTATGCCACATTATCTTATTTAAAGTTGTTATATATATATTTCTATTAATTATACATGTCATTGTTGTTTTTTATTCAGATATTTTTTAAAATCCCAACTTAAGAAACCATCGAAATGTGTACCTCTAAAAAAAATCCTTCGTAAAAAAGAATAAAAGTTGACACTAACGCATTCAAATAAGAAGTAAGACTGAACTAGTTTTTGTATTGAAGATTTAAACATTTGTAAAACTTATGTAAAAATATTGAAAAACTTGGTACATGTGGAATCGTATAAAACCAAAAACACAACGACGCTATCTGGTTTTTAAATGAACATATTCTTTTATACCTAGAAAGAACATTAGTATGGGGTGTAGTGTAGCAAGCCTTCTTTGAATAGCACTTTGGAGGGTTGCCTATAGAAATCATGTCTTACTGTTTGCAAGCACTAGCGAGCAACAGGTTGTTTCCTAAGTATATGATTAAGAAAAATAAGTGTAAAAATATAAATATATTTAGTAAAATTTTAAATTGAAGCAAAAATTTCTTATGATTTCAGAAATAATTGTGTGCATATTAATGTGAATTGTAGAATAATAGTGGTTGTATTTCTCCTCAACAAAAGCAATTTCTGAGAAGATATGACTGAGACATTATGAAACCCAATGGTTAAAAAATATCAAAAATTGAAATAATCTCTCTACTTATAATTAAGGGTGCACCACCTGTTGATGTGTCGCCCGCGGGAGCTTCTGACTGCATAAAAAAAAAAACTTTTCATTTGGTTTTTGTTTAAACATTAGAAATTTTCTTTGATTAAAATATTTAATTCAAATTTATATTACTCTATAAGATGTGTATATATTTTGCATTTTCATTCTGTAAGTTTCTTTTTGGTTAAAATGTATGTCCTCTCCCCATTTTATATACGAGGGTTGTTTTTTTAAGTGAGGGCCTTTTCGTCATGTACACTAATAGGGGTGACGCTTGCATCGCAACTAGTGCTGGTGGCGTGTCTTGGCATTCCTTGGGAACCACTGTGCTCGATGGCAGTTGTGTGGATAAGTCAGTTCTGTGTCTTAAAATTTTACAAATCGCCTGCCATGCACGAAGTATGGACAGTCAGCAAAACAAATGTCTGCTGCATACGTTTGCTAGCAGATTTGTGAGATAGCAAAATTCTCTGCCATGCTGACTGGGTATTTTGCTACTCTGTAACAATGCAGTTCAGATCTATTGAACTCTTTTGGTTGGGAACTCCTCCCTACAGCTCTGAGTGATTTCAGAATATTTCAATCAACATTTTGGTGGCCAACACTACAAAGATTGAAAATGGCCTTGACCTCCTGGTTAACAGAGCAGGGGGCAAGTTTGTATGAATAGGGTATTCTAAATCTACTAGTAAGGTATGGTAAGTGTTAACAAAATTGGCAACTGTGCTAAAAGAAGAGAGAAATATATGTAGAATCTGAAAATAAATTTGCTTCTTGAAACTTTTCTTTCATTGGTTTTTATTTTCTAACTGCCCTTATTTTAAAAACAACCGTTATATATATATATATATATATATATATATATATATATATATATATATATATTTGATAAATTAATTATTGTGAAAAATAGAAAAATAATTAAAAGGATTTAATTTTCAACAAATATTTTATTAAGTTTGCAGATAAAAATGTTTAATGCTTAGAAATGTTTATATAAAATTGATCATATTTGCCGCTAACATGATGCCTGCGGCCATTTGTTAATCTACATGCTGTGCAAGTGGCCCTTCACTCAAAAAGGTTGTGCTTCCCTTACTTATAATACCCACAGCATCACTTTGAGTACTTTTCTAACTTATTGCATTTGAGCAGCAATGCTAGCTTTGAACCAACTTCCTATAGCATCATTTATATATTTTTTGACCACATTTATGCTTGTTTATGTTTGCATTTTATACATTGATTATTGCATACTGTAGTTATTTTTATTGCATGTTACTCCAATTATGCTTCATTTATTATTACTTATATAATTTATTTTGCATCTGTTATTTTATATTTATTTATTTCACATTTATTTTCAGCTTTCTATGATTTAGTATCACGAGATTCAAATAGTTTATTTGCATATAGCAGGTCAGCAGTTGTATTTTAATCTGTACCAAAGGGCGTTAAAAGGTTATTTGGCTCATTTTATTCTACATTCCTTTCATATTCTTTTTTTTGGGGTAACATTTTTCTTTTCTTTTGACAGCCATGGAAACTTTAAAGATATGGCTCGACAGACCCTCCAAGAAGAAGCCCAAGAGCGATAAGCCGACGTGTTTTGGATTTTTGAAGCAATGCTTTAGTCTGAAATGCACAAATAAAACTAAAGAGATGGAATACACGTATAAAGACATCTACAGATTTTAGCTCATTTTGGGTCAAGAGGTATGCTACAGTTTGTTGTCATTTGAATTCTAAAGAAATTGTCGTAGAACATTTTATGTTTTAAAGAAATTGATCTGTTATCTCTTCCTATTCCAATGGTGTCAATTCCCACCCCCCTTCAAAATGATTGCAGCTTTTGTTTTTGTATTGTTGATTTAAAGTTCTGTGAAAATTGTTATGCATGAGGATTGGAAATGAAACTATGTTGAATCGTTCTATTCAATCTGTGAAGAAACAGTGAAAAATTGGAGTTTAAATATCACCTGAAATAACAGGAAAAATGCAGGGAATTATTTTTATTTGCTTATAAACTGGAAATTTGTATTTTCCTCTTTTAAAAAAGTGGTGACCACTCAAAGCGTGGGATATTTAAGGATGTTATTTCATTTACTATAGCAAGTAGGTTCATTTATTCCTCAGTATAGTTAGCTTTATATAGCAGTAATTGTGTTTCCTCTTTATATAGTGTGTATAATGGAAAAACACAGGTGATAACCATGATTCTTTTTTATTGGGTCTTTAATTATCCTAAAAATAATTGTGATAGCAATGCTATTTTAAATCATCAAATAAGATTGGGGTATCTTATTATCAATGATGCTTTTAATTTACAATGTTATTTTTGACGTGAATACTTTCATCAATCTCGCTTTATTTATTTTTGATCTTATTTATTTATTTTATAATTTGTTGACTGAAATATTAAAATGCTTCCTCATATATTTTCAAAGGTTTTCACTAATTTCCTCCGAGAAAAATGTAGCTTTCATTAGAGTTTCAATTATTCTTTTAAATTTGCTCAAAAAAGTATCACTCATTAAATTATTTGTGTGCAAAAAAGAAAAACATTAAAGTATATATTTACTATTTTTGTTATATTAGTGCAGGAATTGGAGGCTGTAAAAAAAAGTTTTTTCCAATATTGACATAAATTTTGCCTTTTTTTTTAAAAAAAAGTTTTGATCATTAATCTTAATGTATTCAAATATCGAATTCTTCAGACTTAGCCCCCTGTATAATAATTTTGTCGATATATTTAATTTTTTTTAAACCTCTAATCATATAATCACACTTCTCTCTTTTTAAATATAACAGAATTGATTTTTTCTTTGTATGATTTTTAACTGTTTCTTGTCCTAGCATTTACATTCATGTTTACTGATGATCAAACTATCTTACCATATGATGATCTTACTTGCCAAGTTGTGTGATTATTATTGACATTTATATCTCATTTAATGATTGATTCCATTCGACAATTTTATTTATTTATTTTTTAGAGTTTCTCAGTCTCTCAAACGAACAATTTTTGAAGTTTTCATTTGATGGTATCAAATATATGCAGTAAAATTTTTTTTATGTTTTACGTATTAATTTGCATTCTAATACATCAATAACTATTTTTAGAATTTTTTATTTTTAGAATTATTTAAACGATGTTGAATTTCTATTATTAATTACATAATAATCCTAATTATTTGCTATGACTTTTTTTATTTTATTATTCCTTAGTTACTAAAGACTATAATTAATTCTGTATTGTTTTATAAAAAATTTCACGTGTTGCGTGTTAGCTTTAGTAATAGATAGTAAATTATTGAAACAGTTTCAGAAAATTCCCTCATTCTAAGATTAATAATACGTATTGCAAACTATGCATAAAACTGCCTTTTGATTCAATGCATTTTATTTCAAGCAAACTGAGTTTATAATCTGATTTTGGATTAAAAAAATTTTCGTTGGTGATTTCATGAAAAACTAAAAACAAAACTATGTTATTCATTGTAAAAACTTTCTTGTCTATGTAAAATAATGTGGTTTTAACATATTTTATTGATTGCATGGGAATATTATTATGGACACTTATTCAGCTGTTACTTACAAATTATAGTGTTGGAATCCATTGCATTTTCCTCTTTTGCACAAATAAAAGAGTGCTAATTATAGTGTGCCAAATTCCTACTTAATACTACTTGTCTTTTATCATTATAATATATGAATGTTGAAGCAGTATTAAATTTCATTGTTGATGGTAGTGGATTAAAATTCAACTGATTCAAATTGTTGCCATTTTATCTTTGAGCAGTGCACTCCATTATAGTTTTCTTTACATCCAAATTTCAAATTCTTGTTGAGTATAAAAGTTCAGTGAAAATCATTATAAAAATAAACATTTAAAAACTAAAACTTCTCTATTAAATATATTTTTTGTAAACTCTAGATGTAGAGTTGGAGTACATATATACAGTGAAATCTCCATTAAGCGGACACTCTCGGGAACCGATGTTTAAGAGAGTCGTCCATTTAGGGGAAGGTACACGAAGGCCATAAATTGTTTTTAGAATAATTGCAATGTTATCGAAATGATTAAATAATCTATATATAATAACTATTGACAATGATATTTTTTTTAACTTAACGAAGTTATAATGTTTACAGTGAGAAAAAAACGTATGAAAAATACTTGCCTTTGTTTTATATTTATCCAGTTAAAAAGAAAGATGTGATAGAAGTTTATTTTAACTAGATTATACCATATATTCATGGTACATTTTTAAATCCTTTTTTTGCCGATCTCATCATTTTTGGATGGATATAAGTTTCTCAATACAAGTTTGAGCATCATTTGAAGTTTTTAGAAAGCATCCATCGAGTATCCAATGTCACTTGCAACTATTTTGTCCGTATTTAAATCATTCTCATCCATAAATTGTCGAGTGAATCGGATTTGTAAACTCAAAAGATTCAGAATTCTTGTCATCTGCTTTTTGGTGTATTCTTTTTTAAAACTATCTCAGTAAAATGGTTTAGCTTCTTACTTTTTTTCAGGTAGCAGTTAAACACAAAAAAGTGTGTAGGACATCCATTTTTAGGTTGAGGCCCCGTCTGAGCTTTTTGATGAGTGCCTCGAAATGAGTTGCCTATAAAGCACTTTGAAGTTTTTAATAACATCTAGTGAAAGAGGTTTGAAGGAATGAATGCAATTTTTTGATGAACATCAGGGTGAGATGCTATTAAGAAGAACTTTTCTTGTCATCCTTCTAATAAATTCATTTCTTTAAAACACCTGTGCTCTTTTCTTATAATGAATGGCCATCATTTACCCCCCTTCACACTTTTAAACACATTCTATGTTTCTTACTCGAGAAAACCATTAAAAAACATGTCCATCGATTTTGAATCCGGGGGCCGTTTTCCGAAGACATTCGTATTCAGTTCCCGTTTCCATTTTTACACCTCAGTTTCATTCGTTTCTCCTCTGTTTTTAATGATATCTGCAGCCAATCTTAAAATGTTTGGCCCATTTTCAGACACTGCTTTTTTGGTGTTTGGGATATGCTTCAGTTTTTTCTTTCAAAGTGATTAGGCCTTATTTAAACAAAAAGAGATTTTCTCAAAGAATCTTGAAAAAGTTTTACCTCAAGTACTCTTTCAAAATAATTTGAAACGTAGCTACGGAGAAATGAAAATATATATATTTCCTGATGATGTACATAGCAGGGTTGGAGTTTTTGCCGGCAAAAAGGGGTTTTTGCCAGGACAGTGGCAAAAACTGGTTAAAACCGGCAAAAACCAAATTATTTAAATTGCTGATTAAATATTATTACAAATTACTTGAAGCAAATTTAAATCAATCATAAGGAATAATAATTTTGATACATTACATGAGAAAATTATTTTAAAAATATTAATAATTAATATAAGGGTAATAATTTTTAAAGGATTGAAAGTTTTTGACCTCTTTTCATTTTAGAATCCTTAAATAAATGTTTTTGTAACAAATTGTATTTTTTTTTTTACTTCTTCATAATAACTTTTGATATGTATTATTTTACATATCACTCTTACACTATATTTAAAGAGAGACATAAGAAAGCTAAGATGGATGTTTTATTAGATAGATTTTGATAATCACCTCATTTCTCAATATTACTTCAAAATGCAAACAAAACTACACAATTTAAATTCTTGTAAAATTTCCAGTGAATTTTGGGAATTAATGTCTCATTTACACTCATGTCCTTCTAGTAGTACTGCCATTGAAAGAGTGTTTTTGAATTTTTCATTTGTACAATCTAAAATTCGGAATAAGTTGACTCTAAATAATGTTTCAAAACTAGTGTTCTGTTATGCTATGTTGAGACAGCACAAATTGTATTGTGATGATTAATAAAGTATTGAATTTGGGCAAATTAAAAAAATTGCATTGATACTTGTATATTTTAATTAACTACACATGTTGATAGATATTTTATGTTTTAAATTATAGTTATATTAATTTAAAATAAGTTCATTTCACTGGAAAAAAAGAGAATACACTAATTTTCCGATCAATAATGTTTTAAAACTACTAAAATGATATATTAATACATTATGATTTAATTATGGAGTAATAATTTTGTTAATTTTTTAAAATTATATATATTTATAGTATATATTTCAATTTTAGAAATAATTTTTTATCAAAAATGTGTTTTTGTCCTCTCATTCTGGAAAATATAGGCTTTTGCCACTTTGCTTGGCAAAAACCTGTTTTTGCCAGGACGGTTTTTACCATGGTTTTTTCCACCTGCGGCAAAATCTTGTCAACCCTGGTACATAGATATTCGAATGTATTCCTTCCCCCCATTGCTTGATTGGAAACATTAGCAAATACCTCCTTGAAAGTTGTATTGTTTGATTTATATCAATTCCTTGATTTCCATTCTTCAGCTGTGTTAAATACTGATTAAAAGTTAAAAGGATGATTTCAACTCTCTGTTAAAAGATATCATTTACTCCTCTTTCTTGGAAAAGATAATTGATTCTTTAGTACAGATAAACAATAATTTGAATGATGGATAAGGAAAGAAAATTGACTTGCTTTAAAAAATGGATGATCCATGCATTTCTTTTTTTAATTGAAATAATACTCAAGGTATCTGCGCGCCTGGAAAATCATGAATTTGGGTATTGAACAAAATGTGTCATGAAATGTCATGATTTTTAACTATTTTTTTAAAAAACATCTTGGATTTAGGTCACCAAAAATCTGATTTTTAAAATGGAATTTCCTACCCCCTCCCCTAATTTCATGATGTTCTGAATATCTGAATTTGTAATCAAATCCTCACTCACAGTCATATTTATTAAAATATTTTTATCATGTTCCTTAAAAATGGTGGTGTTCTTTCAAAAATGAAAGAAAAAAATATCATTTCTAGAGTGAGTTATCTTTTCCACTATTGCGATTTCAGAATTTTCATTATTATTTATTTTTATTTTATCCATTTAAAATTCTTGCTGAAGCAAGTCAGTCAATGGCAAATTTTTTTATTCCGAAATGAGAACAGAAAAATCGGGAGTATTTCTTTCCTTTCCCATGAACGAGAAAAGTATCTTTAGAATATATAATTATGCAGGGGGAAAAAAAGAAAAAAGTATTTGCATTTTTTTCAGCTATTTTATTGCTTCAACTCTTTCATGACTCTTTTTTTTAAACTTAAAATCTATAAATATGAAGATGCAGAGTTTTGGTTATACCAATCATTTCAATGAATGCTTTTTTAAATGTAGTGTTGCTAGAATGCTATTATAATGCTTTTTTTAAATGCCTTTAAAATCGGAGAAAACAGTAACTTCGTTAGTGATGAAAAATTCTTGGAATTATTCATGGAAAGTGATGAATTTGAAAATCTAAAATGTAGAAGATATCCTGTTCTTACAATTTAGAAAAAAGAGGTGTCTGGTTTGAAAATACTGTTTTCGGGCATAAATGACTGTAAGAGGGTGGTTTCTTTTCATAGAAGATTCACTTAAAAAATGTCCGCAATGAGAGGTTTCATTGCATATAGAGAGCTCTGTAATAACAATCCTAAACATATAGTTTTAGAATCTTTATTAAAAATAATGCATAGTATTCATAACTTTTAAATGAGGAATAAAACCAGTTCATTTGCCATATGAAGTGTGGTTCCTCTAGTGATCAAATGAATACAGTTTCAATGGTATTTTTCTTCTCATACATTTGAATTTGTGACTACTTTTTTTTTTTTTTTGTCTTTGTTTTCGACAAAGATTTTCAAAATATGTTTTAACCTGTTTAGTAGCACAATCGTTATTTTTTTTTTCACCATGTATATAACTTCATATTTTGAGTGTGTGTGTCATTTACTAAATTGTGTGTATTGATGAAATAGTGATAAACTGTCAAGAGATTCGTGAAAATATGTTATCAGTTAACTCTCTGTGAATTGGGCTCAATGAAATTTCTCTGCTATTTTCCACATTGGGGAAAACAGGTTATTTCATGCAAGAAAGCTTGTAGGCTCAGACTGAGGACTTAAAGTAATTGTTCCTAAAATAAGAAAAAGTGCTTGACAGAAATATCTCTTCTATTAGATACTGCTTTAAAATTCAATCGTCCTAGTTCCTGTTCATTCTGTGTAACTCTTTTTTGCAAAAAGAATAGCAGTGTGGTTTCTCGCTGCTTTTGAAACACTTGAATCTAAAACTCTAAATTCAGTGGCACGACAGCCCATAGAGGGCCAAGGCCCACTGTGCCCATCTCAGTTTTCTTGACCTTGGGCTCTGGGGTGCAGGAGCAGATGTTCTGGTCAGGTGGTCAGCCGAACGCATAACCCCCCATTGTTTAGTTTCTAAGCATGCTTGGTACTCATTTATCGACCCACTGAAGAGATGAAAGGCTGATTCAATCTTACCCGGACCAAGGATCGAACCCAGGACCTGTGGCACGGGAGCGCGAAGCGCTACCACTCAGCCACCGGGCGTCACACTTTAATCTAAATTTGTTAACATTTTCATCAGTTTATTTAATTTAAATGCCAAAAAGAACCCAGTTTTTTTAATTAATAAATCTGGTATATTAATTGCACAGAAGATTTTCACTAGGATTTGCATTAAAGAAGAAAAAAAATTTAAACTAAAACAGGTATGTGATGTAAAATGTGTCAATTTTAAATTAAAAAAAATCAGATTTTTTTTACATGTGTTTCACTGCATTCTTTCAAAAATAATATATTTAAATATGAAAAGCCCTTTTTGCCATACTTATATTTTGTGCTGTGTAGACAATGTATAACTAAAACGGTAGAATGTCAACATTTCTAACTAGGCATAACTACTTTCAGCATTAAATGAGTTACACACACAAAAAAAAAATATATTTTTATCATTTTTAGTAGGATGACTCATTCACTTTTCTGAAAGACAAATGATATGTAAACACACCCTAAAAGCATTGCATCTATGAATTTTATTTGAAAATTTACGGTTCGAATTTTGTAAAATTTTTATATTTTTTATACTTTTTGTGCCAAAATCAGACTAATGTACCAATTGCATTTTATATAATTATATTTAAAAAAAATTTTTTTTTATGTATTATGACATTGTTATTTGATAGTATGTTGTATTTATAACTTGTTTTCTTTTCATATATTTTCTCAAGTTCAATGATTGCATTTACTTTATGTTCTTTTAAAACTGGTTTGTACAAAGATCTGAAGTTATTTATGATTTAATGACTAAAGAAAAATTATTGAGGGTTATGGATTGCTTTTATTATACAGTATCACGGGAGGCCAATTAATGTAAGCGAAGGTTTATTGTAATTCATTTATGGGTAGTGGTTAAAGATGACCCTCATCAAAAAAGTAACTTATGCAACAAACACTTCACTCTTTTTACACATTGTTTAGTATTTCCTGAAACAGTTATTCCAAACTAGAAGTAGGCATCCCCTCATTTTCTGTCATTAGTTTGGATGTCGACATAAAATTTCCTTCCTAATCTTTCTGCAATTTTATGAAAGTTCAATATGATATGATAGTAAGGTATTGTGTAGTTCTGTTTGCTCTAGAAATATTTTGAAACGTATCTAGAATATATTTTCCAAAGCTATTTTTTCTTCTATGGCCTTTTTGCAATACTTCATTTACATATGATCTTAGCAATTTATGTTTTTATTATACCTGTATAACTTTTTTGGATTAATAAATGGTTCTTAAAACATAAAAGTGTTGCTTATATACATCCGAAACATGAACACATACTACTTTTCTTGGCAAATTCTCTTTCATCCATATAAGTAATTTAACCCACTGACGGTTCTGCACGTAGAAAGTCGTATTTTAACCTGCAGTCTTCACTGCATAGCAAAACCGGTTTTCCCATGTTAATGGATAGGGGAACTGATGTTTAGGGGAGAAACATTCTCTCAATTTCGCCCATTTCCTTAACCGCCAGTGGGTTAAAGTAAAGAGAGGTTCATATAGTTTTGTTCAAATGTTTTTAAAGTAACATTTTGTGGTATTTTTTTCTCAGCAATTGAAACTCTTCTCTGAACTTGAAAGACTTCATCCTCTAAAGAGGACTTTTCGTGCTTCTTTAATGATTATTTGAGAGCTGGTTTTAAGTCATTTAACAAAGAGTTCAAATACCTCATTAGAGAAACATGGCTTGCATGACAAATATGAAGGGACATATTAAAAGTTAAATCGATAGGCCGAAAAGATCTAATTTTTTCATAAACTGAATGGTTTTTCTCACTGCAATTCAAAAGTAACCCCACTATTTTTTCACTATAATTAGTTCTTCTGGTAGGGTACCCGCCGGTTATATAATAGGTGGTCCAGTTTGAATATTAGGGCCATTTTAAAGCTGTTCAACACATTGTAACCTATAATAGGCCTATTTCCTCTGGCAGGGTACAATTCTTTCGTAATAACGGATGGCCAGTCATTTTTTTGTATATTGAATGATTAGAATTTTAAGGTTGCGTGATTTATCTTAATAGACTCGTCGGGTGTCGAGCTTTTATTGTATGTTTTCATGATTCACCAGCCCATTTTCAAGTAATGAATCATTGAAATATTACCCAAGTGCGTCAAAATCCGATCGTCAGATTAGGATATTTTGTTTGAAACTTTTACTGGTCCAACAGTGTCTTTAGTTTTCGTGTGTAGTAGCTAAAATTATTATTAAAAATTTGTTTTAGACAACTATTAAGCTTAAAAAACTAAATTTGGACCATCTAGAATATTTTCAACAACAAGGGTGATGGGTATACAGTCCCTGACCAAATTATTATATAAGGTTCTATGAAAAATCTTCATTATACTATACAGCTTTATTGTTTTTATGTGACTTGTTTACGTTAATATAAATTCTATGATTGGATAACGATATGTAAATATTTATTATATCAAGCATTATATTATAATAATCGGATCAAATTAATAAACGCAACTGTAGTTTTTAATAATGACATGTTTTGCAGGAGTTTATATGCTTTTATATTTAAACATGCATGTAATTGGTTTTTATTCAGAACATTTTTCATATACCTCCCATTTCATATCCCCATAACCAATGGATACAAGTGCAAACCGGTTTCAGCAGCATAAAAACAACAATGCTGTATAGTATCACCTGATAATTCTATATAGAATCTTGTAGTGCGTCTAAGAATTTGTCCAGGGACTGTATTTCTTGCGAAAAATATGTTAAGTTGCTTATCCAAGATAAATGCTAATTAAGAAATATTTTACACGAGAATCATTTTTAATGGAGTGATCTTTTTCGAACAAATTAAGTGCTCGTTACGAGATGCTGTTTGAAACATAATTTGAATCAGTTTTGTTTATCGGAATATTTCATTAATTTATTAAATTGAAGGCAATTTTACAATGGAAATATTATAAGGATTGCATCGCTTGTTATTCAACAAAATATTTCGTTAGCGTAAAAAAAAAAAACCGGCAGGTTATAAAAACGTAGAACATTTTTGTTCTTGTAAGAAAAATTGTTTCAAAAAAGCAACTAGATAAAGTTAATTTGGTAGATAAAAACAGAATGGAAGAATTAGTGCATTCTCTTTCTTATAGAGCCTAGTGACTTATTTAAGGATCATACGAACTCAATGTTCATGTTAATAGCATAAATATTAGAAGGTCTGGGACCGTCCTCTTTGATGACGCCATAGCTGGCAAATGTACCAGGTCAAAAATACGTTCGAATAAACATTTCTGAAGGAAAAAAGGACATATCTTCTCACAGAGATGCACCCAGGTCCAGGACATCTTATCGGGCGGAGCTTTTTTTTTTTAGTTCTCTTTTTTAAAATGATCGATTTCAATCGAAAACATAGAATATTTAAATGATGAACGAGCTCATCTTACCCATACTGTTAAGTAGGATGTACACTATCTGGCCAAAAACATCCGTACACCCTGTCCTTATGGTACTGGAAGCATAGTAGGGGGGGGGGGTAGTTCCTGTGTTTGGAGCTCCGAGATGTATGTGGACTCTGTGAAGACCCATTTCTCTTCCATTCACACATTGAGGCTTGCACAGTTTGACGAAATAGGTGTTTCAAGATCTAAATTCCACAGAACACCTTTGTTAGGTAGCTGTTGTGATGTCAGCCGACGTCACCTTTCCGTCATCACTACGAGTCAACGACGACAATCTGTAGTTTCTGAATAGCGGCGCTGCCTTACCTTTCCAGAGAGTATATAAACACGTTACTAATAGATGTTCATCGCTAATCTTGTTACGTGCTGCAAGCATGTTAGTTGTTATGTTTTGTTGTTTTATTAAATTTACATTTTAAGTTATTATGTGTCTTACTTGAATTACCACACCAAAGTTACATCACAATTCAACACGTGGCGACGAGGATAATGGGATCGTATTCCACTGATCTTACTCCACGAAAATTGGAATCTTACCTCACAGCATGAAGAAGTTCCACTTCAATTGGATGCAATTTCTTAAAGACTGCGGGCCATGAGTTGTTGATCCAATACCGGTATTATTTCATGCTTCCGATAGGTGTTTTAAATGTTAAATGCGTTTTTTCTATTTACAATATTTTCATCTGGCTTAAGTTAAATTTCGCACTCAGATGGCGACGGTAGGCTCTATTCAGGAATTTGACACTTTAAATCCAAATTCATTCGAGTTATATGCTGATCAAATTACTTACTTTTTGGAGGCTAACTCTATCGTAGATGATAATAAAATGCGTGCTTTTAGCTGTTTGTGGAATTAAAACTTTGTCTATAATTCGGACTTTAGTTTCACCAAAAGAAGTTACAGAATTTAAATTTCAAGATTTATTCAAACTTTTAAAAGAACATTTTTGTCCTAAATCTTGAGAAATATTTCAAGTTTCATAAACTATTTCAATCAAAATTAGAATCTGTGAATGCTTACGTTACCGAGTTAAGAAAGCTGGCCGAAGATTGTAATTTCGGAGAAACTTTGTCAGAACGAGATCAATTAGTCTGCGGTGATGAAGAGGTTCAAAGAAGATTGTTGGCTGAACGCAAATTAACTCTTGAAAATGCAATTTCTGTTGCCGTAGCATCTGAGGTTGCGGCTTCCCAATCAAAACATATTCATACCCAAAACTCTTCTTATTCTGAGAATTCGGATGTAGTTCATTTCGTACGTGATCGGAACAAAAGAAAGGCGCGATTTAGTAAACAAAATTCTAATGTTTCAGGTAAGTAGTAAATTACAAATTCAAAAATCTAAAGTGTGTTTTGGTTGCGGTGGTAAACATGAACGTTCAACGTGTAAATTCAAAAATGTTTGTCGGAAGAAAAATAAATTTGAAAAACAGCGTGCAAATGAAATTGAATTTCAACCCGAATATTTGAATGTTTTAAGTTCTCAATCTCCGTTTAAGAAAAACGTTATTGTTGAGGTTGATAAGGAAAAGTTAGAAATGGAAATTGATTCGGGTTCCTATTATTCGATTATTTCTTTGCAAACGTTGAATAAAGTTTTCCGTTCTAAGAAACCCGCGATCGAAAAAACTTTAATTAAACTGCGCGACTTTTCTAAAAATGGAATTTCACTAGCTGGCGTATGTAAAGTTGAAGTTGTGCATAACTTTTTCAAATCTAAGTTAGAATTATTAATTTCAAACAATCAATGTACGAATATTTTGGGGTATTCTTGGTTTGAACCTTTAGGAATTTCAATAACAGGAGTAAACGAAATTAGAACTGGAATTATCGAAAAAGTTCTTAAAAAATACGACGATATTTTTGATAATAAATTGGGTTCGTATACGGGTAATCCAGTATCGCTTCCTATAAATTCGGATATAGCGCCTGTTAGATGTAAAGCAAGAAGCGTGGCAATGAGGCCCAAAATTGAAGCCGCCCTAGCAAAACTTCAAAGTGAAGGAGTAATTGAGGAAAATTCAAATCCAAAATGGTCAACACCGGTTGTTCCAGTGATTAAACCGTCAGGTGAAGTACGTTTGTGCGGTGATTATAAAATCACGTTAAACAAAGCAATGAACGCACATCCTTATCCAATTCCCGCGGTAAATCATCTTCTTTCTAATCTTAAGGGAGGAGGTTATTATGCTAAGATAGATTTGGCTCAGGCATATTTACAATTACCGGTTGATGATGCTTCCGCTGAAGCTCAGACTATCATCACGCACAAGGGTGCGTATAAGGTAAAAATACTTCAATTCGGAATTAACGTAGCCCCAGGAATATTTCAAAATTTAATCGAAGATTTGTTTCGAAATTTAGAAGGGGTTGTTCCTTATTTTGATGATGTACTTGTCAGAGGAAGTTCGGAAGAAGAGTTAGCCGCTCGCTTGGAACAAGTACTAGATCGTTTGAGAAAAGCGGGACTTAAGGCAAATGGAAACAAATGCTTATTTGGGGTAACGGAAGTAGATTTTCTGGGCTACCGTATCGATGCGAAGGGCATCCACCCGTCCAAAAGTAAAGTAGAAGCGATTCATGCTTTTCCGGTACCTAAAAATAAAGTTCAGTTACAAGCGTTTTTGGGTCTGATAAACTTTTATAATAGTTTTCTAAAGGGCAAAGCTACTAAAGCTGAAGTATTACATAGGCTTCTAGATAGGGATTCAGTGTGGAATTGGTCTGAAGTCCACGATGAAGCTTTTCGATATTTAAAAGAATTGTTAAGTTCCGAAGCGGTTTTGGTTCCGTTCGATGAAAAATTGCCGATAATTTTAGTTTGCGACGCATCTCCGTTTGGCGTAGGAGCTGTCTTAAGTCATGTTCTTGAAAATGGTTGCGAAGCACCAATAGCTTTCGCATCGTACTCTCACGTCGACAGAAAGAAATTATGCGCAAATCGACAAAGAGGCGTTGGCAATTGTGTTCGGTATAAAAAAATTTCATCATTTTGTTTATGGACATAAATTCACTATTATAATGGATCATCAGCCTCTGCTAGGAATTTTTTCAAAAAATAAGCCCACTAAAGAAATTTTGTCTCCGCGTATGCTGAGATGGTCTTTAATGCATATGAGTATACTCTAATTCATAGACCAGGGAAAAAGATTCAAAACGCAGATTCTTTAAGTAGACTCCCAAACGAGACTGATAAATTTGAGGTTCCCGCTCTTTTAGAGGTATTGTTTACCGAGGATTTACAAGATCCTCCGCTTCAGGCAGCAGAGATTGCAACATTAACATTGCGTGATCCAATTTTGTCGAGAGTACTAAATTGGGTTTTGAGAGGATGGCCAAATGAAAAACCAGATAAAAAATTTCAGACTTTTTTCTCGAAACGTAATGAACTTTCTACCCATCGAAATTGCTTGTTATGGGGTAATAGAGTAGTTATTCCAGTGTTGGGAAAATCACGTGTTCTCCAGGCTCTAAATCTGGGACACCCATGGATCGAAAGAATGAAAGCTCTCGCACGTTCATACGTGTGGTGGCCAGGCATGGACAATGACATAGAAGTGCATGTTCAAAGATGCCAGGAATGTCAACAGACACGACATGCCCCTTCTAAGGCTCCAGTGCATCCTTGGGAGATTCCAGAGAAACCTTGGTCTCGTCTTCATATAGATTTTGCAGGTCCGTTCCAGGGACAAGAATTTCTCATCATAGTAGATGCCATGTCAAAGTGGATAGAAGTGCGTCATATGACTTCTACGTCTGCTTCTGCGACAGTCGACGTCTTGCGAGAAATCTTTGCTACCCATGGGATACCTGAAGTCATCGTTTCCGATAACGGAGGTCAGTTTCGAGCATCGGAATACCAGACTTTCTTAGAAAGGAATCTCGTCAGAAGGGTTATGATCGCACCAAGACGTCCGTCCAGAAATGGTCAAGCTGAAAGAACAGTCCAGACCGTCAAAGATGCTCTAAGACGGATTGTGAAGGGAAATTGGAGGAAGCGTCTTGCCAAATTCCTTCTTCAACAACATTGCACTCCCTCCACAACAATAAGTGCTAGTCCTGCGGAACTGTTGATGGGGAGGAAGCTAAGGACCGTGTTAGATAGACTCCATCCAGATCTGACGGCTGAGAGGAAGTTGAGACAGGAGCGAGATGCGTATAGAAAAAATGGCGATTCTCTTCCAAGAGCGTTCAGTTCGGACGATCCAGTATTTGTGAGAAACTATGGACAGGGTCCAAAGTGGTTTTCAGCAACGGTACTTAAACCCACTGGTCCAGTTTCCTACCAAGCTGTGACAACAGGAGGCGAGGTAGTTAAACGCCATGTGGATCAAATGCGGAAGCGTATTCCCGATCCGGTGACTGTTCCGTCTGATCCTAGTGTAGCATCTCCACCAGCACCGAGTACTGAGACTGAAGAACCATCTTCCATTCCTTCTAGTGCTGATTCTCAGAGTGAAGTGGTTGAACCTACAATACCAAAACAAGAGTCTTCTGTTCCAGTTCCAGAACCTTGAGGCCCAGACATACCATCGTCAGGCCAAACAGGTATAAAGACTTCTATCCTAGGGCAAAGGGGTGTTGGGATGTCAGCCGACGTCACCTTTCCGTCATCACTACGAGTCAACGACGACAATCTGTAGTTTCTGAATAGCGGCGCTGCCTTACCTTTCCAGAGAGTATATAAACACGTTACTAATAGATGTTCATCGCTAATCTTGTTACGTGCTGCAAGCATGTTAGTTGTTATGTTTTGTTGTTTTATTAAATTTACATTTTAAGTTATTATGTGTCTTACTTGGATTACCACACCAAAGTTACATCACAATTCAACAGTAGCCATGCCAAATCCTCACAGCACAATCAAAAACTAGTCATCCTATTAATCAGGACAGGACCATAACAACTGGATGGTGTATTGAAAAAGTTGATAACTACATCCACATCTCAGATATTTTCCGATTAATGTTTCTTACAAACTTTCAAAAGGTAATTCCTATGAAATATGTATTGAATTAAAAAAAAGATTTTGTGCTTTGAAGCTATTCAAGATATCAAGGATAATAAGTTTAATAATTAAAGAATAGACTCTTAACATTATATTATCTCAAGTCAGTACCATAATGTTCATTGAAACTTCAAAAAGTTTATTTTGAGTTCATATGACTCATATTTGTCAATGTTCACATTGAAAATTGTGAAAAATAAGTTTAACTTGTGAATCCGTACTATTGTAATTGTACATTTATACAATAATTTCTGTACATTTTATTTACAAAATATATTTTGATAAAATCATATAACTTCAATTTTTACAATTATATCACGAAAAAAATAATGGTGAATAAAATAGCAATTTGTATGAAGCAGTCATATCTTCCATTAGTTCAGTAGTTTTTAGAGGCCCTCTAAATAACGTAGTTAGAGAGTTCGGGCCTAATTGCAACAACCTGTGATTGACTAAGAGCCAGCATTTACCGAGACTCGTTGTCTTGATTCTGAGGCATCTTTTAAAGAATCAAATTGAGTGAATCTAAAATTTTAATTTTTATTATTTCAAGAAAAAGAATTATTTTCTTGCTTTTAGAGTTTCTATTCAAAGTATCTTTGATAGGCCAACATAATTGTTTCATCGAGTCATTTGTGCTATTCTAAAGATTTCTCGATAAGAAATCGTTTCTAGTGGAACACTTTGCAAAGAAACAACTAAAAAAGAATTAATTGATGAATAATTTAAAAAATTTTGCTGTAGTTAGACGCGTCTTTAAGTATGCAGAGAAACAAAGTGTATCTTGATACAGTTAACATGATTTTGACACGGAATAATAGAAATCAAAGTTAGAGAGAAACTCACGTGTTGTACGAAATTTATTACAACTCTCAAACCTTGTTTTATGAATTTATGCTCTTTGCAAACAAGATAGGAGACATGATTTTCCACTTTTACCCTTACCATGGTTTCGGGAAATCTTGCTTTTTCCAGTTTAGTTCAATTTAAAGGTACTGCCTGATTTGTCGAAACCATGGATGGCGATACTCTTATTCTATTTACAAAGATTATTCTAATTGTTACACTTTTGAGACCACTCATTTAAAAGTCGTGAATGGTGTCATGGAAAAAAAATTTTGAATTTCTGAAGATTTCATTTTGTAACTGAATGATCGACTATATGGATCGATCTTCCGCAGAATTCATATCCACTACCGTGTAAACCTTTTTGTCAGTTTTTTCCGTTCTTTTGCAAAAATTTCTATAGATTCTAGTGGCTACCAGTAGTGCCCACATGGGCAGTCCGGTGAGCATGAGTTGGGCAATGACTGGCACAGATGAAAGATCAGCTTCTGGTTGGGGCAGGGAAAGCACCAGCATGACGAAAGCGACGGCGGGATTTTGGAAAGCTGTCTCAATAGAAACTGCGATGATTTGTGCCTTATCCAGTTTGAAAAGCCAGGCCACTACTGCTCCGAAACAATACCCACCCCATGCAATGCTCAATCCGGCAAGCATCACCTGCAAAAGATAATAGCATGCTAATTAGTTTCAGAGTGCTTAGACATTTAAATAATGAGGAAGGTTCATAAAAACGAAACTGTAGTACAGTTTGTCTAAAGTAAGAACATCCATAGCCATTCGTCTACACTCGTGGCGGTAACTATGGTAACGAGGTATAACTATTTCAAGTAAGGGGTGTAGGGTTATTGTTTAGGACAGCTTTTGGCAAGAGAAAGGGAATCTTTTTCTTCGGTCTATTGTGTTAGCCCTTGAGTGAAATTTCCATCTTGTTTCCATAGCAGCTTCAGACTGTGTGGCGGGGGAAGTTCTTACCGTAGACAAATTAAATGTCGATATCTATACCTTCAATTGTGCTTCCTTCACATTATTTTGCTTTTCTGTGTTAAGCCATAAACTTTTTTCAAACAAACTTTGTAACTCTTAGTAAGGCAACGGTATAAAAAGTCGCTTGGAAAGTAATACAATCGTTTGCTAAGAGATGGCGCTACATGTTTTCACAAGAAGGCTATGGTAGGTTGACTGAATGTAAACAATAACAAGTTTCCTAAAGAAGCTTTTCCAACATCCCTCCGATTGTGTTATGCTTAAGAGGCGATGTGTGAACAGGCTCAATATTCTTGGAAGTTTTATTATTGTGATTAAATTTCTGCATAATTTTAGCATTTATAAGTTTTTTGTAATTTAAAAATTTAAACTGGTTGTGAGCCTAAAAAAATTTAAGAGAATTGACATCAAAATATAAATAAAGTACGGTTTGCTATGTTTTGAGTGTTATCCCTTATTTGGCTATATTTGCATAAAATATTAAAGTTTGATAGTGTTTGGATAGCATCATGGCATCTGCTTGCGAACATCTCCAAAGTCATTTGTTCCTGTGAAATTTAAATTGAAAGAATGCGTTATATTGTAAGCACTTTTGGTATAAAAAGATTGAATGGCGCGTTCTTTAATGTTTATCGTAAAAGTCAATCGGAAGTATTAACCCGTATGCATAGCTTTACTCGGTCAACCATTCATAACGAGAAGCTGTGAATTTTTCTTCAAATTATGTCGTCTTGTAAGTAATAAAAGCAAGATTACACTTAATCAACAAGCATCTTAAATCTATCAAAATTATTAGAAAGTTTGACAATGTAAAGTTAGTGCCAGAAAATTAACGGCAACTTGTGCTTGGATACTCGACTACATAATTTTCGAGAGTATCTAGTACGTGGGCTCAGTTCTGCCCCGATCCTGCATTGCTCATGGATATGTATTCTGCCCTGATTCACGTTTTCTCTCGTGTTCCATTTTTTTTTTTTTTTAAAAACAACTTTTCTCTCTCTCTCTCTCTCTCTCTCTCTCTCTCTCGTTTCTAACCTGTTTTCGTCATTCATCCCAGAAAAAGTATTGTCACTTAGGTCCATCATTAGGTTGACAATAGTATCAATTTTCATTGTCCATTAAAATTTGACGACGAGGGATTTTAACCGAGCATGCAAGACCTTGCGAAAAAAAACCTTATAGTTACCTAGATTTAAGATTGTTTTCATCTTAAGACAAGCTTTATTCAAGGATTTTTTCTCACTTGAAAACCCTAAGTCAACCTCGATTGAAGGTTTTCATAAGTTGGAAGTACAAATTAGTTCGGTCCGTTTTCAAAAAATGGCTCTATCTGTTATGGGTGTTTCATAGTGGCCGGTGGTTTCAGAGAGGTTAAACATCTGTCAATAATATTCTGCTTATATCACTTTGAGTTTCATACAAAAAACCCTGTTTTTTACTTTGTTGAATATGTCAAATTTTTGTGGTAACTAAGCAGCATTTGCGGGAGGTTTTATGTTTCTGCTTTAATTGCAAGAAAAATGCAGCTGAGGCGCATCGAATGCTTGTAGAAGTTTATGGTGACAACCTGTTATGGCGGCAACAACCTGGAAATTCCATTACGGGCGATCGGTATAGGCTGCAATTGATTCGTTTGAGCTGTGCATTACGAGAAAAACGGCCGGAATACGAGAAAAAACACGACATTCTTCTGCATGATAACGGTTGGCCTCATGTCGCAAAAGTCGTAAAAAATTATTTGGAAAAGCTAAAGCTCAAGTGGGATATTTTACCTCACCCGCCGTATTCGTCGGACACTGCTCCTTCTGATTACTGGTTTTTCCGACGGTTGAACACGATCTGGCAGGTCAGCGGTTCACTTCTTTCGCAGAAATCTAAAAATTCGCTCTTTACTTGGATCGCCTCAAAAAGATGAAACATTTTGTCGAGATGGAATTCGAAAATTGCCTGAGAGGTGGGAAAAAGTAGTAGCCAACAATGGAAAATACTTTGATTAATCTGTTCATTCATTTTTTTTCTTCTGAAATAAATGCATTTTTGACCACAAAAAACGGACCGAATTAAGTTGTACCCCCAATAGAAGGTTGTTTTCCAAGTAGAATAGAGGAGAATGTCACAGATCTCGTTTTAAGGTTATAGAAGGTTTACACGTATAAACCACATAACAAACCTTTTTAGGTTCACATAAAAAGGTTTTTGCTGAGTTGAAATAAACCGGAATGAGTGTTGTTCTTACGAGGAGCGCTTCCATTTCAACCTCTAGAAATTTCTTATTTCCAATAATATTTTTATCAGCAAACATTACCTGCCATGTGAACAAGTAGAAGACGAAACTGTTGGCGTAGAGGCCGACACTGATTCCAAAGAGTACACAGATGATGGTGACAGGCTTGATGATTCTGTCTGAAATCTTTGAGAGTCGAGGTGAGTATTGCTGTATTAAAAGACCAATTCCAATGGGCAGTGTGAGGATGATGAGGGATCCGGCCAAATTGACGAAAGGTATAGTTGCCTGGCGATCGCGGAAAAGGGAAGCACCCAGAGTGAAAATCCACAAGGGCATCATGGCTAGAGAGAAAACTCAATTTCAAAACTGGGAAACGATAATGTTTACAAACATTCAAATCTCTAGAGGTATAGTGTGTTTAAAATAAGAACTCCCCCAGACATTCGTCTGAACCTGTGGCGGTGACTATGGTAACCGTTTTGGAGTGGTTTCGGCTCTGAGAGAAAGACACTCTCTTTCTTTGGTCTATTGTGTTAGTCTTAGAGTGACCCTCCCTAAAAGGCGCCATTCTTGTTTCTCAGACTTCGTGGCGGGAGGAGTTCTTAGCTTAGGCAAACTATAATGAGAATAAATTTTGAGTTACTTATGTGAGGAAATTATTGAGATATAACCGTTAATTTTAACTCGCGATAGGGAGCGCAATTATTTAATGGATTAATCGTGTTATCTAGTGGATTAAAAAATATAAAACAATTGACATAAATGCTCTTATGTAGCATCATAAACTAGTGTATTTATTGGCGACACTATAGTTCATTTTGTTAGGTTGTCTTCTAAGAAATAATATAGTTAAATATTTATTTATATTTTTGGGGGTTTTGTCTTAAGTAATGTAAAAAGAGCGACTTTATCAGGTGTTAATAAGCATGAGCTGTGACGGCAGACTCAAGCGAGCAACTGTCCTATGAACATGTATGAATTCTTTTCTTAGATTAAAATTTTTTTTAACGCTTTATTGTATATTGTTTATTTATTGAGTTTTACATATTTTTGGGTCTCAAACCTAATAGTTCGAAGCCATTCTTGTAAATATCTCTGCCAATTTTCGTAAACGCGCATTTCTAGTCGTGTCCATTTTCGTAAATGAGCATTTTGAGTTTTGTCCATTTTTGAAAACGCGCATTTCGAGCTATATGTTCAGATTTAAAAACTCACCGACGAGCTAACTGCTTTTTTGTTCCAAGATGGCGGATAACATAAATTTCAATACTTTTCTGACCGTTACGAGCTGAATTTATAATCGATCGAAATTTTAATCAGGACACTTCAATCATTTCCTGACTGTTTACGAGCGGAAATGAGTAATAGTTAAATAAAATTTATAGTCAATCGAAATTTCGATCAGGACTATATAAGTTTAAAATGTCTAATGACCGTTATAAGTAGAATTTATCGTCAGTGGAAAGCTTTGAACAAAATAATATAAATTTCAATTATTTTCTGATTGTTTGCAAGCAAAAGCTATATTGTCAAATAGAATTTCTTGTCAATCGAAACTTCGATCAGGACTAATAAATTTCAATCGTTTCCTGACCATAACAAGTAGAATTTCAATCGCCGAATAGAGTTTATCGTCCATCAAAATTTCGACACTATCCCGACCCGCTAGAATTTTAAATGGAGCTTTCAGTCGTAAATTTCAACTGTTTCTTGAACTCGTACAAGTGAAATTTGTATGGCTAATGGAGATTTCATTAAAAGATATTCTCTCAAATGTTTTATAAGGATTAATTTTGAAGCTCTAGAAAAGTAATAATTGCCCTTGAAGTTTAAGAAAACCAAAAAGTCCTTAACTTGAAACAATTTTCGCACAAATCGTTTCGAAAAATCGGACAAAAATTTGCAACTATAAGTTTTTATTCTTTATCAACCACTGAAGATAACAAAGCTGATTGCAACAATCAGGTATAAATTTCAAGTCTATATTTGTCATAGTTAGCAGAATTTTATGAGCAACATTCCAAGAAGAAGATACGATCCATTTGGAGTATTTAATGGCGTTGAAACACCGACCCTACTCATGTTCAACTTGCAATTTTGGACAGAAGAGTTACATGAAGAGGTTAGCCTGACGGGAGTCTAACCCATAATTTGTCTACCACTGAGGATATTTCACGTCAGCAATGAGGTCGGTGCAAGTCGGATGCGTATCGACTGGGATTCGAACACGTTCGCCTCATTGGAAGGCGAACGCTCTATCCCCTGAGCCATCGCTGCTCTACATGGAGTATTAAAGTTCAACTCTTAAAATGTTAATTAACGTTAAGCTTATGAAATATAGAGCCGTGTAACACATCGAATTTTATGAAATATAATTCTTTCTAGTCTTTTACTTAACTTAGATTTATTATTTGTTTATGTATTTTATTGTTACCGTGATATAATTTTTTTGTGTACCTGGCAACTTCGATGTATAATAAATTTGTTTATGCTCTACAAGGCTTCGTGCCTGTTTTTGTGTAAATATAGAATTGAAATCTTTGTGAAAGGCTGTGTTCTTTAAGAGAATTTATACTTGGCGGGGCTAGCCTTATTCAAAATAGAATGGAAAGAACAGTTGCTAACGTAAACAAATGCCACGTTTCAACAACTAATCGGGATCCCACACTATGTCCCTTGCAGGTATCCCATTAATAGGAGAGGGAAATTCTATATAAAACGAATTAAAAATTTACATACTTTTACAAAAACATTTAACTTCTGTCTTGACTCAAGTTAAAGAATACATATGCAAAATTTTTGGAAAATCATCTCGTGTTCTTAAGAATTTCTCTTTATAAAGTACTATGGTTTGTTTATGATCCTCCAGAAATCTTAGATGTAAAATATAGTATGGGAGAAAAATCCAGCATAAATTTCTAACCATACTGAATTTTATTTTCCAAACATTTCCGCTGATTAATGGTGGTAGAATAAATAAAAAATAGTGAGAGAGAAAAAAAGAAACTATACAATGAATTTATAGAACTTTTATGTAGAATACGAATCTTGAACCGTAAAATTTTTCTTTTCGAAACTGCATTCAATGTTTTTCTCAACGATATATTTTGTCATTTGATAATGCGCATGCAGACGGTAATAAAAGTCAACTGTTATTTAAATCTATTGTTTCTTGTTTTGATATTGGCAGGGCTTATAGCTCAGAGTGATCCTCTTACATTTGATTCTGCTTAGGCGGAAAATTACATTTTTCAACCTTTCGGTTTATTGAAAATTACTACAGCGGCCAATATACCCTTATATATAAAATATACCTGTGCGAAGATTTAACAAAGAACAGGAACCCCGAGACAACAAGTACAGATGGCAACAGGCCATTTACACAAAATAAACATAGAAATAAAATGTTAAAAATTTTCCGTTGCGTTTTGCCCTTGGCAGGGACAGTTACAGGAAGGTACATACCCTGACCACCAGTATAACTGGGGTAAAAGTAACAAAGAGACCATGCTCGACAGAGTTCTACAAATGTGACAACTGTCAAGCAAAGGTGACACCAGAATGTTTAAACATTGAAAAAAATGACGAGCCGGAGACAAAAGTACAACATAAATAAACGTAACGTAGTACAATGTAAAAAAGAAACACAACCACCAATGTTTAAAATGTAGAATTAAAATCATTCAACAAATCATTAGCCAAAGGGGCAAGGTAAAATCATTAGTCAGACTAGCTGACATAATATGTGAAAACCAATTTAAAAAAGGGGTAAAGTATTTAAAATCTACAACAGGACAAAAGTAAACACGCCCCGATGGCAAAAACGCCCAGGGGTGTCGCCCATGTTAAACCTTTCGGTTTAACATGGAATATTTTAAAGTATTTATTTTTAATTGTGATTTCTGATTTTTTTTCCAGTGTATCTATCTGATTTATTTAATATTTTCGCAATGAACGCTCAATGCTATTGTAAGCAGTTTTACTCACGATAACTATTCTTAAATGTATTCTACATTTAGATGGAAAATCGGTGAAAGTCACGTATGAAAACTGTAATTATGAACTTATAAAAGAACACATTTTACACATTAAATCGAAAAAACTGTCGTACGAATAAAATTTCCAATGATATTACATAACTTGTTTCGTGAATTGGGAAAAATGTAAAAGAGCGCAAAAAAAGAAGATATTACCCTGGATAACCGTCGAACGTGATACGTGAATTGGAACGTGATATTTTACATTAGAACGAACGTGATTAACATACTCATTAAAATCGTGTGAAAATTAATGAGTTTAATCTTATACAATGCGCAAAAAGAGACTATTATTGAATTTTGTTCTCATAATCGGATTTTTACGTAGTAAGTGCGTGCTAATCAAAATTTTGTTCTATTGACTGATGATGATATTGATTTAATAGGACGTACTAAACGCCTTCTACTAAAACATGAGGTTTAATTAATAATCAGAATCAATTAAATTTTAAAGGTGACGTTTGAAGGTGTCAGTCATAGGGACAGTTGTTAATGTTAAAAATGATATCAAAACAGAGATTAGATAATGATGGTGTTATGTTGGATTGAGAAACCAACGGAAATCAATGCCATTGAAACACTAAAATAATACTCTAATTAAACCTCTATTACTTTGTGGCAACGAATGCTAGCCTATAAATAAAACTGAAGAGAATAAACTACTAATACTTATAAATATAATAAACTACTAAGAAAAATAGTCAGAGCTACATCTTCGGAGCTTTAAGCAGTGTTTTCCGGATTCAGAACAAATACGAATTATACAGGAAAGTTCAGCAACCAAACATAATTTCAGTTACTTAATCTGGGTAAGACAATTTATTTTAAGATTGGGAAGAATCTGCCATTGTATTAAATCAAATAATTTTAAAAGTTAAATTTGCGTACTCAAGGATCTGTGATGTTCTTAGAAAAACACGATAATTTATTTTAACAGTAAAAGATATATCTTAACCAATTCAACTTTTCACCTGACTGTTTTATAAATAACAACTGAGTGGGGTTCAAAGTTAGAATAAAAGGATACAAATTATGAATATAGATTGTGTGCTAACCCAAAGCTGCTATGGTGCTGATAAACGTCATGGTGACACTGAGGTTTACGTCTCCGTCGAATAAAAGTGTCCAAAAATTGCTCATGCTGCCACCTGGTGAGCATCCAAGAGTGAAGAGACCCAATTGCAGGCTCTTATCTTCCAGTAAAAGCAGACTTATGCCATAAGATGCCTAAAAGAAAAAAGTATTTTTTATATTATTTCAAGTCTTATGAACATTTAAAATGCATACTGTACCGTGAGAAATGGGTTTACGATCATCATTGTTCATAGCCTTGTCATTTAGAACCCAACCCAGAAGTCAAACTAATCTTTGCCGAGGATAGAATTCACCTGCATTAGCGTCACATGGAGCGGAAAACCTCCCATTGTTAGCCTGACAAAAAAGCGACACTAGCCCATTATTTATCCATCACTTTAAGTTAGCACTGTGGTCGGTGCGAGTCGAAGGCAGAATTCTTATCGACCAGCCATCACTGGAATTCGAACCTGGGTCACCTCATTGGGAGGCGAGTACGTAATAGCAATAATTTGTCGTATAACAATCAGTCGTGAGCACAATTAGCGACAATTCTTTGTGGGCACAACTCGCCGAAATGAAAATTCGTTGCGAGCACAATTTCTTACGGTTTTGATAGTCCAGTAATGATAGCAACAAAAGGTGTCTTTCTTCGGAAAAATTAATATCAGTGGTATTTTTTTATTTTTTGTATGTCTTTATGTCATTATAAATATTAACATAAATATTAACATGTCACATTAAATATACTATTTTCCGCTTCTCCCCACCCTTTTTTTGTTGTTGTTGAGGGAAATTAAGGGAAAGAATTTTTTATATTTTATTTTATAACCGTTGTTTAACTGCCTACCCAATTTTTCGGATTGACGACTACTTATGTTCAACTCAGAAGCCTTTCAATTTTGAATCGAATCCAGAAGACTTTAAAAAAGAATTTGGATGGATTTTCTCTCTACTTTTAAAATGGATGTATACACTTACATTTCCCTTAAAATTCATGTTAAAAAATTTCAAATTTTACACACAAAAATATTCTAACAGCGCAAAAATATTTTTGAATAAAATAAATCTTATCAAGACGGTTTGTTATAGCCACAGACCGTCTTGATAACAATATTTTTGCCAGTACAAAAATATTTTTGTACTGGTAGAATATTTTTGTACATTGAGCGAACAATCCCGTAAACTAAATATTTTAATTTTGAATAAAATGCTTTATTCTATTTTGCGTACATTTGAACTAATATTGATAATGTTTGCAAGGTTTGTTGAGGTTTCTTAAATAATCCGTATTTTAAAATGAAAATAATAATTTATTTTAAATTTAATTTTGCAACTTCTGAAAATGTAAATAGAGAGATTGTTGATAAGTGAAAATCATTCAAAAGAATAAACATCTAATTATCATTTGTTCAGAAAAAGAAAAAGATTTTAAATCAAAGTCGAAACAGCTGCCGCCATTTTTTAATCCTTTCTTTTCTTTAATGTTTACTTTTTTTTTCAAGGAGTAGCTCAAACTCAGACAGTCCATACTTTGATCCTATTACTTAAAATTGAACCCATAGTCTTCCGTAAAAGATATGTTACAAGATTAAAATTAATTTATTTGAGTAGAATCCGTCAAAGACGATTATACATACTTTTGATTCATAAAAAAAGCTTCTACTTTCATTAAATGTTATATATTTTCTGCTGATTTTTGATGACGTTTAGTTACTTAGTTGTAATGTTGATAAAAGGACGAATAATTGGATACCCTATGCTTAAAAATGTTGGGCCATTCTGATTTTGTTCGTTTGACTATGTAAACGATGAACTAACTCTATATGATAGGTCACCAAAAAATTGAATACTTCAAAAAAGTGATCACTTTTGAGTAATGTTGTTTCGAATAAGATCCTTTTAAAGTGTCTTTTATTTTTTGATTATTAATTTTAAGAGAAGTTTCGTAAAAAGCAGGATGAAAGAGGTTGCATCTTATATTAGAGAAAAAATTTTTATTTAAGGTTAATTAGAATAAATTAATATTTTAATATTGATGACTAAAGAAAACTTATATCTTTTGAGTTCGATTTTTAAAAAAAAATCTATTTAATTTCTTTCTCTAAAGGTTCGTTCGATTTTAAATACTTTTCGGGTGCTTATTTTAGATTGCCAAGTCAATGTTATTTCATTTTGATCACATTTTTGTTTTAGTTTTCTCTTCATTTTTATACAAATGCACCCCAATCGACACTATTTTTTTTTTCATGGTTTATATTTTCTAATTTAGATTGATTGATTTTGTAAAGTAAATAATGTTTTTGATAATTTGTAAATATTTTGAAATTTTTTTTCTTCCACTAAATACATAAATTTTTGAACAGTTAAGAAATTAAAATTTCTAAAGTTTTATTTTAATTAAAAATCTTAAATTTTTAATAACAAATGTGTACTAAATCCTTCCAAAATTATTTAATAGTTAAATTCACAATTCTCACTTTACACATTTATGATATTATAAATAAAAACAATTTTTTTAGTATTTAATTACTGATTTTTCGAAATGGACTGCAATACTCATTAGTATGTAGTTATTGAGATCTATATTTTGGTACTTTTTATTTTATTTACTTCGCACTTACGTACTGGGGTATTGGCAACTGTCTGGGAAACATCCCTGAGGATGATCCAAAGACATGCCGTCGCTCTGCAGAGGGGATGGGTCCCCTGCTTTTGGTATGCCGACGACATGTAAACTCTCTTTACACACATAGTATCCCCAAGAGATTTTGAGAGCGCTGATTGGCTTCCTCGGCAACGCCATCTGTGACGTATGGCTATTTCATTCTGCCGTGCTTGTTATTTTCAGCATAGAGCGATTTCTATACTCCAGCTTTTGTGTACAAACTTGAAATGTCAGTTTTTTCAACAGAGAAACTGCCTTCTTCATTTAAAAATGAAGTAGAATATATTTCCTCAAATACCATTACCCTTAGAAGCAATGTTCTAAATTTCTTACCAGTACGGGAACTTACCAATACGAAATGGAATTCTTCCTCACAGACAAAGATTTGTTTGTAGGTAAGTAACTAGTTTAGTTATTTTAGGAAAAAAATTTAATTTAATTTTTATGGTTGAATTGCTTTTTTCTTTAAATTTATGATTATTACATGCATGAATTCTTATGAAGCTAATATCCCTCTGATTTATTGAATAACATTTAAATCGGAGTTTAATTGCCTTTCTTAATTCTTATACTCACTATAAAATGAAAACTGAATAGTTTTCACTTTATATTTATTTAATTAAATTAATGTTCATCGAATTAAATTAATATTTTATTTATTTCTTGTGGATTACTAAAATTAAATTATAACATTTTAAATTTAAGATTTATAAGTGGCGCCATCTATTATTTTAAATTAAAACTTAAAGATCTGCATTATGGCTACCTATTTATAACTTAATTTTAATGTTTTTTTTATTTGTTAAATGTAATATCGAAAAACTATTAATTGACTTCTAAGAAGTCAAGCAATTGTCTTCTAAAATGCTAATTTTATTAATTTTTGATTGCATAATTCCCATCAAAATAAAAGTTTATGATTATGAATTGTCCATTAAATTAATACCATGAGTAATGAAAGAATAAATTTACAAAATTTATTAATTGCAGGAAATTATTTGTTTGTCACCACAGTGCGTTTATGAAAGTGCCGCAGGAGAAATGTAAAAGAAGTTTTTCAAAAAATTCTGATTGTCAAGCAACAATATCTATAAAAGTGAAGTTGATAAATATCAACAAGGAAATAAATATCAACAAGGAAATCAGATAATTGAACTTTGTAAACTTGTTATATGATACTTGCTAGAAAATAAATTTACTAATTATAAATATTCTGAAATTTTTTGCTGAATTATAATTACATTTTTTAAAGCATTTTAGAATATTTTCCTCTAAGATATGATAAAATCTTTTTCAAATAATCAAACATAATTTTAAAAATTTATTTATATACATTTTAAAATCTCATATATTAAATTCAAATTTAACTGAGTGGTTCTGCAATCATACTAATAAATTTAAGCAAGAGATTTTAATTTCTAAGTGCATAAGGATATTCATAATGCTATTCAATATGAATATTAATCAATTCTTATACACATATTACATAAAAGCTAGATAATAAAACTTTAATTTATGTTTAATAATAATTATTATTATACTAAATTGATGTTTTACCAAAACATGATTGTTTACCTTGCATTTACCTAAAATTCATAACATTAATATTAAAAAATATTATACTGAGACATACAAAAAATATTTTAAACAAATAAAGAAAAATATTAGAATAAAATTTAAAGCAAATTAGATTTAAATAAATGTGTTATTATTAAAATACAATTAATGACGCTTTTTAATTTTTTGAATAAAACTTTAACATTTGTCTTAAAATTACTATGAGAAATATACTGGAACTGATTTATGATTGATTTACATTTTGGGAACAAACTACAGAGAAATGATATTGGGGAGGAGCTACAAAAAACGTAACAGAAGGCAAAGCCGAGAAAGCCAATCAGCGCTCTCAATATCTCTTGGGGATACTATGTGTGTTAACAGAGTTTACATGCAGCCCGACGACCTACGCGCGTAGTCGAGCACTTTACGGTAGGACAGTTTAACGAGGACCGATACCGCGCACTCTTTGTCCCTATGCAGGCTGATCAAAGTGGCCTACTGACCGCAGCCAGTGATGCTTGACTTTGGTGTTCTACTAGGAACCCTATCCTTACGATCGGTCCACTGCGGGACCCCTGTATACACAAATAAAGGTGTCCCCACACCGAACGCAACAGCGATGCGAAACACGATTTTTCTCCTCTGTTGCTGCCTTCACACCGACAACAACAAACCTGTTTTCTGCGCACTTTTCTTATGTATCTTGTTTCATAGCTCATTTCATCATTATTTTTTGTATTTATATTACTTTATGATATCAGTACAAGATTCTTCATAAATTGCCCAAATAAACTTTGCGTCACATTTTTACAAATATTGTATCAATAATTTATACAAAATTATTTATTTATTTTTTATAATTTTTGTCTAATAATTTTTAATACTTAACTAATCTTTTTATGGGGAAAAAATGCATTTTTTCTGTATAATTTTTTCCGGCTATAATACGTATTTTTATTTTGTTAAATAAACTAAATTGCTGGAATATTAAATAATTCAAATAAAAAATATTAGGAAAAATGAAAAACAGAAATTATTTTATTACCAAAAGTCTTGTTAGGAAAAATATATTTTTTCAGAACATTATTGTGAACAATATTTTGAGTATTACAAATATATCAAGTTTGCAACTTAACATTTTATATAGAAGTTATAAAAAGGATTTTATTTCCATGCTTCAATATTATTTTTTCTTACATTCGCAAGTTGATAGGAATTTATGACATTAATATTTCACTCTACGGAATTTCCAAGTGGAGCCACAACATTTAAAAATGGACCCTTTATAATATGACCATGAGATACTACTTAATGAGAAGTACAAGAATGTGTGGGTGTTTTTCTTTTTTCATTTATGTTTTACTTTTGCATAAAAATAAATTTTCCAAAAATTGTAAAGGAGAAAAAAAGGATTACATCACGTTTTAAATATGCTAGATTTCTCTTTCCTGCTGAATGGTACTGTCGCATTAAGCTTGGCATAGTCAGTCTGACAGAACTATATTTTATAACACTCCAAATGAAAATTCCTGGAAGATTGGTTATGGTACCTCAACTATCAACGATAGACACTAACAGAGAAATATAATAAAAATTTTATTAGTAATTTCTGTTCTTGGCATCCATTCACTTGGCGAAAAATTCCAAATATGTTCCTTATCTTTCTTGATTTTTTAAACTCCCGAAAGTTTCTCAGAGCAACAAAATCAAATCATTATTTTTGTTATGAAAATATTTAAGTAGAAAAAAAGGCGTTTTTTTTCATCATTTCTATATATACCCAATTCTATCCGATAATGATGAACAATACCGAGTCTTAACATACTTCCATAGAATAACCAATTTACACTGAAAAAATACAGCTTTCTTAGTTCTTTAAAAAATGTTTTATTTTTTAAGCTAAAGATCGATCTGATTTCATGCAAATAAAAATGTAAGTGATTCTGTTTATGGAGTTGATTATGAAAAGAAAATTTAAGGACCCGGTTGTGTGCACCATTGCCGTATTTATAACATTTTGCATAATCAAAATTTCGTTCGAAATTTTCCAAAACTTTTCATTCAAAATTTTAGTTTTTGTAATAACTGCCCTGTGATGGTCCCTTCATTAACCAAGAGTAGAATTGAATTGAAAATAATTTTTGTTACAATTAATGACAGCTTCAACTAATTAAAAAAAGTTTGCCTTTTTCTCTTTAGCGTTTGCTTTGCATTTCTTTATGAAACATAATTTTTCGAAAATCTTTTCTAATAAAACAAACGCTCTAATTTTTAATAATAACTACTTTCTAATAGCAAATAAAAAATAAAATTTTTTCTTCTAGAAAAAATATGTAATTAAAAATTATTAAATAAAAAATAATTCATTAAAAAATACTGCTTTCTAATCTTAAAGCAACGCTAAATAGCCACTACCTTTCTCTTATTTCGCTGAACATTTTATTTATATTTTTTAATGATTCAAGAGTAAAGCTTTAATTTTTCATTCATGGTTTAATAAAATCTCTTTAAGTTTGTCTTAACTAGTATAAAAAGAATTAATTTAAACAGCTTGATATTTATTTATTTGAATGTCAAGTTATTCTAGCAAAATTCATAAATGATTCTCTGTCTAATTGACTATTTATAGTTATTTTACTACCACTCAAAAATCTCTGTAATGAAGAGCAGCAAAAAAAAAAAAAAAAAAAAAAAAAAAAAAAATGCAGCAAATATGTATTTAAATATATTCTGTTCACTTGTGCATGAACAATTAAAGATGCGTAAAATAAACTAATTGAAGAAAAGATTTATGCTATTAGTTTTTCGCAATTAATTCAAAATACTTTTAGAGAATTAAATAAAGAAAATTATCTATTCAATGCATTTTTCATAATTAACAAAACGCACTAAAATAGCTTAAACTTAAGTGAGATTAGCAGATTAATCCCACTTCAGAATTTTAAAAATTTTTCTTAGGAATATATGAAGTTAGAAACACTGTTTATAAATCAAGACCTATCAATATATTTTTAATCAATGTTTTTAAAAATTTATATTATTTTATATATATTTAATAAAAATTTATATAAATAAGAACATTTAAAATACATTTTTGTAATAAAATGTATGACAAAAAAAATCTTTGAAATTTATTATATAAATTTAAGTCTGAATGATGTTAAACATTAAATTCCCTTTGAGAATATATATGAATCGTATTGAATCTCTGCAACAGCGGCGAATATTGAACTCCTTCCAATTCTTGAAACGGCGATCGCTGGTTGTTGCAACAGAGGGAGGATGAAAGAAGTGCGCATGCGTAAAGTCCTTGCAACATGCGATTTGTTGTTGTTGCAGTCGGTATGAAGACTCCTTCTGTTTGAAATCTTGTTGCAATCCGTTTTTAGAAAATAAAATATGCTAGAGTTTTATAAATACTAATTTCTTGTTAAAATGGATTCGTTTTTTTTTTTTTTTTAAATTCTTATTTCTATTTTGAATCCTAATCTTTATTAATATGTTTTATTCGATGATTAATTGCGTAAAATTTTAACAAATTTATGTAGTAAAAAACTTTGTAATGTTTGAATTGAAAATCGTGATTCGTAATAAATCCAAAACTTGATATCACCAATAAACACTTTCGCGATATGCGTTTTCAATTATAGAGAGTTAACTTTAAATAAAACTTGTAAGTTTTAAATGTAACAAAGTTCTTTTTTTTTTCTTTCAACATTTAGGTATCTTTCCAATATTCTGCTCATTTACTAAAATAAAAATTTTATTGTAAGAAATTAGTACTTTATATTTAATAATTAAATTATATCAGTTTGTTTAATAAAAAGAAAATTTCTAAAAAGCAGTCGAAAAAAATTAAGAAAATAATATTTTTTTTTCAAACTATCCATAAAGCAAATGAAGATCTTTTCCACTGAGATCTTCCGGAACAAACTAAAATGTACAATCATTCAAAGCTTCTTCAATATTTAAAAATTGGATATTTTTGTTAAGTTTAAAAAAAATTTTTTTTGCTATATATTATTAAGCTAACTTTTTTTAAAATAAGAAGTGTAGAACGGCCAAATTATTACAGTAAGTCTTAATTATACCATAACAGCATTATTGTTTTGAAGCGGGTTTGCCCTTGTTTACGTTCGTGTATCAATGGGTTGAATAAGGCGATATAAATTCGACGATTGAATAAGTTAGACGATATAAAATATTTAATATATCAGGTATTATATTATAATAATTAGACCCAATTATGAGACACACACGGTATTTTTTTAATAATGACACGAGTTTTCTATGCAATATTTAAACATACATGTAATGGGTTTTTTAATATACTTCCTGTTTATTTTTAACATATATTGCATTGCAATATTAACCTATTGATACTGTACAAACGTAAAAATACACAAAAGCCTGATAATTAAGATTTTACATAGGGGACTGTCAATCAAGGGTTGAAATTGAATCATGTCCTCCAAATAACACCAGATTGCAACAAGAATAGTTTGTGAAGTCACATTTGACTTTTGAGACGTCGATCTACTAGGGTGGCTTTTTGGAGATGTTTTTCAGCGCGGGGACTTCACTTTGTGACAAAAATGTGACATATGAATATGGCATATGAAGATGTAACATATTCACATCTCAACAGAGTTACGATGAGACAAAATTGTGGCGTGTGACTGAGATGAGACGTGAATATGTCACACAATGACGTCACTGAGATAGTTATGTCACATTGTGGTCTCATGTCTGGGTGAGGTCAAAATGTGATGTCCCCAAAGTAACCTTTAAAAACTCGCGCATCGATGTTGTAGAAGTCACATATGTGACTTCACAAATGAGTCTCCTTGAGTGTCGCATTTTTGTTGCAATGTGGTATCGGTGCTATCTGGAATGAAGCTATGATGTGTAAGGGTTAATCATTGGAAGGACAGGGAAAAGAATTTTATTTAAAAAAAAACATTACAAAGTTGTATGTATAAAAACAAAAATACAAATTTTAAACTCCTTTTTATGTTAATGTATGTAGAACTTATTCTAAAGAAGAAAAAAAATCATTATTTTCAACAAATTATTCTTAATTTTTTCCTAAATGAAAGAATATTTAAATTTTGAAAACCAAAGTTTTTAAATTTACTTAAAAATCATCGTTTATTTCTTCGCAAGATATTTTGTTATTTACCCAAATATGTATGTGTTTGAATACATTGATTTCATTACTGAATTAATAGTCATACATTTGGAGTGCATTTAATTATTTCATTCATTAGATGGATGGCCCTTATTGCTGCTTCTGATTTATCTTTTAAAGTGTCATTCCTTTTTTTTTTCTAGCAAAATAACATTGAAATATTTTAGAGATTAAAATCGATGTAAATACATTTATATAAAATCAGTCGTTTATTGTCTATTTTTTGGAAAGTGGGTGGGATTTTTAAAATAATGCCTATTGTGAAGAATTGGACTTATAAATTAATGATTACAAATAAATTCGATTCGTACTCACCAGAGGCATGAAGAGAAATTGACAGAAAAATCCAATGGTTGGCCCATAAGGTCTCTTAAGAACTTTTCCAATAACATTCATATCCAGCTGTACTCCCATGTTGATGTAGTTAAAGGCAACAAGAGCTGCCATTAAACCAGTCACAATGTCTACCAGAATATTATACTGTCGAACTACACTTACTTTCAAGTGCCATTCCTTACTTTGATGTTCGTCTGCAATTTTCACTGCGACACTGGTATACCCCAGAAAAACTCCTCTGACAGTGAATGTATAATTCTTCAAACCTTCTTTAATTCGTTCGTCCATCAGGGTGGCATTCTCAATTTTAAGAATGTCGGGATTTTCAGACACCACGGATATTTGTACATCAACGTATTTTGCGCCATTTTCCCATATTATTCCGAACGAAACATCCCGATTTTTGTCAACCAGAACACCTTTCAATTCATCCTGATAGAATTCTATAGAAGCAGGCAAGGGAGAAACTTTTGGAGAATGAAGAATCACTTCCGAAAAACAGGCTGAAAAACACGACACAATGATAAGGAGTTTAGCTATGGACATTTTAGTTCGCAAAATTCAAATTGAAGAATGATTTTGTGGTTATAATATTCTAGAGAAAAAAGTTCTATTCATTTCCGTTACGGATTATTAAAACTTAATCCGACAATTTCAACTCATTTCGTAGAAAATAGTAGGGGATTTTGGAAGGACAGCACTATTGTTGATTCTACGAAGTGAGAAATCCTATCGAAGGTCGGTTTTCTCATTCTTTGTTTACTCAAACAGAGATTAAACTCAGTTGAAATTACTTTTATGAAATAAATGTCGCTCCGTCCTCCCGCATTCATCCTTCTCTGATCAGCCACACAATTTTGATAAGGAATTATTTTATGACAAATAAAAAATATATACTTTGCTCAGCCGGTTTCTCCTTCACCGAGTCACGTGTTCCATTTCTCTCTCTCTCCTCTCTTTTTTTTTTTTTTTTTTTTTTTTTTTTTCCTTTAAAAATTTCGGAACTGGTGAAAGTGATTGAGTATACGTTATCTCTTCCGCGGAAGAAAGCAAACGATTTTTTTTTTATAGACACACCCTATTAAATTATGAAATAAATAATAGCATTTGCGTCGTCATGCGTTTGAAATGTTTGTAGAATATTTTCATCTATTTATTTTTCAGTATGCAGTGAACCAGACTTTAAATGAGAAAGCATTTAACCAACACCTCCTAGAGAAGAACTACTTTGTGACGTCACTAGCTGTCTTCCTTATTCCGAGTGCGATTTTAAACATCACCTCTCATGTTACTTAAGCAGTTATATTTCACACAGGCATTCCTCTAAAAACTAAAAATTTCCGATATATATATATATATATATATATATATATATACTCCACAACATTTTGTATATTTACAAATTCTTTCTAAAATAAAAAATTCAATTTTATATATAAACTATATTTAACTATAAATTATTCTAACACACATATCTCTGACATGTTTTTTTTTATTGAGATCGATAATTTTAATAAGGAATCTTAAAATGAAGATTTATAGTTAGAATGATAATTTTCATTAAATTGTATCGCAATAATTTGAAAGATTTAGCGGAGTATACAAATCTCAAATTCGCTTTAAAATTCATCTGGTCAAATTAAAAAATCTTTGAGATTTTAAAATTTTCATAATTAATATTTAAAGCCGTGATGGCTCCGGGGATAGAGCGTTCGCCTTCCAATGAGGTGAACCGTGTTCGAATCCCAGCGATGGCTTGTTGATACGAATTCCGTATCCGGCTAATAATGAACGGAACTTCACGTTCTAGGAATCAATCTTAATGGTTCGAGGGGTGGCTTAAATATGATAATTAATTAGTGCAGACGATATTTAAAGTTACAAAATAAGACACGAAAACGTACTTTCTCTGAATAAACAAAAGTTTTTTTCGATGAATTCGGATTTCTAACCCCCAAAATATAGGGACTCACTTTGTGAGTTCCGAAAGATGGGTCAGAGAAACGGTTTCAGCCCCTACATTTTTGCATACTTCGAGATCTTTTCAAGCGATCACACAACTATAAAGTTCATTAATCCAAAGATAATTAATTCTATGTAAAATATAACTTTCAGTAAATATTTTTTTTAATTTTTTTTTATTTAATAATAGTTGAAAATTTTGAATTATAAGTTGTAATTTTAAAAAATTGGATCGAGTAGTTCCTGAGAAATCGAATTTCAAAAGGTGACTTTTTTAAAATTTGATTTTTCTCGAATATTGTATTTTACCCTGTTAAATAACATTCTTTTTAATGAAGTAAAAAAAAAAAAAAATTGGCGAATGGCGAAATACGCAAAAGTAAAATTTGCATTACGGGCTTCAAACTTATAGGGTTGCTCTCCTGACCAAACTATTGTGACCCTAACTCATAGAAATGTTCTCCCCCCCCCCAAAAAAAAAGAAAGTAACTTGATTTATCAAATCTGTTAGCCAAGCGATTGAAAACAAAGAATCATTCACTAAAAAACTATTGAAGAAGGTAAAGTGGGGCCTGACCTACTTTCAGAAGTAGGCGTTCAAGGTCTATAACCACTTTCTTCAGAGAGAAAGGGAACATCAGTTGGTCACGATTTCTGTGAGTATAGGTCATGAAATGAAGTATCTCTTTCACTTCCGCATTTAATAAAAATCAATTAAATAGATTCATGCTATTTATTTATTTTAGATAACGAAGTTTTTTTTTTAAAGACGAGCAACATTTTCATTGTTTTTAGAGTAACAAAATATAAAAAATAAAAAAAAATTGTTTTGTTTTGCACGTATTATAAATTTGAATTCACATATAAATAAGTTATTGCTTAACCGCTTCCCGCAAGAATTTGTTTTGGAGAAAGAAAATGCAAAAGATCAATATATTGTATTTCATTAATAAATACAATAAGGAACCAAAACAAAACATGATACGCAAGTTTTAAGTAGAAATTTAAAAAAACATTTAAAAAAAATTTAGCATCAATTTACTATCTCGGGCCAATGAAAAAAGTAAAATATGAGTATATACATCTTCATAATCTGAAAAATTATCTGCATTACTCTTTTTTCTACGTGAATTCAGCAACCACTTGTGCAGTCCCACAATCCAACAGCAAAACTTCCAATAACAGTATATATATATATATATATATATATATATATGTATATAATTCATGTTACTTTATATCATGTTGATAATTTAAAATTAAAATTGTGTCATCATAGGGAAAGTGTTGCAAAGGGAAAATTTTTAGATATTAGTTAAAATTTTTCGTCGAGGGGGATGTAACATAAAAAGCTTCTATTAATCTTTTAATGTTATTTTCTCTGCTATAAAACTTCATCCTAATTAATTATTTAAATCGAAACACTTACTCATACTTTTAGAAAGCCACATCCTGTTCTTAAATCAATTTTTGGCTCAAGTATGTATAAATTTTAAGCAAAGACATTTTTCCCTTTAATCTTCGTGGAAATCACTCGACCTATTTTATAAACCAATAGTAATTTCTAAGATTTCCCTCTTTTCCCTAAATAGAGACATTTTCGGATTTTTCGTAAGATTTTCCCTACCAGAAAGACTGATCGCCGATGGAGTAAACTTGACTTTTCACTCGCCACTCAATAAAGAATGATGAAATAAAAATTATTTTGCTTTCATTAATATATATATATATATATATATATATATATATATATATATATATATATATAAATTTTTAATGAATAAATATTTTGCTCCTACATTTTTATTTTAATTTAAGTTACAAGAATTTTTATTAAAAAATCAAATGTATTCCCTTAACGCAAATTTTATTTTGTAATTTTAAATTCAACATGGAAATCAAAAGAAATAAAATCCGAGTATAAAAACTTGCGTATATTTGAATGATTATGGTTAAAGGAAGCTCTGACTCTTTGAGGGAAAATAACATAAAATGTCAATATATGATGTAACTCAGTTCAACATCCATGAGTATGTTTGTATGATTTTCATTTCAAATGAGGTAGAGGTAAATACAATAATAAAATAGTTCAGATACTTTCATGATTTATAGCCACTTCATACACTCAGTTCTTCATTCTGATGCTAAAAGACAAGAGGAATTCTTAGCTTTGGCTTAGCAGTATCTGCATGTTATTGCAGCACCATCTATAAATAAAAGCATAAACGAGTCAGAGCTTGTGTGTACAAAAAGAAAGCTGTCTTTCAAATAATAATAAATAAATAGCGTGTATGATAACTTGTAATTATTGAACGAGTATAATTGTTTCCTGAGGTATCAAGAAAGGCAGTTGTTTGTCAGACATAAATCTTAAAATTTATATTGAAATTAAAGAAAAGAAGTTCTTTATTGTTAGTCCCGATTACGAGTAAAATAACTTTCCATTTATTTCTTCGTCTGTATTTCTAAGGTTATTGCATTTTTTTAGTGCAAATGATTAACACAAGCCTGCGAGTTTTTGAAAAATACAATGGAATAGAAGTTGTTGTTGATTTATATGTTATTTGATGTGCGGATTTCGAAAATGGCCTTTATTTTCCACCATCATGTCAGGATTTTTTGTAAAATCGATGTTTTTACTAAAAATCCTATTTGGAAAAGAACTCTCTCAGATGTACAACTGTAGTCTCTAGATCTATGTAAAATTGAATCTTGTGAAGGTAAATTAATTTTTTATAGGTTCTCACAAGTCACCTCTGGTTGAGAGAAAGACAATAAGTTCCTTGAGTTTAAGCATCAGTTTCTTGATGAAAACACCAACGTACTATTTTAGTTTATTTTTATGAAGGTAAAATTGACGATTGACCGAGAATACTGTGTACATGAAAGTTTGAAACAAAAGAAAAAATTTCTATATAAGTGCATACTCGTTTTCCTCTGAAACTTATTTTTGATGATCTTTTATGCTTAATCTCAGATCTAGAGTTAACATCTAACAGTAGTCAGCGAGCATGTTCTTGTCTCATCTTCCTTGATATTTGCGCTCCATATCTCTGATATCTTGATGGAACCTTTCCTCTTGTTCTTCGCTGTCTGCTCCTACATTTTCGGGGTAAAAAGTTCATGTGCGAGTCAAGGAAATGCATTTTGACGCTTATAAACCAATCTAAAGTTTTAAATTTGTCCAGCATTTTCATTACAATTGCTTTACAGTCAGGATCCTTGTAGTTACCCAGAAATTTACTGACGACATCTTTGTAGGCAACCCAAGCTTCTTTTTCCGTTGTTGTCAGGGCCTGATTATCGTCTAGGCCCAATAGGTACGGGCCTAGGGCCCATACTTTCTGGGGAGCCTAGAAAATTAGTAAAAAGTCCATAATATTAATTTTCTTTTTTTAAATACTGAAAGAAACAGTTTTTCTCAAAAAAGATATTTTATTTCAAGTTTTCTTTATATTGTGATAAACCAAACTCGTGTAAACATTGCACATATCAAATTCGTAAGTACAGCTGAATTTTAATTGGTGCATTTTTTATTCCAATGACTTAAGCAAATGCAACGTAGAATGCATATTCGCAAAGTCTCTTATAAATGATTAGTGTCAACAAGAACTAAAAGTTTATTCTTAACAAATAATGTAAAGCTGTAGATGGAAGGCTATAATCTTCAAAATAATTCAGCTAATTAGTGACTTTTAGCAAAAATTACTGATTTTCTCTGTTTGTGGTTACACAACATTTTATATTTTGCTTTAATATTTAGATGCGTAAACTTTATCTTAAAAATAATCTTAAATTGACTTTCAAAATTTTTTTGAATGTTTCTCTTGAATCATGCAGTTTAATGGATTCTTTTAATTGTTAGGACTACTGTTTAGAAATTAAATTCCAAAATATTTTATTAGGGGCCAAGAAAATTTTGTGAGCCTTGGGCCTCAATTTGTCTTGATCGGTCCCTGGTTTTTGTCATGTTAGTCTCAAAATATTTATCATTCATGTGCTTGCGGATATCTGAACCAAAAAAAATTCTCTCTTTCAACTTAGCTTGGGATAAAACTAAAAACTTTTTGCACAGGAATTTCAAACAATCTCCATCTTTTGGAACAGCCTTGACAAACTGCTTCATTACACCCAGTTTTATATTTAGAGGGGGTAACAATAAATTTTTTTTTGGATCAATTAAGCTGTTTCAAACAACATTCTTGAAGCCTGGGTCAAGATTTAGTCTTTTTGGCCATTCTTTTTTATCCTAATGTTGAGTCTTGTCATGGCTGCCCCACTCACAAATGAAATATGAGAACTTTGTAAATCCACCTTGTTGAACAAGAAACAGGGAGATAGCTTTCAAATCACCGCAAATGGTCCAACTGTGGTCGATATATTTTGTTTTTTCCAGGAAGAGAGCCATATTTCATAGCATTCTTTTAAATATACCGAGTGTCTAACTGGTACAGGTGCATTCTGACTCCCATGATGAAGAAGGACAACTTTGAGGCTTCTTTTAGATGAATCTATAAACAACATCCACTCATCTTTATCGCAGCTGACTTGAAATTTGCTCATCAATCCAGGAACTCATCAATCCAAGTTTTCCTTTTCATCAAAGTACTTAATAAACTCTTTTTCTCGATTCCTGTATACATAAAAAGATGTTCCTTTGGGCAATAAATTTTTCTTTCAGTTTGGAACCTAACAATTATTCAACTTCCTCTTTCAAAAGGCCCAGATCTCTAGTCAGATCATTAAGTTCAACCTGAGAGAATTGCTGAGGTAAACCGGCGTCAGATGGCTTATATTTGATATCGGAGCCTTGAACTTCTGGATGTTCCGCGTCTGAAGACTCCGAAGAGATGACTGGCAATTCAGTTGGAGGCACATCAGGTCCCCGAGGAATGCGGCGTATGTCCGATGGAATGTTATCAGGATAAGATTTTAGTCTTTGATTTTTCCAGTTATACCCGCGAACATGGCAGAAACAAAAATAACAATCATCAAAGTTTTTAGGTTCCCTCCATGTTATAAGAATTCCAAATCGTAAGGCAGCCTTCTTTCCTCAGAGCAATAAACGTAGTTCATTAAGACACTACACACAAACTTTATGAGGAGCCCACGATTTGCCCTGGCCTCCGAGTTTCATGCCAAAACACGCAAGATAAAGTTGTCTTACATAGCATGTATGCGATATTTAACAACACTATGTTCGGCGCATATGTAACAAAAGTCATCTTTGAAATTTTCAAAGACGTCTCGAGCTCGAAGCCATGTTTCACGAAACGCAAAGAGGACAAAGCAGACGTTCAAAATGACTCCCGATTACGCTTGTTAGTGCTCCTGAGAGGTCCGCGAACACCAAGATAAGTGACGTTATTGCGACAGAGAGAGTCACTTTTGTAGATTTAACCAAATTAGAATGCTGGTCAGGAAAAAAATTTAAAAATGAAATTTTTTTAATGATAAATGTTCATAAAAATTCCAGTAAAAGTGAATTTTTCAAAAAAGCGTGACGTGATGGAAACTTTTCATTTTTTTTTTTATTTTTAACACCAAAAAATGCATCAAATTCAGGTATCAGTCTCCTTACATTTTTTTCATCGCAGGCCAGTGTCATTTTTCAAATCCAGGTTACTGTTGCATTCGTAAGTAACATGTTGACAAAATACTTTTACATAAAATTACAAAAATGGCATATTTTGTTTTCAAAATGTTATTTGTTTTCGTGAAAAATATCAACTTTTAATGACTGGGGTTGGTGAGTAGATGTTCGTACAATTTTTTTTAGAAAAAAAAATGAAGTATATGCATACTTAAATGCAACTATATGTTATTCTCGTCAAGGGGGGCGGGCGTAATTCTCCCACAAATCTTATAATTTACGCGAAAATTTGGGAGATACACTGAATTTTAGACTGAGGTTAATTTTGAAATGTTTTTTAAGATGGAGAATTTCTTCACTTTTGAATGCAGAAATCAAGTAATTTTGAACTTAGTTCATTTTTATACGTAAAGGTTCCAGCCCCAGCTCTCTCCGCTCATCAATCCACGTTGTAATCTTTTATTCCCTTTTAAAAATTAATAATTTTGTTTTTAAGCTATAAAGTTTTTATAATTTTGCGTAAAAACGTTTTATTATCCCTTAATCGCAACAAAATGAACCCTAGAAACAGAAAACTGTAAGTAATTACATACATAAATGAACTATACCTATAAATAAAAACTACATATATAAATTAACTATAACCTCAGAAAGAAATCAATTGTGTTATGTAAAAATAATTATATAAATACTCAGGAATGTGTGAAACAATACGATGAAAAGGAATTGTTAACAGCGATAATCTTGTATCCATTAAAATTGGAAACATTTTTTACTTTTTATCTAATCTCTTTCTTTTATTTTATTTAATCCAGTTCATAAAAGGAAGATATTGAAGAGATAAAATTTTTGACAACAATAGATCATTAAAGTATCAGCAACAAAAAATGGCATAAAAAGTACTTAAAACGCAATAACTGTAGAATAAATTGTGTTAAATTTACAAACAAGAATGACCCTTTCAGTATCTTTAATTTCAACTCTATATTTGCATTCATGTGGCCAGCATGGTATTTTTTCCCCTCAAGTTTAAGAGTTAATAATTCTCAAACTGATTATCAAATTATTCCAATGTACTTCCTGTTCTACACTCATTTCAAGTTTATAAGTCAATACAAATTTTGAACAAAATGTATTGTTTTTTTTTTTTTTTTTTCTAGTTTGAACACATTACTTACGCATCGCTTTTTTTAAAAAATATAATTAGGAAACAAACTCTTCTTTCAAACGTACATTTAAATACAGATTTTGACACATAAAGTTTATCCTATCATGGAAGACATTTTAAACTGTTTCATTCACTTTATTCTTATTACTTTCTGCTGGTGTTTACAGCTGGAAAAGGTATAAAAATTACGAAGTTAAAAATAAATGCAAGAGACGAATACTTGAAATAAATCTGTTGTACAGTTTTCTGAGAAAATGCCATTTAAAAGAGAGCTTTTTATTGAAAAATCAAAAGCTTCATTCATTTAAAAACTTCTATTTTGAGCAAAATATTCAAATGGTTTGTTTAAAAACATTATTTTAGTTATTGTTAAGTAGTACAAAAAACTTTTCAATCATTAATCAATGAAAAAATAAAAAGCATCCTAAGAGAAAAATGATTAAAAAAAATTTTTTTTTTCTTCATAAAACTATAAGCAAAAGAGTCGTGTGAATAAAATAAAGGATAATTCAATACAGCGGTTAAAACTTCAGTCCTGCCAACTACTGAGTTTTTTGTTATATATTTTATAAACATTTAAAAAACTGTCGGGCTGGTAACCTCGTCACACTGTGGTAGTGATGTCGGGTCGGTAGCCTCGTCATATTGTGGTAGTGACACCTATAGGTAAAAACAAGAAGCGCTACCGAAACAACTTCTACTTACACTTCTGCCGGGGACTCCCCGTAATATGTAACTAAAAACACTCAATGAGCGATTTAACTGGGAGAAATAACGATGTAAATACAAAAAAGTTGTCTCTTGTTTTTAAATAATAATAATGTAAACCTTTACAAAACAAAGGAATTTTGCTAACATTTTAAAAGCTTTACCAAGAAAGAACAAAGTGGCGTTGCAGTCAGTCACTGGCACTCTATGTAAATTATCAGGTTATAACAGCTTTTTACGAGCATTTGTTTACGTTCGTGTATCCATTGGTTAAATTAGACGATATATTATATATCAGGTATTATACTAATCTATTATAATAATTAGACTTAATTATTACATGCACTGTAGTTCTTTACTAATGACATGATTTGCACGAAGCAATACTTTTATATTTAAACACACATGTAATGGGTTTTCATTCTGGAGATTTTTTACATACTTCCTATTTGTATTTATTTTTAACGTATTGCATTACAATGTTAACTAATTTATTGAGGAGCGTTAACAAATGCAAACCGGTTTCAGTCACATAAAAACAATAAAGCTGTATATAGTATCACCTGATCATTATAATTTTACATAGAATCTCATAGAGCGTCTAATAATATGGCCAGGGGCTGTATATGTAGTGGTATGGAAAATAAGTTTAAATGAATCAAAAAATAATACATTAACTTTAGCTATCACTAGAATAAATGAAAGCGTAGAAAGTTGGGAGCCCTGAAACTTGTATGGGCTGTGATCTAAATGAAAAACACTCTTTATAACAAACAGTTTTATTATTAATGTAGGTGCATCTTGATCTGCAAAGAAGACACTTGTTAGTCAATCTTATAGCTTTGATAAAAAAGATTTATTGACATGAAGAAAAAGTTAAGAAGCAAAATAGAGCTCACGTGTTGCACCCCATATTTACAGATAATATATTTTTATTCACTTGAAGTTGCATCCACCCACTTCCTGAGCCTCCGTGCTCCCCGTAAAAGATTCAAGTAATGATAGAAAAACCAGTATAGAACAAATGATCGAGAATCAGTGAAAATGAATGGACTCCAGTACCAATAAAGAAAGTTCAAAATGATACGAAAAATTTTATACTACACAATTCAAAGTTCCTTCCACCCTTATTAAAAAATTAATAAGTAAATTTATTTTCATATTTATCCTCATTTAGACAGCAAATGACAAAAAAAAAGATAAGCAGATGATTTCTCATTTTTCAGACAGTGGACACTCTCGTTTAAACAACAAAATACTGAAAAAGGGTACATAGGATGAGTCATTTTTGAGACTATTCAATTTGCTCAAAAGTGAGTGTATGATGTATCAATTTTGAGTGTATCACTATACTCAATAATGAGAACATAGCGTTTTTAAATAGGACTCTATTTTGTTTGGTAAGTATTTTGAGTATTTGATAGGATCAAAAATGACAAATAAAACATTACTACCCATATTTCTCATAACAGAGGTGACTTATAAGTCATTTGTCAAATTTAAGAGCATATAGTACACATTAAGACACCAGTTTACGGTGGGTCTTGAACCCGTTATCTCTACCCTACAGAGCCCGCTCGGTCGTGGAGGTCACTTGATAAAAAGGATCGATATGCTTCTCTCTTTTATTCTCTGTATCTTGAAAGAGATGAGATAAAACCATAGGGTTAAGTAGCTGAGCAAAGAAAACTTCAGTGATTAAGAATAAAAAAAGGGATTTATTGCCTGGTTTTCAATGGGCAAAACCGCAAACAATAAATAGGGTGTACCTGTACCAACACCTTTGGAGAGTATCAAATATTCTAAGGTACCTAATAGATAAAAATATCATCAGAGACAGGTAGGTGCTTTATTTACGTCGCACAAAAGCTGTACAATGACTATAGGCGACTGTCTATGAAACATCACTGAGGATGATCCGAATAAATGGCATTGCAATTTTTGTGAGGTTTCTTCCTCGATTTAGACACAGATCTGAAGAAGAAGGAAGTTTTCTCCAAATCCCTGTACCCATGGTACTGATCCACCACAGGACTTTTGATTTTACATATTTTACGAGCAAGTATATCGCATTTACTTGATGGGTCTTAGCGGAATCCAGGATCGAACTCTGGCACTTCCGGAGCGGAGTCCGATTCTCCAACTACTAGGTTACCACTACCCCATCAGAGATAGTTGTAAGTGTAGTTTATTTACGTCGCACAAGAGCTACACAATGGGCTATTGGCGACTGTCTGGGAAACATCACTGAAGAGGATTCAAAGATAATGCTATCACAATTTTGATCCTTAGCAGAGGGGATGGTACCCCCGCTGCGGTAGGGCGTGAAGTCGAGCGCTTTACGATAGAACAGACGACCCATACCGCACACCCTTGTACCTTGCGTAGACTGATCCAAGTGGTTACCCACGTAGCCAGTAATGCTTGACTTCGGTAATCTGCTGGGTCTTAACGATCTGGGACCCATGAAGTTTCAAATGGTGAAAAAAGGTTTTAGAAATATCGCAAACAAATTATGGCTGGATTTTTTCCCCTACAATGTAATCCTTTGTTTTGAATTAAAACTTTTCAGCATTTGAGGGCTTACTCTGGGTTTACCCTTATTCTAGATTCTATTTGAACTTTTAAATAACTTGAATAGATCAGAATATGTTTGCAACGAAGGTATAAAATCTTCGCAATACGTCTTTTTTCTTCTTCTATAATCTTCAATAAGTCCTTTAGTGATCCAAAATAAAACCGACACTTCTCAATAATTATCGGTTATTTATTTTTTTTCTACATCCTCAGTTACTCATAAAATCAGCTATTTCGGGTCAAACTTCTTTTAGCTTGTATCAACATAAGACTTGGTCATGTCCATTTAATGATCCCCGCATTTAATTATTCATAGAAGCAAATCTTTAAGAAATTTGGAAATAGGGACAAACCTTTCATGTGTCGCAATTAATATTTCAGCGAGAAACAATATATACGTCTTAAAAATCTGGGTCTATCATTACTGCGGTAAGTTGTGTAAAAATATTAAAAACAGCTTGATTCCCTGTGGAAATAAAGGGAAGGTGAAAGTTGGTTATTAAAAGTAAAAAGTGCATGTTTATTGATGTCCAGAACAGATATTGCTTTTTTTTCTCGTTAAAATATTAATTTTCAATTGCTTATATGCTTATAATTTTGTCTTCATTTTTGACAAGAAAACGAAAAAATTTAGGGTGGTAATTACTGAACACCCCGTTTAATTTGTTTTTGGAGAGTCATTTCTATACAAGCAAAGTCATTTCTATGCATTATAATGGCAAACAAAATTACACATTTTACAAGAATTAATTATGAACTTGATGTAATCCAATATAACAGGCCTGCAATTTAAAACAATTAATGGTTGAGTGAGAAAAAATACTCTTGAAAATGCCCCAAAGAACATAATTTTTTTTAGAACGTTGTGACACAAATCTAAACAATAACAGACAAAATAATTACTGTTAATAATAAAGCTGGAGTACTGTTAAGTACATTTTAATGAATATAAACTAGTTATTAGCCATCAATCTATAATAAGCAGTCAATTGAGAACAAGCAATCAATTGATAACAACTTCATTTGTTAAAGTAATTAAAAATAATCATATTTTTCGTATGCTATTTGAAATATCAAAATCTTTTTTAATTAAAAATGTTGTTTTAGAATATATAAAATTGTACTTAATTTATAATTTTAATAAATTTAAGATAAAAATAAAGGTTTAAGCATTAATGCTTTAAAATAACATTAAAAAGGAGTTCAGAAGCTTTTCAAAGTAAGGCTAAATATGGAGATGCATCACATAGGGGTAATTTTAGTTTACAAAAAAATAAAATTATTAGTTTACTTGGAAAACTTAGTTTTATTCTATTCTTTTTTTCCTTTTAATTTTTTGTGTCTAAGATATCAGAAAGTAGTATAAAATTTGCTTGTGTAACTTCAAAAAGAGTTGTGGCTTTAGCCTCATATTTGAGTACTCTAGTGAGTCGAAATTCGAGCATTTCCGTGGGAAAGAGCCAAAATTATGACTAATTCTTAAAAATGATAATTTGCGATAGCATACGATAAATACTTTATATCGTAAATTCTACTCATAATAATTCCGTCTGAGGTTTGAACTCCAGTTAATTGATGAGTGGTCATAGATTTGACGATAAATTCTGTTTGGCTACAGTAAGACGACAAACTCTGATTGTAGTGGTTAGAAACGACTATAACTACTAATTCGATCAAGAAAGTTGACGAAATAGCAAAACACTGTTAGCATAATTAAGCACTAGCTACGGTACTCCAGCATTAAGTACTAATTATTTTTGAGGTGTTAAGCATAATTAGCACTAATTAATCAAAAAAGAGTCACAAGTTTGACTGATGCTGAGAGAGTAAATAAAAATAGAATGAAACATGGAGCGATAATTATAGCTCAAACATAATTGAAATTTCTGTTGCCTAATATCGCAAATAATTTTTGAAATCAATCTTTGATGATTTTGATTTGAAAACTTAGTGAAATGTTACATTTCATAATGCAACTAATTTCTTTTGTTTTTTCAGAAATAGAAAATGTCTCATTCTTTTCATATTACAGTTTCATAAATATTCATTGGCTATTTTTACACATTGGTTCCACAAAATACGAGAAATAAGCCTAGTTTTTTTTGTCGCTGAGAACACATTTGTCTCTTTCAAAATACCACGTTTTTTTATTATTTTTTTTTAAAGGAAATGTTAAGTTTTCTATTTTGGAAATAGGTGACAAACAAAATCACATAGCAAACAAAATCACATCAAGCAGAATTACCTGAATTTCTTCCTATTATTTTAAAAGCAATTTAATTTTTTCCTTTTATGAGTGAAATAATTCAAATGAATGAATAGTCATTGCTGTTTGAAGAATCGCAGAAGCTTTTATTATTTTCATTCTAAAACAGTAGCCCAGGTAGCAGAGAATCATCCATTTTACGTCAAAAATACGTATATTTTACCTTTAAATTTTACGAAGTATTCGTAAAATTTACGTAAAACTGAAAGGTTGAATTAAAGCAAAAACTGGTACGTAATTAAAGTTTTTCTTTTACGAATTTTTTATCTTTTCGAGTTAAGAATGACTATGTTATTTTTACATAATATTTACATGATCAAAACTTACGTAACGACGGCAATCCAAAAACCGGAAAGTTTACGCAAACAAATTCGCTTCTTTCAAAAATATTTTATCAAAACCCCTTTTTTACTGGGTAAGAATGAGTTATTTTTAAATATTATTTACGTTAAAATGTACGTCAGTTGAAACTTCAAATTATAGAAATCCAAAAAATAGAAAATTTGCGACACTAAATCCTAACCGAAATTTAAATAGTAAATTTGCTTTGTTAATAATACGTAAAATACCGTCAGATGCAGGAATTTGTGCAGGAATTTTCAGTTTTCCAACTTTGACCTAATAAAAAAATAGTTAAAAGATGCTGAATTGTACAGCATCTGATCTAAAATTTATTGTTAGCCATCTGGGAAGTAATTGCACGTAGTTAAGAGCTGATTTGAAATGTTTATTATTTTTAAACAATCAATTAGTCGAGTGCACAATGTCACCCCGGGATGGGGTGACTTTGTGCAGTGCAATAAAATAATGAATTAGTTCAATTATTTTGAATCACTTTGACTTCAAATCGTTTAATAAACAATATTTAACTTTGTTAACGTACAATGCAAGTATATTACATATAAATATGTACTATGTATTAACAAATCTACTTAAGATGAACATAAAAACTTTAATTTTTAGATTTTTTAACATTTTTAGATTTTTTCTTATTAATTAAATCTTAAGTAACTTTTTTTATGATTTTCAGATACAATCAAACATTTGAGATGAATGAACATTTGAATGAATTCCCTCATTTAATTCCCCCAAATTGCCTCCAACTCGGAATGATCCTCTCTTATTAATAGTCTCTTATTAAATGTCTTAAACCATTAACATATGTAAATTGAAATGAAAAATAACAATATGAAAATGGAAAATAATATTCACCGGGAGATTCCGAATACTGCGCATGAATTGTGTTCGAAATCGTGTTTCGGTGAATTCCGAACTTTTTTGACGCTTTCGAAACAAATAAACCATTTTTTACTTCTGCCAAACATTTTTCGAACGCTTCTTTGGTGTAGTAATCACAATAATTTCTTGCTCCAGGCTTTCTTTTATAAGTCCTTGGCATGTTTTTCTCGTAAAAAAAATTTCACAAAGTCACCTCAGGGTGCATTTTTTTATTAATTATTAAATAACTAACATTATAATAATTAAAAACAAAAAATTATGCATGAATTGTTATCTCAATTGATAAGACTTTTAAAGTATAACCAACGTTCCTGGCCAGGATAACTAGAACTTCTTCAACTGAGCAGACTTTCCAGCCTCCGATTTTGCGACTTTAAAAATTTGAAACTGTTTGTAACTTGAGCTCACAATTTTCCAAGAACGATGATGTTTACATTGCCAGTTCTGGGTAAACCATTAGTTCGTTATGTTGACAACTCTAATCAGTTGATACCAAGCTTTAAAGAAATACCCCTAGATAGCACGACGCAAATATTGAAAAAATGACAGTTTGCACAAAGTCACCCCTCGTTGCACAAAGTCACCCCATCACCCCATCCCAGTAAAAATGATTCTTGACGGTACACAGAATCATTTTTACTAAATCTAAATAATAAATGTTCTTTCGTAAAATATAAGAAAGCATTTTCCCGAAGGGTAGTTAATATTGCGTAAATTATACCAAAGCATTTTTACCAAATATCTCAAAGGTAATATCATTCCGTCCATATAATATAAAATTTACGTACAAATATTATAGGCGTATTACCAAGGTAATCTGAAGATTAACTTGGATAGTCTGAATCAAAGTTTTCAGAAATTTACCTGCTTGCTTCTTTTATTTTATCTGCATAGGCATTGAAAAATGATGTTAAATTTCTTTTATTGCAATACTATTTTAAACGGTTTGATTCTTTGTATTAATGTAACTAATTCTCGATTGATTTTAGCCACAGCCAAATAACGTTCATTTAAGACAACATTGCAAAGACGAGTAGGTAAGGTGCAAAATAAAACAATTTAATGGATCACCCTCTGCCCATTATCATACAATTTTAGGCAGGTTCTGCAAATAATTTTAATCTTTTATTGCAATACTATTTTAAACGGTTTGATTCTTTGTATTAATGTAACTAATTCTCGATAGATTTTAGCCACAGCCAAATAACGTTCATTTAAGATAACATTGCAAAGACGAGTAGGTAAGGTGCAAAATAAAACAATTTAATGGATAACCCTCTGTCCATCATCATACAATTTTAGGCAGGTTCTGCAAATAATTTTAATCTTTTATTGCAATACTATTTTAAACGGTTTGATTCTTTGTATTAATGTAACTAATTCTCGATTGATTTTAGCCACAGCCAAATAACGTTCATTTAAGATAACATTGCAAAGACGAGTAGGTAAGGTGCAAAATAAAACAATTTAATGGATCACCCTCTGCCCATTATCGGACAATTTTAGGCAGGTTCTGCAAATAATTTTAATCTTTTATTGCAATACTATTTTAAACGGTTTGATTCTTTGTATTAATGTAACTAATTCTCGATTGATTTTAGCCACAGCCAAATAACGTTCATTTAAGATAACATTGCAAAGACGAGTAGGTAAGGTGCAAAATAAAACAATTTAATGGATAACCCTCTGCCCATTATCATACAATTTTAGGCAGGTTCTGCAAATAATTTTAATCTTTTATTGCAATACTATTTTAAACGGTTTGATTCTTTGTATTAATGTAACTAATTCTCGATTGATTTTAGCCACAGCCAAATAACGTTCATTTAAGATAACATTGCAAAGACGAGTAGGTAAGGTGCAAAATAAAACAATTTAATGGATCACCCTCTGCCCATTATCATACAATTTTAGGCAGGTTCTGCAAATAAATTTAATCTTTTATTGCAATACTATTTTAAACGGTTTGATTCTTTGTATTAATGTAACTAATTCTCGATTGATTTTAGCCACAGCCAAATAACGTTCATTTAAGATAACATTGCAAAGACGAGTAGGTAAGGTGCAAAATAAAACAATTTAATGGATCACCCTCTGCCCATTATCATACAATTTTAGGCTGGTTCTGCAAATAATTTTAATCTTTTATTGCAATACTATTTTAAACGGTTTGATTCTTTGTATTAATGTAACTAATTCTCGATTGATTTTAGCCACATCCAAATAACGTTCATTTAAGATAACATTGCAAAGACGAGTTGGTAAGGTGCAAAATAAAACAATTTAATGGATCACCCTCTGCCCATTATCATACAATTTCAGGCAGGTTCTGCAAATAATTTTAATCTTTTATTGCAATACTATTTTAAACGGTTTGATTCTTTGTATTAATGTAACTAATTCTCGATTGATTTTAGCCACAGCCAAATAACGTTCATTTAAGATAACATTGCAAAGACGAGTAGGTAAGGTGCAAAAGAAAACAATTTAATGGATCACCCTCTGCCCATCATCATACAATTTTAGGCAGGTTCTGCAAATAATTTTAATCTTTTATTGCAATACTATTTTAAACGGTTTGATTCTTTGTATTAATGTAACTAATTCTCGATTGATTTTAGCCACAGCCAAATAACGTTCATTTAAGATAACATTGCAAAGACGAGTAGGTAAGGTGCAAAATAAAACAATTTAATGGATCACCCTCTGCCCATTATCATACAATTTTAGGCAGGTTCTGCAAATAATTTTAATCTTTTATTGCAATACTATTTTAAACGGTTTGATTCTTTGTATTAATGTAACTAATTCTCGATTGATTTTAGCCACAGACAAATAACGTTCATTTAAGATAACATTGCAAAGACGAGTAGGTAAGGTGCAAAATGAAACAATTTAATGGATCACCCTCTGCCCATTATCATACAATTTTAGGCAGGTTCTGCAAATAATTTTAATCTTTTATTGCAATACTATTTTAAACGGTTTGATTCTTTGTATTAATGTAACTAATTCTCGATTGATTTTAGCCACAGCCAAATAACGTTCATTTAAGATAACATTGCAAGACGAGTAGGTAAGGTGCAAAATAAACCATTTAATGGATCACCCTCTGCCCATTATCATACAATTTTAGGCAGGTTCTGCAAATAATTTTAATCTTTTATTGCAATACTATTTTAAACGGTTTGATTCTTTGTATTAATGTAACTAATTCTCGATTGATTTTAGCCACAGCCAAATAACGTTCATTTAAGATAACATTGCAAAGACGAGAAGGTAAGGTGCAAAATAAAACAATTTAATGGATCACCCTCTTCCCATTATCATACAATTTTAGGCAGGTTCTGCAAATAATTTTAATCTTTTATTGCAATACTATTTTAAACGGTTTGATTCTTTGTATTAATGTAACTAATTCTCGATTGATTTTAGCCACAGCCAAATAACGTTCATTTAAGATAACATTGCAAAGACGAGTAGGTAAGGTGCAAAATAAAACAATTTAATGGATCACCCTCTGCCCATTATCATACAATTTTAGGCAGGTTCTGCAAAGAATTTTAATCTTTTATTGCAATACTATTTTAAACGGTTTGATTCTTTGTATTAATGTAACTAATTCTCGATTGATTTTAGCCACAGCCAAATAACGTTCATTTAAGATAACATTGCAAAGACGAGTAGGTAAGGTGCAAAATAAAACAATTTAATGGATCACCCTCTGCCCATTATCATACAATTTTAGGCAGGTTCTGCAAATAATTTTAATCTTTTATTGCAATACTATTTTAAACGGTTTGATTCTTTGTATTAATGTAACTAATTCTCGATTGATTTTAGCCACAGCCAAATAACGTTCATTTAAGATAACATTGCAAAGACGAGTAGGTAAGGTGCAAAAGAAAACAATTTAATGGATCACCCTCTGCCCATTATCATACAATTTTAGGCAGGTTCTGCAAATAATTTTAATCTTTTATTGCAATACTATTTTAAACGGTTTGATTCTTTGTATTAATGTAACTAATTCTCGATTGATTTTAGCCACAGCCAAATAACGTTCATTTAAAATAACATTGCAAAGACGAGTAGGTAAGGTGCAAAATAAAACAATTTAATGGATCACCCTCTGCCCATTATCATACAATTTTAGGCAGGTTCTGCAAATAATTTTAATCTTTTATTGCAATACTATTTTAAACGGTTTGATTCTTTGTATTAATGTAACTAATTCTCGATTGATTTTAGCCACAGCCAAATAACGTTCATTTAAGATAACATTGCAAAGACGAGTAGGTAAGGTGCAAAATAAAACAATTTAATGGATCACCCTCTGCCCATTATCATACAATTTTAGGCAGGTTCTGCAAATAATTTTAATCTTTTATTGCAATACTATTTTAAACGGTTTGATTCTTTGTATTAATGTAACTAATTCTCGATTGATTTTAGCCACAGCCAAATAACGTTCATTTAAGATAACATTGCTAAGACGAGTAGGTAAGGCGCAAAATAAAACAATTTAATGGATCACCCTCTGCCCATTATCATACAATTTTAGGCAGGTTCTGCAAATAATTTGAATCTTTTATTGCAATACTATTTTAAACGGTTTGATTCTTTGTATTAATATAACTAATTCTCGATTGATTTTAGCCACAGCCAAATAACGTTCATTTAAGATAGCATTGCAAAGACGAGTAGGTAAGGTGCAAAATAAAACAATTTAATGGATCACCCTCTGCCCATTATCATACAATTTTAGGCAGTTTCTGCAAATAATTTTAATCTTTTATTGCAATACTATTTTTAACTTTTTGATTCTTTGTATTAATGTAACTAATTCTCGATTGATTTTAGCCACAGCCAAATAACGTTCATTTAAGATAACATTGCAAAGACGAGTAGGTAAGGTGCAAAATAAAGCAATTTAATGGATCACCCTCTGCCCATTATCATACAATTTTAGGCAGGTTCTGCAAATAATTTTAATCTTTTATTGCAATACTATTTTAAACGGTTTGATTCTTTGTATTAATGTAACTAATTCTCGATTGATTTTAGCCACAGCCAAATAACGTTCATTTAAGATAACATTGCAAAGACGAGTAGGTAAGGTGCAAAATAAAACAATTTAATGGATCACCCTCTGCCCATTATCATACAATTTTAGGCAGATTCTGCAAATAATTTTAATCTTTTATTGCAATACTATTTTAAACGGTTTGATTCTTTGTATTAATGTAACTAATTCTCGATTGATTTTAGCCACAGCCAAATAGCGTTCATTTAAGATAACATTGCAAAGACGAGTAGGTAAGGTGCAAAATAAAACAATTTAATGGATCACCCTCTGACCATTATCATACAATTTTAGGCAGGTTCTGCAAATAATTTTAATCTTTTTTTGCAATACTATTTTAAACGGTTTGATTCTTTGTATTAATGTAACTAATTCTCGATTGATTTTAGCCACAGCCAAATAACGTTCATTTAAGATAACATTGCAAAGACGAGTAGGTAAGGTGCAAAATAAAACAATTTAATGGATCACCCTCTGCCCATTATCATACAATTTTAGGCAGGTTCTGCAAATAATTTTAATCTTTTATTGCAATACTATTTTAAATGGTTTGATTCTTTGTATTAATGTAACTAATTCTCGATTGATTTTAGCCACAGCCAAATAACGTTCATTTAAGATAACATTGCAAAGACGAGTAGGTAAGGTGCAAAATAAAACAATTTAATGGATCACCCTCTGCCCATTATCATACAATTTTAGGCAGGTTCTGCAAATAATTTTAATCTTTTATTGCAATACTATTTTAAACGGTTTGATTCTTTGTATTAATGTAACTAATTCTCGATTGATTTTAGCCACAGCCAAATAACGTTCATTTAAGACAACATTGCAAAGACGAGTAGGTAAGGTGCAAAATAAAACAATTTAATGGATCACCCTCTGCCCATTATCATACAATTTTAGGCAGGTTCTGCAAATAATTTTAATCTTTTATTGCAATACTATTTTAAACGGTTTGATTCTTTGTATTAATGTAACTAATTCTCGATTGATTTTAGCCACAGCCAAATAACGTTCATTTAAGATAACATTGCAAAGACGAGTAGGTAAGGTGCAAAATAAAACAATTTAATGGATCACCCTCTGCCCATTATCATACAATTTTAGGCAGGTTCTGCAAATAAATTTAATCTTTTATTTCAATACTATTTTAAACGGTTTGATTCTTTGTATTAATGTAACTAATTCTCGATTGATTTTAGCCACAGCCAAATAACGTTCATTTAAGATAACATTGCAAAGACGAGTAGGTAAGGTGCAAAATAAAACAATTTAATGGATCACCCTCTGCCCATTATCATACAATTTTAGGCAGGTTCTGCAAATAATTTTAATCTTTTATTGCAATACTATTTTAAATGGTTTGATTCTTTGTATTAATGTAACTAATTCTCGATTGATTTTAGCCACAGCCAAATAACGTTCATTTAAGATAACATTGCAAAGACGAGTAGGTAAGGTGCAAAATAAAACAATTTAATGGATCACCCTCTGCCCATTATCATACAATTTTAGGCAGGTTCTGCAAATAATTTTAATCTTTTATTGCAATACTATTTTAAACGGTTTGATTCTTTGTATTAATGTAACTAATTCTCGATTGATTTTAGCCACAGCCAAATAACGTTCATTTAAGACAACATTGCAAAGACGAGTAGGTAAGGTGCAAAATAAAACAATTTAATGGATCACCCTCTGCCCATTATCATACAATTTTAGGCAGGTTCTGCAAATAATTTTAATCTTTTATTGCAATACTATTTTAAACGGTTTGATTCTTTGTATTAATGTAACTAATTCTCGATTGATTTTAGCCACAGCCAAATAACGTTCATTTAAGATAACATTGCAAAGACGAGTAGGTAAGGTGCAAAATAAAACAATTTAATGGATCACCCTCTGCCCATTATCATACAATTTTAGGCAGGTTCTGCAAATAAATTTAATCTTTTATTTCAATACTATTTTAAACGGTTTGATTCTTTGTATTAATGTAACTAATTCTCGATTGATTTTAGCCACAGCCAAATAACGTTCATTTAAGATAACATTGCAAAGACGAGTAGGTAAGGTGCAAAATAAAACAATTTAATGGATCACCCTCTGCCCATTATCATACAATTTTAGGCAGTTTCTGCAAATAATTTTAATCTTTTATTGCAATACTATTTTAAACGGTTTGATTCTTTGTATTAATGTAACTAATTCTCGATTGATTTTAGCCACAGCCAAATAACGTTCATTTAAGATAACATTGCAAAGACGAGTAGGTAAGGTGCAAAATAAAACAATTTAATGGATCACCCTCTGCCCATTATCATACAATTTTAGGCAGGTTCTGCAAAATAGAAACTGTATATAGGATTAAATTTGAAAGTTGTGTGTCTACTTAAAGCAACAAATTTTTATTTCTAAGCGTGATTTGTTTTATTTTTATGACTCACTATTTAAGGACAGGTCATTTTTATTTTGAACACTATTTAAAACAAATATTTATTTAGTTGCATGTACCAGAACCTAATAAAATACACTCTCAGTACCTAATCTAAGTAACACTCTTTCTGACATCAGTGGTGCCTTTATTAAAAAGTCAGTCAATTATTTTCTATTGAATAATTATTTCTTTTATCTAATTTTTGGAATATCAGAAGAAAATGTAGTTAAATATATTGAGATTAGCCGGTTTAGCGTGTCTGACTGCAAAGCCGCGGGTTCGAATCCCGCTCTGGGCATGGATGTTTCTCTCTGTGTTGTCTTCTGGTGTGAATGTGGCCCACCCTATAAACGGGTTTGTGGCAGTGTGGCGTGGGTAACGTTGCTCACCTCCGTGACTTTGGTTCACAGGTGCCCACTGGGTAACGATAAATGAGCAACACTTCCGGCATCTTCTATGGCGAAGAACGAAAGTTCAGTGCCTGCCGTTATTAAAAATATATTGAGATTACGTGCTCTTCCAACAACTAGTTCTGTGGTGGGAATTTGAAGTTTAATCGCTGTAAGTCTGTAACCACCATCGTTAACAACTATTAATGCTCAACTCCATAGCCTTCGTGGAGGATTTTCCACGCATTGGTTGTAAAACCAATGCGCGGAAAAGAGAGCAACCCAAACAAATTAAGTGTCCCCTGATATAATGATCATCTGCTTTCTAACATGGGAGGGGGGAGTAAATTTTCCTTTTGAAACAAATGTCTCTCTGAAATTTTAAGCCTATATAATAGAATTTAAAAAATTAAGAACCTTTAACAATCATGCTCAGGTTATTCAGAAATCTCATCTCGTCACTTTTAAAACCTTATTGAAGAATACACGAAACTAAAAAAAAACTACAACGGTGACAGAACGAAACTTTCCAAATTATTAAAACTCAAGGTTAGACAAGCTTCTTTAAGCAAGTATAGTTTTAATAAGTGCATGGTTTAACAGTTTTCTTCAAGTCCTTAACATGATTTTCAGAAATTTTATCACGCGTGCTCAGCCATTAGTATTCAGGATTTAGCTTTAAAGGAAATTAAATTGTGAAATTTTTTGAATCACAAGAGCTTAACAAGTACTGATACTGATTCCTTTAAAAGTAAATTTTAAGTTAAGTATTCTAAAAATATACCCTTGTACTTTCTGAATGAAATCGAAACTTTCGAAGAACATTGATAGATCGAAAATAAACCAGAAATTCATAGAAGGGCGGTAAAAAGAATCTTAAATCATAAACAATGGTGAGTGATGAATATAATTCACTTATTCAGTCGGTCATAAGTTGAACTCTGAATTTTGCTTAAAATAAGACTTTGGAAAACAAATTATGGGTATGAATTACCTGCAACGCAAGATGTTTTTGACACTGTCAAAACTTTAAAAGAATTTTCAACTATTAAAACTTTTTTAAATTACGAGGAAAAATTAAACTACATTATCAATGAAAGTTACATTAAAATATTAACAAAACTAAACTTACATACCTCATTAATCAGTTTTTAGTCCACAACAGATAGGCCTTAATTACGTTGTTGCTTTTGTCTAAGTAAAAAGGTAGTGGATGAAAGCTACTATAGTTTTGCACACTTTATGCTGACACTACGAACAAGCAGTGAGCAAAAGAAAGCCCTGAATTAAGTTGTTCTAATGATCAGATTTTCACTAACCCATGATTTAACTCAATTATGACAAATACTTAAGAGCTAACAATAGTTGAGGTCACTCTTTTGAACTCTGATCATTGAAACAAGAAAAGATCATTGAAACAAAAAGGTTGATATCGTACTGCTTCGATATTTCAAAAAGGATACGAAAGCTAGTTTTGAAGTCTTGTCAGCATGAAAGCCATTTTAATCTTAAAAACTGAAAAAGTTTAATTATGCTGGAAAATTTTACTTTAACCTTTTAATCTAACATAGAAAAATGCGAAAAAGACCATAAATTAAAATGACAGCACATTTATTTAGATCTAAAATATCACAAAAACAAATGAAATTTGAATCTCATGTATTTTATAAAAAATCTCGTACAACATTTACAACAATCCATCAAAAATTTAATACAATGTATCTAAATACAATATCAAATAGCTTTAAATTGGATGGAAAAACTTGAAATAAAAAAAAACCACATTTTTACTACTACAACTTTTCAACATAATTAGGATCAAAATAAGAGTTCTAGTTTTATACACGTGTAAACTTTAAATGTACTTAATATTAAAATTTGAAGAAAATTAACTAATATGTTAAAGTAAATAAAATTCAAACTTAAAAAAATTCATTACATAAAACAAAAGACTGGAACAGTTAAAAGCTTTGGTGACGCTAATAGTTCTATTTTATTTACTATCAGTTCTATTTTGTTTACTATAGTTTAATAAAATACTCGCTTTAAATTTACAACTATCTTCATCATGTCCTTACAATTCTAAGTGAGGGAATAATATAACATTTTAGAATTTACTCAAACTTAAGAGGGGCACAATATATTTTTCTATAGAACTTGCAGATGAACAGTTATCTAAATATATCATTTAAAACAAATATCAGCGAGAAAAAATTAGATTGGCTGGTATATATCTATAATGAAATTTAAACGAAGGCGATGTAAAAAATTTTAACTCTCAGATATGTGTACTCTTAATAAAACTAATATTTATGATTTGAGGTTCTATTGCTAAATAGAAATTTTATATCCTACAGTTTGTACGAACCAATCGAAGAGTATAATTTGCCTTAAATTTAGAATTTCCTATTTTCTCACAAGTTAGGATTTCCATGAATATTAAAAAAAAAGTAAAATCCTTGAAGAAATTTTAATTCTGAATAGATGTTTTCCCCAAATATGATCAGTTTATACCCAAAAGATAAATTTAATACAACAAGAAAATTAAATAAAACACTAATGTAACACAACATCTTTTTTATAGCAATTTTTATCATAAGAAGACTTGATATGAAAAACCAACATTAATTACTTGAAATTTTCATTTAAAAAGTTTTGAATAAAGTTTATTTTAATATTACATGACACAGTTTTTTCGAGATAATACAATTTTAAAAATTAAATTATTTAGAAAAGAGGTTTTCTCCAATGGATCCAAAGTGAAGTTGACCCCTTTTCAAAATAATTAAATTCTCAAATAGCCCTATAAAATTTGTTTCAAAGCTTCTTTCTAAATATAAGAATACAAACATTTCTTACATTAATACAAATTTATCCGTAGCAAATAGTTGTGAATTTACATACTTTTACAAATGATCAATTTGGGCTAACTAGTTTTCTAGTAATACTAAAAGAATAAAAATAATTTTTAAACAAAATGGACAAAACTTCTTTTAAATAATGAGCTAAAAAGCAGCAAAAATTTAAAAAAAAGAGAGAATAAAAATAGAAATAAAAGAAGCGAAGGAAATAAAACTAAAATAAAAAATATGACCACTGAAGCCGACGTCTTCAGGGGGTACCGGCCCCAGTGGCCATGAAACAAAAACTTTTCTATTGAGGGAGATGGCAAAAGCCTAAAAAAACTCCCTCAGTACCCCGAAGGTTTTGTATAAAAGTCCAGGAGAAAAAAGCATGTAAGACATAGAACTAAATACAATTTCATCAGAAAATAAAATAAAAACTCACATAAACAAGGTCAGACGGTGAACTCACAAGCAAACCAAATAAAATGGAAACACAAGGTATCCGATCACCTTTTTTCAGCAAAAATCGACTTAAATATCAAAAAAAAAATTTGCATTTTAATATAAAATTAAATTTTAGCTTTCTAAATCTGTTTCATTTTAGTTTCTAGCTTTAATAGAACCGAAGTTATAGCACTTTAAAGTGAGCTCTCCCACGAAATTGTGAAACCGGAAGTCATATTCTTTCAACAGGGTGTTCTTCCTTTCGTCTAGTTTCGGTTTGGTTTTTGCTTGGGATTGCCCTTCTGACGTACAATTGCATATTATTTACTTTAAATAGTATTTTTTAAATATTTTTTAGAAATGGCAACATATTTATTCAGTTATTTTAAGGATTTAAACCTGGCAATTCTGTCAGATCACATCCTTGTTTACATTTTGTACAAGCGATTGCGCTCTAAATTCTTAGTTTGATTCATTTGATTTTCTATCATCATATTGTCAAATATTACTTAATTATTATCAAATTTTATTTTATTATATTTAAATCTTATTTTACCATACTTTGTTTTAGTATTTTGTCATACTTAGTTTTGAAATGGGCAAGTCGATCTCTCGTAAACGAAAACGTCAATTTGTGGTGCGCAAGAGCAATAACATATCAAGCACTTAAATTTAGTTTTATAAAAAATAAAAACAACGCGTTGCTAAGACAACTCAATAAATAATTACTATCATGACGTTCCATAGATTGGGATGTAAAAGTAGTAATGGATTAATATATTTATATTAACTTGTAAGTAACTGTATATATTAAATGTTGTGATGTCTCCAATTTACTTCGTTTTTATTTATCCAAAATCGCACATAGTAGGAAGATAGAAAATCTTCCCTTACAACTGGTGACCTCAGGACGTGATTACTTTAACGTTGCGAAGATTTTATTTGGATAAAAAAAAGGTTTGTGCATCACCATTATTTTCTGATTATCTTTATATTAAACATGGAGGAAAGCACAAATGATAATTTAAATTCATCAACTCAAGATAATGTGAATTTAGAAGTAAACAAATTGGCAGTAAAACCACCAATTTTTTGGCGACATAAACCTAAGTTATGGTTCTTACAACTTGAAGCACAGTTTGCTAACGGCAATATTACTCGTGATTTAACCAAGTATAACATTGTCATTGCCTCATTGGACGAGAATGTCTTAGATTTTGTTGAGGATATTTTGTTAAACCCACCAATGAATGGAAAATACGACGCTTTAAAAAATGCATTATTAAATAGATTAACAGATACTGAAGAAACAAGGTTAAAAAAGGTGTTGACTGAACTTAATCTTGGCGATAAGCGTCCATCTGACTTGTTGCGACAAATGAAAGGTTTGGCTGAAAAGTCCATTTCTGAAGAATTGTTAAAATCACTTTGGCTACAGAGATTACCACAACAGGTTCAAGCTATATTATCTATTAGCTCTGATTCTTTGGATAAAATGGCAGACAAAATTATTGGCATATTTAGCTCAACAGAGTTATGTGCAGTTGATAAAGTATCCAATAAAACTTTAGAGCATAATAACATTAGTAACGAAAAAATTAATTCATTGGAGATTAGTATTACAGAATTAACTAAGAAATTTGATACATTCATCACAAGGGGTAGAGCTCAAGATAAATCAGTAAGAGCTCGAGACCGTAGCCGTTCGAGATCCCAATCTTCTCGTTATAAGCTATGTTGGTACCATTATAGATTCGGTAACAGGGCACATCGCTGTGTTAAACCTTGCGAATTTCAAAAACCAATAAATACTTCGGAAAACTAATGGGCCGGTCGATTGAAGAGGCCAACGACTACGGCCAACCAAATTGCCGCCTCTTTCTTTTTGACAAGTCAAGCAAAAGGCACTATCTCATTGACACTGGGGCTAACGTGTCTGTAATTCCACCGCCAAAACCCAATAAGCTGTCCCCATCTGATTTTAAACTTTATGCTGCAAATTCAAGTGCAATCAAAACTTACGGCAAGCAACTTATCAGTTTAGATTTAGGCTTGAGAAGACGTTTCAAATGGAATTTCATCATAGCAGACGTCTCAAAGCCAATAATTGGCGCAGATTTTCTTAAGGCACATGGACTTTTGGTAGACATTAAACAAAAACGTTTGCTTGATCCTTTAACATCATTAACAGTCTCAGCTAAAATAATCAAAGGACCATCTTCATTTTTAACACCCCTCGATAGTAATAATCAAGATCCAGATATTCATTCGCTACTGCAAGAATTCAAAAACTTATCTTCGGAAAAAATAGAACTGAATAAAGTTAACGTCAACCATAATGTCACTCACGCTATTGTTACAAAAGGTCCACCCATAACATCTAGAGTGCGTAGATTGGCTCCAGAGAAACTAAAAATCGCCAAAGCAGAATTTGAGTACATGCTTGAGCGTGGCATATGCCGACCATCAAGCAGTCCTTGGTCTAGCCCATTTGCCCATTACATCTGGTCAAGAACAAAAATGGCGAATGGAGACAATCGTGCTTTAAATTCAGCCACATTACCAGATAGATACCCTATACCACACCTGCATGATTTTACGCACAAATTAGAAGGTTGTACGGTTTATTCTACATTAGATCTTCATCGAGCTTATCATCAAATTCCCATGGAACCAGCAGATATAGAAAAAACAGCTATTAGTACGCCATTCGGACTGTTCGAATTTCCTTTGATGACTTTCGGACTTCGTAACGCAGCGCAGACATTCCAGAGATTCATGCACGCCGTTCTACGTGGCCTAGAATTCTGTTTCGTCTATCTAGATGACATACTAATTGCATCGCGCTCTAAAAAGGAACATTTACAACATCTCAGCACAGTTTTTGAGAGATTGCAACAATTTGGATTAACATTAAATCTCAGTAAATGCAACTTCGCTAAGCCTGAGGTGAATTTTGTCGGCCATACTGTTTCTCTAAACGGAATTCACCCGACAGAAGAAAAAGTCAAAGTCATTGAAGATTTCAACAAACCCAAAACAGTCAAACAACTTAGAAGATTTTTGGGAATTATAAATTTCTACAGAAGATTTATTCCACAAGCAGCTCAACACCAAGCATGCTTATATGATTATTTAAAAAACAGCAAAAAGAATGATAATCGAACTATCGAATGGTCAGACGAAGCTTCAAATGCTTTTACGAGATCCAAAGAATTGTTAAAATCTGCAGCAATTCTGTCTCACCCAGTGCCGTCTGCTAAACTTGCCCTTATGGTCGACGCTTCCAATATAGCGATAGGTGGAGTGGTGCAACAACTCGTCAATAATAATTGGCAACCGCTAGGTTTCTTTTCTGTTCGGCTAACACCGACACAAAAGAATTATAGTACCTATGATCGGGAACTGCTAGCTGCATATTCGTCTATTAAGCATTTCCGATATTTGTTGGAGGGTCGAGAATTTACATTATTCACTGATCACAAGCCGCTGGTATACGCTTTCCGGCAAATCTTGGAGAAAGCATCACCCCGACAACAAAGACATTTGGAGTACATTAGCCAATTCACATTAGAAATTCAACACATTTCAGGAAAAGATAACATGGTCGCAGACGCTCTATCAAGATTGGAAGAAATAAGAATTACTTCTGAAATTGACTTTGAATCTTTAGCCAAAGCTCAAGAAATTGACGATGAGTTAAAAGATTTAATGAAATCTCAAAACTCTTCCTTGAAATTTGAGCTAGTTCCTATTTTTGGCTCTAATCATTCATTATATTGCGATACTACAACAAAAATTAAAAGGCCATTTATTCCAATTAACTTTCGAAAATTAGTTTTCAAAAGTGTTCACAATCTCTCACTTCCTGGAATTAAAGCGACTGTTCGATTAGTAACATCAAAATTTATTTGGCCATCAATAAACAAAGACATTCGCGATTGGTCCAAAAGTTGTTTGAAATGCCAGAAATCCAAAATTTCTAAACATAATCATACTCCATTACAAGAATATCCTATAGTTAGTCAACGGTTTCAAGAAATTAATCTAGACCTGATTGGACCTTTGCCATCATCAGAAGGATTTCGTTATTGCCTTACGATAATTGATCGCTACACACGATGGGCAGAAGGCATTCCTTTACCTGATATTCGAGCAGAGGCAGTTTCTGATGCTTTATTGAAAAATTGGATAGCTCGTTATGGTATTCCAAGCGTAATTACAGGGTGCGCAATTTGAGTCTCAATTGTTCCAAGAACTTTCAAAATTACTTGGTTTTAAAAGAAATAGAACTACTGCATATCACCCACAAGCTAATGGCTGTGTAGAACGTTGGCATCGTACTTTGAAAGCAAGCATAATGTGCCATGAAAATCCAAGCTGGACAAAGTCACTTCCGATTATTCTACTTGGTTTACGCACAACCTTGCGAGATGACTGTCAAGCCACCCCAGCAGAACTCTTGTATGGTGAAAGTATAAAACTACGTTATGATTTTTTTGAAAATTCAAACATTGAAGCGCAATCATATTTCATTCAGAATTTAAAAAGCACCATGGAAAAATTAAAACCCGTCCCATTTCGTCATCACTCGAAGCAGAAACCATTTATATTCAAGGATTTAAAAACTTGCTCACACGTATTTGTCCGTACTGACAGTGTTCGACATAGTTTGCAACAACCATATCATGGACCATATAAAGTTTTAAAGAGAACCGACAAAATTTTCACTGTTAAAATGAAGCAAAAAGAAGTTAATGTATCTATAGATAGAATAAAGCCCTATTTTTCGGACATTTCTACAGAATCTGAAAAGACTTCAGAAACACCTTTATTGGTCGAAAAGAATTTTGTGCCTATTTCATCGTCTACAATTTCTAAAGCTGCTACAGAGCAAGGCAACGGAAACAAAAGAGTGAAGCTTGTTATTCCACCCCAAGTGACTAGATCTGGACGTACAGTGCGCAATCCAGCACGTTACACACGAGGTTCTTCATCGTTCGAGTAACTCACTAGGGGGGGAGTGCTGTGGTGCGCAAGAGCAATAACATATCAAGCACTTAAATTTAGCTTTATAAAAAATAAAAACAACGCGTTGCTAAGACAACTCAATAAATAATTACTATCATGACGTTCCATAGATTGGGATGTAAAAGTAGTAATGAATGTATATATTTATATTAACTTGTAAGTAACTGTATATATTAAATGTTGTGATGTCTCCAATTTACTTCGTTTTTATTTATCCAAAATCGCATATAGTAGGAAGATAGAAAATCTTCCCTTACAAATTCAAAGGCAATCGTTTCACAAACGTTGCTAAAATGACAGAAAGCACAGCAAGCTCTTCAAAGCTGAATGAAACGTTACTTAGTAATGTTGATGACGACAATGGAGAATTTTGTGGAAATAGAATTATGGACATGAATATTCTGAAATTATTGTTTGCCAAACTAGCGTGCCCTAAATGTTTCTGTTTGGGATTGATTTTCAAAGAGGAGTCTAGATATGGACTTTGCTCACACCTTGTGATAAATGTGATTTTCTTCTTCACCAAAAGTGCTCCAGAGGTAAATATGAGACTCATTTATGGTGTGAGACAACTTGGCAAAGGCCATTCTGGATCCAAACTGTTTTGTGCCACAATGAACTTACCACCGCCACCAGTACTCAATACTGTGAAAAAAGTGTACATGGAACTATGTACTAAAGAACTGCTATCTAAGTGCATTCACGGAAAGACACAGAATGCCAATGGAAGCTTCAATGGCAATATCTGGAATTGAGTACCAAAGGAGTGTTTTGTTGCTTTAGACACCCTGCGACTTGGCATTTATGATGTTGTTGTTCATTTCAATGATGGGTTTTCTGGGGTCTCTAGATTTTCAAGGAACTTGGATTTGAAAATGTGGGACACTTTACTTCAAAATGCTATAAATCATTTGATTACATGAGAATTCAGGATTCAGTGCGGCATTCGACACAGGCTTCGAAACAACGTCGAAAGATATTGAAGGCCACAAGAAAATAAAGTATTTGAGAAATGATAAAAAAGAGGGTGGCTCTTATGAAAAAGGAGCGTATTGAAATACATATATATATATATATATATATATATATATACATATTATATTGTTCGTACAAGTGTGATCATTGTGAATCATATGTGTTTAATCATCGTGAAAGAAAAACTTTCATATTTTCGGCTGTAAAACCAATTTGAAAAATCATCTTATAAAAATATTACCTCAAAACATTTGTCATTACATATAATTACTATTTTGATTAATCTTTTTCACAAAGTCTCTTACATTTCTTCCAATATCCTAGTATTTATATTGATATGACCTGTGTTTAGATTTCGTAAAGATTGTATTCAACTGAAGATATATACCTAGCAAATGCTAATTTTTTAACAGCATATAATAAAATGCTTGTAACTTATAAAAAAAAAGCGTATACTTCAAAAATATATGCAATAAATTTTTCTATGAAACTTTTTTGAGACTTTTCTAGAACTTTTTTGTTTGTTTTTGCATTTTTTTCAAAATAGAATTTCTGAGATTTTCAGTTTACGCAAAACATAAAAACTGAAGTTCTTCATTATCAATTGCTTCCAAATTTTTACAGTAGTTTTATAACAGTATGAAGAAGGTTTTGAACTAGAATTGTGTAAAACTATTAAGAATTGGGTATTTTACAACTATTTACATGCTTGTTACGATCTTGTTTCTCTGTGTTTTCAATATAATACTACAAACTTTGGCCTATAAATAAATTTTGGGCACTGATATCTTAATGATTTTAGTTCATGACCTATATTACTGTTTGTTAAGCATACTTAAATTTAAACCATGTAAAAAAATTAACAATTTGTATAGATATCATGTTTTGCATAAACATGATTTTTGAAGCATATTTTACTATAATTTTCCACAAAGACTGAAAAAAAAATTTTTTTTTTCATGATTTGCTTTCTTTAAACTATTTTTGTATTCATAACTAATAATAAAATCACTCAACGTCATGGTTGGAATAGAGTTTTCAGAAACTTGCTGTCAAAGGTGATCGGCCACACAACGCCCTCTTTTAAATTGCGCAGATTGAAAAAATGAAAGAAAGAAGAAAGACTACATCACAAATTAATAGAATGCTTAACTGGGACTGCTCAGTTATATACCACGGGGCGTTAGGAGAAAAGGTGCTTGGAAAGCAGGTTTCGTTTGCCAAGTGAGGCAACTAAGAAAAAATTTGTGTTTTCAATAGTCAAAAACATCTTAAACAAGAAATTACAATGTTCCCCAAAAAATAGTTGCTCATAAAATTTTTACAGCAAAAAAATGTTCAGTTGTAACAACCGGAGTACATTATACAACAAAATTTGTAAAACTATAGCTAACTAAGTTATTACTGCAGCATTTTTCTGTTTAATAATTAAATTAAATGTAAACAGAATAAGAATACAATAATATGAGAATTTTCATCAAAAATTTAAAAAAAAAATTTTAATATACATTAGGGAAAAAATATTTCGACTATCTCAAAATCTATCAAATTTTTACTCTTGTTCTACATTTTAATTAAAAATATCTTCAAAAAAGTGCAATATTTAATATATTAAAAATAATTGCAAAATTTTAAGCAAAAATTATTAAATTTTATTAAACTAATTACAATTACACATACAATTATGAAACAAAATTTAAACAAGAAGAATCTTTCACTGAATGCAATGCAAAATAAAAATATACAGATACAGAATATAAATTTTATACAAAATGATAAAAATAATAAGACAAATTTCAAAAATTAAAAAGAAATGAAGTCACATCCATAGTCGAAAAATCTTCTGCAAACATCTTATTCGATTTTTCATTGAAAATAAAAAATTTACTGTTCTTAAAAAGGCACAATATTTGAAATATGATTAAAAAGTTTTAAATTAAAAGCATTTTTTATTTTGAACATATTTATTGCTAAAGCCAATTTGAAAAAGATATTACAAAACTCCTAAGTAAACATATATTTGTGTTTAAAATCTAGAACATAAACCTTGCTAATGAAGAGAAAGCTGAACTGAAAAGAACTTTTACATAATTATAAAAAAAATTAATTACTGTAATTAAACTAAAATATTCCCAGACTTTATAATACAAGTTATTTAAATTAAAATTTGGAAAACTACTTTAAAAAATATTTAATCAAAATCTGAATCTGATTCTATAGGGATTACAACTTTTCCATTAGAACAACTGTCACAGGTACACAATTCAGAACAAGATTGTCCTCGGCCTCGACAGGAACATCTATTTGAAGGACATGATAATTTTTTACATGAACAGCAATTCTTCTTTAACAGTGTTTCAAATGTTGATGGTTTGGTGTACCACTGAACTTTTAAATCATCACCACTCACTATCCAGCCATGTCCATGTGGACTAGGAGCACACATAGTTTTTTCGAAACAGTTTTTGTACACGCAAGCTTGGTAGTTAGCCCTTTTAAGGTGACAAGATAATGCATCAGAATTGGGAGGTAGTGCAGAGTCAATCTTAGTTTAAAAATAGCATCATTCACTGTATCACACTCTTCTTGGCCATATAATGTGCAAACAAATTTTTCTAAAATTGGGTATAAATTTTTAAGGTAATTCCCAATGGGCACCTAGATTCTTAAATGCATCAATAAAATTCTTAGAACTTTGCATTAATTTTAATGCTCGGATTTTACCTTTCTGTTTAAAAGCACTGACTGAATCACATCCTGTAAAACAATGAAATCCAATCAAGCTTTCACAAATATCCTCTCCAAGTTTTAGGCAAACATATGAAACATCAATAATTTTTGGATATGTGCTTAAACTGGGTAAAATGAAGATATTTCCTGAAAGAAACTTGTGCATTGAAAAAATTAAGCTAAAATGTCTGTATCACAGCATTTTACAAGAATGCAATTATTTGGCGTTGATACAAAAGCAATATGTAGCAATATTTTTGTATCTGCTTCTTCATGATCAGAGTACAATAAAGGAATTTCCTGGACAGAAACTTTTCCAATACTTGGTGTGAGCTCATGACAAAACATTCCATGGGAAACAACTAGTTTTACATCTTTCAAAACAGCTGATTGATAATTGATCCACTCCTTAAATAGGAAATTTATCAGCTTCTCTTTGTTTTCACTAAGCAAAAGATATTTTTTAAATTGTGTTGGCGTTTTTTGATCAGCATTTTTTATTTTTATGCGTGAAATGTCTTTCACTGCTCTCCTTCGCCATTCACAGGACTTTATACTTAAAGTCGGATAAGTATCAGTAACAAAATGCACACAATTTGCATTACACTTTATTGTTAAATCAGTTATATGGTTTAAAATTTGTAGAGCTAATTCTCCAAAAGTACTTGGAACAATACGAATTTGCTGTATAATTGACATTCCGTCAATAATCAAAATTTTATCAATATCTGGCAGAATAACACTGTTTTCCTTTGCACCAGTGCTATTTATTAAATGATGAACAAATGTGGCTTTATTGGTTTTTGCGAGAGTATTTTCATCAATTGCAAGAGATTCAGGATAGGTATAAAAATTACTGGATAAAATATCTTTAACATTACTTGTAGCTGATGGTCCAGATCTTATTAAATGAGCAAAAAACTTATTTGTATTGCAGATATTTATTTTCCCCTTTTCATCTTTAATTTCTTTGGATGAAAATGTCAACAATTTGTTTTGTTTGATTGTTTCAAAAATATTCCAATTATTTTCTTGTTTAGATTTACAATATTGATTATAAGCAATTTTCCCAATTTCATAAGCATTCTCTAAATTCTTTTGAACTTCTGCCGGAGCGATTACACCACTTGCAATATTAATTAATACATCATCAGTTGAAGTAAAAGGATTAATCATGCTTGTCAAAGTTGATACAATACTGTCAATGGCTTCTTCATCTTTTGATATACGATGGTGACACAGATCCTTCTTGACTGACAAAACATCTTGTTTACAAGCTAAATTTTGGCAAGCTGTTGCAATTTCTGCTCTTAGATGGTGTGACAGCATCCATCGGTGAACTGCATCACTATTTTTGGTTATGCAAACAAGTCCCCCTTTAGTTTTGGAATCCCTATTTGCAGTTTGCTCTATTGCTTGATCACAAGCAATACATGAAAATCCAAAATCTTGTTGTTTCTTAACAACAAATTTCCCCTTAATCATTTCTTCGTATATTTTTGGATGCGTTACAGGCAAGTTTAGCATTTCGAGCAAGTACACAGACAAATATCTTGCATAATTAACACGATCATATGAAAAGAACCAAGGAATCATTTCTTCCAGGGCTTCCAAATGCAAATACCAATCCCCTGTTCGTGTAGCACGAATAAATCTCAGAAGGCAACTCACAATGTCTATATATGAAATCCATAAAGCAAAAGTAGGACTTATTTTTATACAATTATTTATAAATTCATGGAAACACAGCATTATGTCCTCTAATTCAATAGGTAAATCAGATTTCCCAAAATTTCTACTAAAATAACTATTCACAATTTGTGTAGAAACTTCATGAACTTTATTGTTGAAATCATCAGGCAATGTGTCTAAAAATGTTAGCCACAATAATTTGCTCAATGCTTCAAATAGTAATTTATGAGTTCTTATGCTACGGTTATAGCGTTTCCCTGATAAGACACCATTAACGGATCCTTCAGCAACAATTTCAGATTCAATGATTACATTACGAAGCCCAGCCTCTTGAAATCTTTTACCAATTACTGACAAAAAAGACAATACCACGTGAAATTCTCCTAACCTTAGCACAAGACGTTGTTGAAATATTTTTTCATTCCAACGAATTTCTTGAGCTTTCACATATATTGGTTGGTCAAAAGCAACTACTAAGGTTTCAACTTTCACCTTATCAGCAAGCTCAACACTTCTCAATAAAATTGAATTGATTGTGGACATTTGTGTAGGGTTAGCTTCCAATACAGGTAAGTAGCGAATAATACTCAAAGGCACATTGTTTTTATCACAATTTACGTTAAATCCAGACCAACCTGGAAGAATTTGACATTCTGATCCATAGAGTTTGCATAAAATATAGGCACAATCAAATTTCATAGCAAACTGGGATCTAAAATTTGAGAATAGAATGTCATTAACTGTCAAATCATCTCTAGGTAACACTGTTTTAGCATAAAACTCAGAAATGACAGTTTCAAGAGGATTTATAGACCTTTTTCGAGTCCATTTTTATGAAACGCTGAAACAATTGGAGAGTATTGCCATTTGTGCTGTGGGTTGTGTTAAATCCAATCTTCGTTAAAATCCCAACACTAAAATGGTGAATTTCTTTTCTACAATATCAATAGGCAGATTGTCTCAAGTTGTATATAGAAAAAAATTGGCCGGATATAACACATACATATATATATATAGTGGAGTGACCACTGCCGTTATGATGACCCATTTCTACGATCACAACGTACTATAATGGCACATACCTTTTGAAGGTGGCTTTCGTAACTAAAGAGTCATCCTTGATACCTAACTGAAAATAGGTTGCAATAGGACAGTCAAGAAAAACTAGTCTTTAGATCGGGAACACTCTTTATTTATTTATTTTTGAAGACTTTGCAGGATTCAGGGCACAACATCCTTTAACAAGTGGGAGACACCAAAGATTCGCGATGAGTATCACAGGATAGAGCTGGTGGGATTTGGCAGATTCATTTGATAGGCACTTAACAATAAAAAAAAGGGACTGTCGGAAAATCTCTAGGTAAATGGCAAGATATCCACAACTAGATCATCAACGGCATCCGCAGATAAATAAATAATGTTGGATGAAGATGAATCAAAAGTGTTGATTTAATTAGAAAAAGATGTGCCAGGACGACAACCAGCCATGGCGTACACCATATCCCAGCCTCGGGTGTGAGGAAATAAAATCCCCGTTAGGCGGAGACAGGCCCGTCGTCAACGGGGTGGTGAGAGGGGTGTCTCACCCCCCCAGAGATATCATCCAGTCGGCAAATTCAGGTTGAGTCCGCATTTTTTTTTTTTTTTTTTTTTTAAAGCCAAAATCCCGACTTTGCCGAAATTCTCTCATTGTCGGATTTTTCATTGGCGATGAGATTTAAACGGATTTCAATGTTATCTGATGAGATTTGCCGAAATTCTTTCATTGTCGGATATTTCATTGGTGATGAGATTTAAACGGATTTTAATGTTATCTGAGTTTCATCCATTTCGGGATCCCATCAGACCCGACTCGGCAAATTTTGTCGTGAAATGTGTTATTAAATTTAGTTTTTTTTTCTCCTCCAAGAGTAACCATTTATGATAATTCAAAGCAAGATGACCAATAATACAAGCCAAAATCCCGACTTAGCCGAAATTCTTTCATTGTCGGATATTTCATTGGTGATGAGATTTAAACGGATTTCAATGTTATCTGAGTTTCATCCATTTCGGGATCCCATCAGACCCGACTCGGCAAATTTTGTCGTGAAATGTGTTATTAAATTTAGTTTTTTTTTCTTCTCCAAGAGTAACCATTTATGATAATTCAAAGCAAGATAACCGATAATACAAGCCAAAATCCCGACTTTGCTGAAATTCTTTCATTGTCGGATATTTCATTGGTGATGAGATTTTAACGGATTTTTATGTTATCTGAATTTCGTCCGTTTCGGGATCCCAGACCCGACTCGTCAAATCTCTTCGTGAAATGTGTTTTTAAATTTAGTTTTTTTTAACTTCCAAGAGTAACCATTTAAGACAATTCAAAGCAAGATGACAGATATTACAAGCCAAACTCTCGAAAACCATTTCTCTTGTATTATTATTCCAACTACACATTCATAAATGTAAAAAAAAAAAAATTACTGACCTTAATTGTTACTTAGCTAATAATGTATCATAAAATTCAGATATTAATTCTCTGAATTATATTAACTCTTTATTAGAGGTTTCAGTAATTTTTTTAAAGGAAGTTAGGAACTTACATAATTTTTTTTAAAGAATTAATAAATTTTAAATGAAATAATCGTGCCTGTGGTGCAAACTATTTTTTTCTTTCAAAATATTGGGGTAAAATTACAAATAAGAGTATCTTTATTATTTAAAATATCTTATTTAAATTGTTAAATTCTGTTTAAATAACACAAATTATTAAATAATTTATACTTTTAATTAGTAAAAGCTATTTTTCTACTATGAAGAATTTTACTAACTCCAAAGGACTTTAAACATTAAAAAAACAAAAAAAACAAAAAAAAAACATTTAATTTGTTAACTATAGAAACCTGTAAGAATTTGTTAACTAACCCTTCAGTTTATAACACTTTTAAAATTCTATGATGATTGGATTATTATTTGAGTGAAATTTTTTTTAACCTAACATAAATTGTTCAGGAACCAATTCATATCTTTAAAACAATTAATCATCACAACAAAATTTGATATTCTCTATGGAAAATAGTAAACATATATGTGATCCTCAATTCACCTTTATAAAAGTTTCTGTTTTGAAAATAAAATATTATATTTTGCTTTTATTATTTTTTTTCAAGAATTCTGAAACATTAAATTGAGTAACACTCAATCGAATCGACACTTCAATCATTTCACACAATTTGTGGATGGTTGTGGAGTTCAGAGTAATTATATTCAGGGAATAGTGGCAATACTGATTGATCAAGCCGCTACAGGCACTATGAAAAGGCGCAAAAAAAGGATGGTGCTGTGACTCCCATCTTTTGAAGCAGCAGACAAAAGCCCCGAATATTTCTGTCAACTTGAAAAATCGAGGGTGTTTTAAAAGTGGTTAGCTAGAAATGCCCTAGGCTATATTTTCTCATGTTTTCTCTTACTTTTTCCAAGAATAAAGACAATATCTTTGTCCATGTGGTTAAGAAGGAAAAGAAAGGAGCTCAATGCACATTCACATGTGGCACCAATTACTTCACTGACCTGTCTTTAACTGTCTAGAACGGGTACTTAGGTAGTTACTCAAAGCGTATATTATAAATTCATATTATTATTGAATAAAATAGAAAATCCGTTCACAAGCCAACGATCATCCAATCTGTTGCAGCTTAAGTTTTGAATGCAAGTATAATTTTTTTATGAATACATATTTATCATTTGCAGTCTTATTGTTTAATTATTAAATTGCATTAAATGTGTTATTATTTTCCAATTAAATTATTTCCTCAATTATTGCTTAAAAACAAAATGGTATCTCCTTTTTTTTTAGAGAAGGAACATTCAGAACACATCGGAAAAAAATATTTGTAAATAAAGAAAAAAATAGGTATATTCTTATAAAAGTTCAAACCTAATGCCTGAGAAATAGTTTTACTAAATTTAATGGTATAACATGAAAGGCCCATTTAAATTTTAACGTAAAATAAAGAATGCTTACGAAACAAAAAAAGAACTATTCTTTTTTTGTCGCCATTTTTAGTGTTACGAAAATGCGTCTTTGGGACTTGCCAAAAACAAAACAAGATGCAATTTTATTTTTTTAAGAGTGAAATATTTTATGGAGTGAAATATAACGAAAATGTACCAATACCCATAACATGAAACTTTATCTCAGTAAAAGTCCGTTTTGGAAATGTTATTTCATTTTGAATCTTATTTATTAGAGTTCATAATGGCTATAGAATCAGGTGAGAGAAAAGTTAGTTTTGAATCTATGCTAAACTCTATATCGGCCCATTTTCCACCGAAATCCGATTGACTACTTTGATTTTAAACAAAGTGTTTCATTTTAAGATTTTTTCCAAAAATTTTAAGTGTAGATTGGCGGCACTTAAAAATCTGCCAAATCTGTAGCTGTGGTTAATACGTAAGTACCGAATTTTTCTTCCATACTTTTCTGAATCATATTACTTCAAATATTAGAATATGCAAGAAGTATACATAAACACATAATTTAATACCATTTAATTTTTCAAAAAAAGTATTTTGACAACAATTTTATCAAAAAATGATAAACTAAAAAACGTAAAATAAAGAATTCTTAGGATAAAAACGATTTTAAAAATTCCTCATTTTTCAATAAAAACTTTCGTTTTGTTTCTTTTTTTTAATTCTTATAGTATTTAATCAGACGTAAAAAAACCATTTTGAAGAGAACGATCATCAAGTAAGAAAAAAAATTATTTACAAGCAAATTTTTTATTATAAAAATCATAACACTTACCTGATTTATTAGTCCGGAGAATTCCAAAATGATATGTTCTTTGTTTGAAAACTTTATTCTCAAATAATATATACATAGTTTATCCCTTCATTACTTTTAGGTAACATACCACACATCAAAATTTTATAATTGTAAGATCTCGATATGAATTTTAATATGTAGCTTAAAAACAGAATAGTTGAATTCTAGTTGAAATTCTTTCGAAACTAAAAAACACTTACCAAGAAAACGATAAAAAATTTATTTATAATCAGCACAAAAGATACTTTTTCAAGTAATTCAGATTATTCTTTATTGTTGTTTTCTGAATTATATAGATACAGAAATATATACTATTCTATGAAGAAGAAGAATATTCTATAACTATTACAGTTCTGTATGGAATTCATTGGAACACATTTATTCATTGGAATGACGACAGCAATGTTGATTTCATTTTAATTTGTAATGAATTGAAGACAGAAAAATTATTTTACCGCAATACACACATCTGTAACAGCAAGTGATCATGAAATCATGTTATGTTGTTGGTAATAGAAAGGTAAAAAATATTGAGAAGTTGTTCTTCAAATGCTTGGCGTGTTCTGCTTCAATGTTTGGCATGTTCTGATTAGTTTTTTCAAGAAGTTTTACCTTTTTTTTAGGGAAATTTTGCTTCTTTTTTTATGCTAAGAAAATAGTGTCCGTCATTGCCAATGGTTATGTGGGAACTAATGCACGATATTTACAGTCTCCCGCTAGATGGCGTATCGAGTGTTGCGATCACGAATTGTATATTTTGAAATAAATTAAACATTCAAATTAAACATTTTGCTTATTTAAACTTTTTGAAAGTTAGTTATACGTATCTGGCATCATTTGTTTGTAAACAAACATAGCGAGATGGCTTCCAGCGATTGTTGCATTCATCTAGTTAATACAAAAAATGATGAAAAACTAGTAAATTCTTCGGAAAAAAGTATAAAGAAAGTAAACGAATCTGCTCAAGAATGGATTACAATAGGTGGGAAAGAAGGGGAAATAGCAGACAATATAATTTCAAAAGATTTATCCACCTCTAATAGTGGCTATCATCGTCAGTACTACATGCGTTTTACGGATAAAACAAAAATTGAAAAAGCCAGAAATAAAGCATGTAGAAATGAAGCATCATCGAATCGATGTAGTCAACGGAAATCTATAAATGTGAACAATATCGGCCTGTTTCCTAATCGTTGTTTGATTTGTAATAAGGATCAATATTTCACGCAAAAGTGTGATGGTAAAAGAAAAACTCATGCAGTGTTTAACATACAGTGCTGCTGAATCTTTTCAAAAAAGTGCCAATCTTAAGCAAGATTTTAAAATTATGACAGAAATAATGGATATAGACTGCATAGCAAAAGAAGTTAAATACCATAAAAGTTTTTTCAAATTATACTTCTGTATTAAAGAAAAAAACACAAAAAACAGATCAAGCACATCCCTTTGAAACATAATTTGATTTGTTTTGTCAAACTGTTATTCAGGTGAGAGTGATTGAAAAGGGTGAAATTTTTTCGATGAACACTTTAATGAAAATGCTAAAGCGCATAATGGAAGACTGTGCTTAAAAAAAAAAAAAAAAACTTTTCAACTTTGATAATAGGCAACTAAAAAGATGGCTGTTACGTGATTTTCCACAACTCACTTATGTAAAGCCCAAGCAAAGAAATCTTTCGGAACTCGTGCTGTGTTCTAACGGCAAATCTGCTGTGGTAGTTGAGGGAATAGGAGTAACCGACTCAACTGAAACAGAAAGCGAAGTTGATGATTCTTTTTCTAAAGAAAACTACGATACATTTCATGAGAACAGAAAATTTTTTCAACCTGCTCTTCATTTAAAAACATCTATAGAAAATTCGCCTACGTTAAACTGCACTTGGCCTCCTACCCCTGAAGACTTTGCTCATAGTAATGTGGCAGCTATGATTCCGCCCCTTCTTTTCAATTTTTTAGCTTGGTGAACTGACATGTCAGACGAGATCAACTTTGAAGAATTTGTTGATATTTCTGAAGTAAAACAGAAAAAAATTATATCAATTGCCCAAGATATAATTTACTTATCATCTAGAGGAAAAAAACAAACCGCTAAGCATTTATCTTTAGCAATGGCAGCAGGCCCGTCGTCAACGGGGGGGTGAGAGGGGTGTCTCACCCCCCCAGAGATATCATCCAGTCGGCAAATTCAGGTTGAGTACGCATTTTTTTTTTTTTTTTTTTAAAGCCAAAATCCCGACTTTGCCGAAATTCTCTCATTGTCGGATTTTTCATTGGCGATGAGATTTAAACGGATTTCAATGTTATCTGATGAGATTTGCCGAAATTCTTTCATTGTCGGATATTTCATTGGTGATGAGATTTAAACGGATTTTAATGTTATCTGAGTTTCATCCATTTCGGGATCCCATCAGACCCGACTCGGCAAATTTTGTCGTGAAATGTGTTATTAAATTTAGTTTTTTTTTCTTCTCCAAGAGTAACCATTTATGATAATTCAAAGCAAGATAACCGATAATACAAGCCAAAATCCCGACTTTGCTGAAATTCTTTCATTGTCGGATATTTCATTGGTGATGAGATTTTAACGGATTTTTATGTTATCTGAATTTCGTCCGTTTCGGGATCCCAGACCCGACTCGTCAAATCTCTTCGTGAAATGTGTTTTTAAATTTAGTTTTTTTTAACTTCCAAGAGTAACCATTTAAGACAATTCAAAGCAAGATGACAGATATTACAAGCCAAACTCTCGAAAACCATTTCTCTTGTATTATTATTCCAACTACACATTCATAAATGTAAAAAAAAAAAAATTACTGACCTTAATTGTTACTTAGCTAATAATGTATCATAAAATTCAGATATTAATTCTCTGAATTATATTAACTCTTTATTAGAGGTTTCAGTAATTTTTTTAAAGGAAGTTAGGAACTTACATAATTTTTTTTAAAGAATTAATAAATTTTAAATGAAATAATCGTGCCTGTGGTGCAAACTATTTTTTTCTTTCAAAATATTGGGGTAAAATTACAAATAAGAGTATCTTTATTATTTAAAATATCTTATTTAAATTGTTAAATTCTGTTTAAATAACACAAATTATTAAATAATTTATACTTTAATTAGTAAAAGCTATTTTTCTACTATGAAGAATTTTACTAACTCCAAAGGACTTTAAACATTAAAAAAACAAAAAAATTAAAAAAAAAAAACATTTAATTTGTTAACTATAGAAACCTGTAAGAATTTGTTAACTAACCCTTCAGTTTATAACACTTTTAAAATTCTATGATGATTGGATTATTATTTGAGTGAAATTTTTTTTAACCTAACATAAATTGTTCAGGAACCAATTCATATCTTTAAAACAATTAATCATCACAACAAAATTTGATATTCTCTATGGAAAATAGTAAACATATATGTGATCCTCAATTCACCTTTATAAAAGTTTCTGTTTTGAAAATAAAATATTATATTTTGCTTTTATTATTTTTTTTCAAGAATTCTGAAACATTAAATTGAGTAACACTCAATCGAATCGACACTTCAATCATTTCACACAATTTGTGGATGGTTGTGGAGTTCAGAGTAATTATATTCAGGGAATAGTGGCAATACTGATTGATCAAGCCGCTACAGGCACTATGAAAAGGCGCAAAAAAAGGATGGTGCTGTGACTCCCATCTTTTGAAGCAGCAGACAAAAGCCCCGAATATTTCTGTCAACTTGAAAAATCGAGGGTGTTTTAAAAGTGGTTAGCTAGAAATGCCCTAGGCTATATTTTCTCATGTTTTCTCTTACTTTTTCCAAGAATAAAGACAATATCTTTGTCCATGTGGTTAAGAAGGAAAAGAAAGGAGCTCAATGCACATTCACATGTGGCACCAATTACTTCACTGACCTGTCTTTAACTGTCTAGAACGGGTACTTAGGTAGTTACTCAAAGCGTATATTATAAATTCATATTATTATTGAATAAAATAGAAAATCCGTTCACAAGCCAACGATCATCCAATCTGTTGCAGCTTAAGTTTTGAATGCAAGTATAATTTTTTTATGAATACATATTTATCATTTGCAGTCTTATTGTTTAATTATTAAATTGCATTAAATGTGTTATTATTTTCCAATTAAATTATTTCCTCAATTATTGCTTAAAAATTTAGGTATGAGACTTTCTCAGAAAAAGATTTTTTTTAAATATATATATATATATATATGGGTATATATGGGTAAAAGTTGATTTTAATGAAGCAGATAAAATTATTTTTTTAATCTCTTTTGTGCAGTAAAATAATTAAAAGAAAGAAAAAAAAGCAATTAAAAATGTTATGTTATTTGTATTCATTAGTAGGAGCTAGGGATAGAAAAAGATAAATCACATTTGAATTTTGAAAATTGGAATTCTTTTTCCGTTTTTTACTTTTTACTAAGCTTTTTATTTTGTGTTTGAAATAATATTTTTAAAAATTTTTTTTTTTTTTGGATTTTTTCAGTTGAAATTATTTTTTATAGATCTTATTTAATTGAAATTTCAAATATCAAATCAAATTCTATATTTGTTCGTAGGCTTTGTTTTTATAAATCCAAACTGCAATCCTTTATGAACAAAAATGTACTAATGTTAATTTTATTGGAAATTTAACGTGTTTAAAAATAGAAAAATTTCAGTTTTTTAAATAAATAATTCTTTTTAGCTATTTTGTTGTATTTTTTATGTATTTAATGTTTTTATATTATCTTTTTGACTAAAGTTAACAGTTTTTCATTTGTTTAAGTTAATTATTAATAAAAAAAACTTAATAATTTTGTAATTATGTAAAAATTCAATTCACAGTTTTGTATTAAAAATGCAGAATAATCATTTTAGCATATATGCTTTCATAAGTTTTTATTATTAAATCTATTAGCGTTAACTGCACCAATGACAGTTTCGATAAATGAAAAGAATTTTCAGCAAGATGAAATTGATCTTCGAACAACAATGACCACTGAACACCTAAATTCACTGCTTTTACTCAAAGCAGAAAAAGATATTGTTGACAATATTAAGCTTGACAAGTTGGCAGAATATTTTTCACTTTTAAAACAACGTCGAAGTAAATTTACGTAGCTAATATAATTAATATAACGTAACTTTGATAACATCTTAACTTTTTATCATTTTTATGTGAATTTCTTCGTTTATAATTTAAATGGCAAATATTTTCAATGTTTTTCTACATTCTTCTTCTTATTTCTTTAAAAATGAAAGTCTAATTTACTTTTGAATGAATTTTATTTTGAATCAATATCTTATAGAAGACTGTATTTGCTGATTATGACTTACTTTCTTATCTTCAAACAGTTTCTGTAATTAGCTTATGGTAACAACGTTTAGATGAAACGAAAGATAGATTTTAATTACTAAGTGATTTTTCAAAAAATATTTAAATATAAAGTAAAAAGTATTTCAAAGGTGTATTGAAAAACATTTAAATTTACAACTTCATTTTTTAAAATTATTTCCACAAATAATTATTGCTTACTATTACTGAAAACTTTTTTTAATTGAATAAGTTTCAGTCTATTCAAAAATAGTTTTTTACTTTAATATTTCGTTACCATTTTAATAATTAAAAGTAATAGAAATGTAAAAACTATATTTTCTTTGTATTATTTTGAATAATTACTGCTACTATTTAGTTATCAATAATACCACATTTTTCACCTACGGCGGTTGCATTTTTAAGTGCTGTAAAAATTATTTCGATGAATAGCATTATGTTTATAACTAGTCGAGATGATTTCAAAATAAGTTTTGGAAGCTCAAGTTTTGTGCCGCATTTGAACTCCTTTATTTGTTTTGTTTTACCTTTGATCATCAAGCTTTAGCCATATACAAATTGAGAAAATTAGCCATATATATATATATATATATATACGTATATATATATATATATATATATATATATATATATATATATATATTTATATATATATATATATATATATATATATATATATATATATATATATATATATATATATATATATATATATATATATATATATATATATATATATATATATATATTTATATATGACAGTCGGCAAAATAAACTTCGACACCCCCCCTCTCGAATCGGTTAGCGACGGGCTTGGGCGGAGAAAAGTTGGATTGAGATGAATAGAACTCGAATGCTGGCGATCTATTTTAGCGCCCGATATTTATACTCTCTGGAAAAAGTCAAAGTTAAATTACTTAAAAATTGCAAGTTAAAGTTGAATTTCCTACAATTACTGAGTTGAGGAGTTACACTCAACGTTTTACAAAAAGGTTCTCAATTGAAAGTGAAGAAAAAAGATGCAGATCACTTTGCACCAGCGTGTACATCAAACGGGCCGATAAGCAGGTGTTGGAAAAATTCTAGGGAAAGGGAGGGGTCAAAAGAATGGAAAAGGAATTTTATGGGGAGAGTGTCACAATTGTCTAAAGCAATAAGGGGAGAGAGGAAACGGGTGAAGAACTAAGGATTTGTATCAGAAATTAACTAAAATTAAGAATTTGGATGTTAAAACATGAAATTTAATTGAAAGTTGTGACTCAATGTCACATTATACCCCCCACTGCAGAAAAAATTTTTGAAGAAATTATTATTATTTTTTTTTTTTTTGAAAAAATTAATAGCTAAAGTGAAAAGCTTATACCAAAAGATTTCAAAGGAAGGGGTTAAATTAATTCTCGACAGCCTGCCACTCCAGTCTACCACTTCTCCACTTACAAATGGTCAGCTCTTACATCAAGAACTGTATGTCAAACAATTTGATAGTAGATTAGTCTAAAATGAGGAAAGCTGTGCCCTTAACATAAAACATACAAACAAATAGTATCACAAAACATACACATTAACAGCTCTACATGGCTGATCTGGAAAAACAATCTTAATTGTTTGCTAAATAAAGGGGGAAAAAAACACGAAAAAACAATCTTAATTGTTTGCTAAATAAAGAAAGAAAACACAAAAAACTTGTTTGTAGCATGAAACAAACTGTAGACATTCAATAGTCAAACCTGAAAAACAAATTAACATAACAAGCATTGTTGTATGTTAATGTATACGATACTCATTACATACCCGTATCAAAAAGGAATCATTCTACCTGAAGTAGGAGGCAAAACTAATCTCCAGAAACATAGCATTATGGAGATAAAATATAAATGAGCATTTAAAAAATATCACTTATTAATGTGAAAATAATTTTGAGGTAAAAACTTTAACTCAAATTGTTCCTTGTAAGAAGAAATGAAAAATAAATTGATTTGTTTGCTGACATTAGAATGAGAAAAAAATTGGAAAATTGCAAACGAACAAAAAATTAAGGCTACCGTTGTAGACTGAGAATACTCCGAGTTTAACGAATGAAAAAAAATTTGTACAAAATTTTGTACAACAATCCATTAAGTGAATTTTTGAAAAAAAAAACACTAAACCAATCAAATAAGATTGATAATTAGTAATCCGAGTTAAAACGACAAAAAAATTGGATACATCAAATGTATATCCAACAAACTCAAAGTCATTAGTGAGATAAAATAAGTGCAAAAAAATTAATTAAGCTTTAAAGATTAGAAAAAAAACTTGTAAAAACATTAAATTAATGTAAGGAAAAAAAGCAAAAGCCTAGGCAAAACATTAAACTTAAAAACTTAACACAACTGTACGGGACCTTAACACGCGAAAGAATCACATAAATTAATCTCACTTAACCTTGGAAGAAAAAAACAATGCTTAGTAAAAAGAAACACAACAAAACAAAACAAAACAAGGCCTTGAAACATCACACATATCATTGCCTAAAAAAAATTTGCTGAACAAAAATGTACAATTAGCAGATTCAGCATGAAAAATTTGTAAACAACACAAAAATAAGTACAACACAAAATCATAACAAACATTATGATAGCCTGAGGTGTACATTTATACCTCACATATGCACGAGTACTCATACTCTGCAAAAATCAAAAAAGTATGTAATAAAGTTATGTATTATGACATACTATAAAAAGAAAAAAAATTACTGTACAGAACTACAGGGTCGAGAAAAAAAAGGGGAAAAAAATTTGGCATTCGAATTCAAGTATCATCAATTAATTACAATTAAGTGTTTACGTAAATTTAAAAAAATCCTAATATTAACATGAAATATTAGTCAAAAAAATGTAAGTTAGACACGAACAACCAAGACCAAACGCGAACCCATAGTCATAATATTGGGAGTCGTTACAAGAGGGCACTGCTCATCATCCACAAATAGAAAACATTAAATCACTATTTGAATACCTCATGCACTTAAGAAAAAAACACATTAGTTAAAAACTAGCACTATTAAATAAAGTTACAAGAATTATATACACAGGAAAAAAAATTGTAAAAAAAATCACTGGTATTGCCTGACAAGCACTACAGGATCCCGCTGTTCCGCGGATATGTAATGACCAGCATCACACACAACGTTACCCACATAGTATTCACCACACATATAAATGTTAAATTTTACAAATTTATGTCAGAAAAATTATTTGTTTCTTAAATTATAAGGACAAGCCTTAGGGATAGTGACATCAGAATCATTTACACTATGGGAGGTATCCAAAGAGGGAGGAAAAAGCAAATTTTGCTTCCTATGGGGACAGAGACGCAACCTATCAATATGTACAGTTTGTTTAAGTGCATTGGGGTTGTCTAAAATTTGAATAACATAATCCACATCGTTAAATTTGGAAACAATGATGAAGGGACCATCAAATTTTGGTTTAAAAACATTAGTGTGCTTTAAATAAACAATGTCGCCTATGTCAAGTGATCTTAACTTGGCTTTTGCACTTAGTCGAGAATTTTGTTTGACTTGTGCTCGTTCAGAATTATGGTATGCAGTTTCATATGCAACATTAAGCTCATTTAGGGTCTCTAACAAATATTGAGATTTATCCAAATGTACTGGTTCAACACCAGTTTCAAAACAATCAAAAATTAAGGCCAAATTACGACCAAAATGAAGTAAATTAGGGGTGAATTTGGTTGAAGAATGGATCGAACCATTGTATATATTTTGGTGAATTAATAAACTAGTTGCAAATGATACACCCTTCTCATGTAAAGTTAAAACAGAAGACTTAATAGCTTGATTAATTCTTTCACTCATACTGTTACTTTGCGGATGAGCTGCACTACTATGTGCTAACTTAATTCCTAACTTTTTGTTGATTAATTCAAAAACTTCAGCTTTAAACTGAGTGCCAAGATCTGTTAAAAGATATAACATCCTACCATAGTGAGAAATATAATTAATTAAATGTTTAGAAACAGTCTCGGAGGTTAAATTTGCTAATTGATTCAAAATTAAATGGCGAGAAAAATGATCTATGAAAGTTAAAATATATCCACAATTTTTGATGGGTCCGACAATGTCCATTGAGACAAATTGTCCAGGCCTTTGGGGCCACTACATTGATTTTAAGGGAGCAGGTTTGCTCGCAGCTTGTTTATGCTTAATGCATAATTCACATGACTTCACATAATTAGTGGTATCACTATAGCAACCTGTCCAAAAATATCTATTAGACACTAGCTCATACGTCTTTTGAATACCAGAATGGGACACATGACAAATTTTTAACACTTTAGGTTTTAAGGAATTTGGAACTACAATTCTATGCTTATGAGGAAAAAGTTCAGTGGCAGACATTAACACGCCATCATTTAAAAAGAAATTTTCAGTTTTAGACTGACTAACTAAAGTTGGTTGGTTTAAAAGGGAAACAATTTCCTGAATATGTTGATCTTTACATTGTTCAGATTTAAATGTGTCTAAAGAAATTTCAAGAGGGGAGTCATCATTAGTCAAAACATTAATTACATGGTCTTCATTAATGTCAGTGAAAGGTAAAATTAGTTCAGAATCATTCACATTTAAGGCAGGTTGACAAAAATTAGGATCAGGAGAACGACTAAACCAGTCGGCTAACACATTCTCATGACCAGGTATATGTATAAAATCAAAAGTATATTCACTTTAAGCAAGAAGCCAACGTGTGATAATATCAGCAGGTGATGTAACCTTACGATAATGTTTTAATGTTTTACTATCACTCAAATTTGTAAAATTTCTATTGTACAGGTAAGATTTAAATGCTGTAACACCCTTAAAAATGGCATATAACTCAAGTTTGATTGCCGGGTAGTTTTGCGCAGACTTAGATAAAGCCTTGCTAAAGAAAGAAACAGGGCGAAGAGATCCTTCGTGCTCCTGCATTAAAACAGCTGAAATGCCTAATTTACTAGCATCTGTATTAAGAAAGAAAGGTTTATTGAAATCTGGTAACTGAACAAAAGGTTTCGAAAAAAATGCATTCTGTAATGCATCAAATGCCCGCTGTTGTTCTTCAGTCCATTTAAATTTAGATTGCTTTGTAGCAACTTTAGTTAACACAGCAATTAATTGGGCAAAATTAGGAATTAAATGGCGATAAAAGCCACACACACCTATAAACTTTTCAACTTGTTTAGCATTACGAGGAGTAGCAAAAGAAGTAATTTTGGCAATGTTTGAAGAAGTAGGGGTTATACATTTATGAGAAATTACAAAACCAAGATACTCAACAGAATCTTTAAAGAAAGAGCATTTATTTGGAGCTAGAGTTAAGTTATATTTGATTAAAATTTTAAGTAAGGCTGAGATTCTATTTGTCATTTCCTCAAAAGAATTAGCTCCGATGAGAAAGTCATCTTGGTAAGCATGTATACCTTTTATGCCTTCAGCATTCAACTCTTCAATAATGAAATCAACTAGAGCCTGAAAGGTACTCGCTGCCGTTTTGAGGCCAAAGACAAGTCGCCTATTTGCAAACGAACCAAAAGGAGCGGTGAAAGTTAAAATATCCTGCAGATGTTCAGGCAACATGATCTGCCTATATGCTTCCCGAATATCACATTTTGTGAAAAATTTATATTGAGAGATTTCATTAATAATTGTGCTTATTTTTGGTAATGGATAAGTGGAGCTTTCTACCACTGCATTAAGTAATCTTAAGTCTAAAGCCAATCTATACTTAGGTTTACCCTGATTGTTTTCTGAATTTTTCTTTTTGACTAAAACTGGTGGAGCAGCCCAATGGCTAACATGCCTATTAATAATACCGGCTTCCACTAATTCATCCAATTCTTGTTTAATGTCATCCCTTAAAGCATAAGGAATCTCAAAAGGTAAAGTTTTAATTGCATTATCATTCTTTAATGTTAACGAGGGAACTACACGATCAGTGCACCCAAGAGTCTTAATTGTTTTTGAAAAAGCAGCAAAATTTTCTAATAAAATGTTTTGAAGAATTAGTTTTTGATCAGTATCTAAATGTCCTAAATCAAAATCAGTAGGTTTTAGTTCATCTTTCCTTAAATTTAAAATATCCCGAGAAGCAGTAATTAAATTACACTGTTCTAAATCATTAACATCATTAAAATTTACATTACTTGCATTACTACTATTTTGGACATCAAAATTACAAATTATATTACCTATATTCAAACCTTTATTAACATGAACAGTATTGTCAGAATTATTAAGTATAATAGTATCAAAAGAATTATTGTCAACTACATTGATAGAGGGATGAATTATAATATTTGAATTATAAGTAGGCGTGAAATACACTTCCTTATTTGCTAGCTTATCGAAAGAATTAATTCTTAAATGGGCAATGGCAGTCTCGCCTGGTTCAATAGTGAGCTTATTTTTCAAAACAACATGAATCTGCTCGTTAGGGTTATTATTTGAAGTTAAATGATCAACCTTATTTAATGGAATACTAAAATTACTGAATTGTGCAGATTCATCTTTATAATTTATAAGAACATTATGTTTCCGTAAAAAAAATCGAAGCCGAGAATTCCTTGAAAAGTATCACTTTTAATGCCTGCAATAAAGAATTGGTGTCTAAAGAAATGATTATTGATTTTAAAACAAATTTCAGCACAAGCCGAAAATTGTAGTTGAGAATTGACCGTTCTTATTTGGACTTTCCTAGATAAATATTTTGGTTTATTATGAGCCCTGACTTCATTAAAAGCATCTAATGTCAACAATGACACTGATGATCCACTATCCAACAAAAAATTTATGTTAACATTATGAAAATTAGATACAATTGTTGGAAGAAGAAATTCATGTGAAACAAAATTTATGTGTTCAATATTGTCTTTATGATCACAATTCGTTAAAAACTCTCGAATGGTTGTGTTCGAGTTATGCATAGATTTTGACATGAACTCATTAATATCAAAAATTTTGGATGGGGTTGTGGATGAGGAGACAGGGCCATCCCTTACTGCCTCCTGCGAGAGTTCAAAAGGATTGTTACCCCTATTATTAGTAGATTAACCCCTTGGTCTAAACTGTTCATTTTGAACAGGGAAAGGCGGTGGTGGATACTGCGGAGCAGTGAATCGGGGAGGAGCCATGGGGAACTGTGGCGGAAAAGAAGGCATAGCCCAGTTTGAACTTTGTCTTAATTGCCTCTGATATGTGCGACAATTACTCATAATGTGGCCAGAGCGTCCACAGAAAGAACAGGTAAGGTTTGGAGTTGGGCGATGTTGTTCATGTCCAACCCGATCCTGGTTCTGTACAGGGTTAACTAAAAGAGGGCATAGTTTAGTGTTATGGGGCTCCTGGCAAATATTGCAGTTAGACTGCATGGTCTCAATTCTGGTGGTCAACAACTCTAGCTGTTTAACAATTAAGGTGAGCTGATCAGGTGCCGCAGACGGGCACTGAGTCACTGAATGAGCTGCGACTAAAGAAGTCGCTGAACCAGCCAACGATTGTTGAATTGTCATTATATGATTGGCCCTTTTGACCATTTCGCTGTAGTTTTGTATCCCCTCAATGAGAATGGTCTCCTTGAGCTGCAAAGGGATAGCCGATAGGAACTGCATTGCTTTTATTTTGGACAAGGCATTTTGATCATTAATGAAACTATATGCTTTATGAGCTAATGTATCAATACGATACGCAAGATTTTTTATAGTTTCAGAGGGCAACAGGCTTATTGCCTGAAATTTTGCCAAATCGGCTTAGGAGGAAACATCTGGTTGGAAAAAGTTTAAAAGAAGCTTACACGCCTCTTTAAATTCTGTAACTGCTCTACATTCAGGAGAATTCTGAAAAAATGTAAGGGCAGCACCGGATAATTTAGACTTTAAAAGATACAAAGCTGCATCATTATCATACGCATTTAATTTAACTAGTTCTTTAATTTGGTTAATAAACCATTCTATATTTTGAGAATTCCCCGAGAATTCGGGTATGGAAAAATTAAATTTTGGTGCTTGCTTACAAGCACCTATATCATTACTATTATTAGTCATTTTAGTAATTACACTATTAGTTCTACTTCGGGTGAGAATAGGGGTCATCTAACAAAATTGCTTACAAATAGAATATTGAACTTAATGATTACTGTTAAAAACATTGCTATTTACCTAGACAGTACAACATTTGAAATAAAAGTATAGTATCAAATTAAACCATTAATAATAATACCTTATTAATTTACAACATTTTACTAACATTACGAAAAATGTAAATATTGAAACCTAAGAAACTTATAATATCAAGAAACACAATTAAAAAATTATTATTACTCTGAGTTCAATGACTTAATAATTAATATGAATCATATAACAATATAACTTGCTTAAAACCAGTAACATTAACTATTAGAAAAAATTAAAACATTGCTATTAATTATTTCAAAATGTAAATAAACACCACAAATTGTAAAAAATCAATCATTAATTCTCAATATCATTTAGCAATAAAAAAGAACAGTATACACATTAAAATATTACCTAGCAAAACTATTATTCCTAAAAATTTATAATTTAAAAATGCTATAACCATTGAACATTGAACTTATTCAACAAATAACTCTTGAATTTAAAACCACAGTATGAGATTTAAACTCTATTAACTTTCAAGAATAAAAAAACTATTGTATCATTATATGCAGAAAAATTAGATATCTACCTTGAAACAAAATCTTCGAAATAAAAAAAAAACAGTATTAAACAATTGCAGAAACTTAGAAAAAAACTCAATTATTATTTTCTCAACTTACAAAAATTTTCTAATTTGGTTAATATATGAAACAAATTATTAAATAACCAACACAAAATATTAATTAGCCCATTAAAAATTAAAACTTATTAAACTGATTACATTGCATAATTTTATTGTTTACATGATTATTAAATTCAAAACTACTGAAAAAAATTTGTTCATTGCCTATTGCAAACTTAAAAAAACAACATATTAAGATTTATTTGTATTTAAAATTAAATATCAACTTATTATTCTAATCATTGAAAATAAAAACAAAGGTTCGCTGGTCAAAAAAACAATTACCAGTATATACAACCGAATCCTGGTCACGGCACCAAAAATGTGGCAACGTTCTCAAGTTGTATATAGAAAAAAAAATTAACAATTTAATTTTTTAAAAAAATTGGCCGGATATAACACATACATATATATATAGTGGAGTGACCACTGCCGTTATGATGACCCATTTCTACAATCACAACGTACTATAATGGCACATACCTTTTGAAGGTGGTTTTCGTAACTAAAGAGTCATCCTTGATACCTAACTGAAAATAGGTTGCAATAGGACAGTCAAGAAAAACTAGTCTTTAGATCGGGAACACTCTTTATTTATTTATTTTTGAAGACTTTGCAGGATTCAGGGCACAACATCCTTTAACAAGTGGGAGACACTAAAGATTCGCGATGAGTATCACAGGATAGAGCTGGTGAGATTTGGCAGACTCATTTGATAGGCACTTAACAATAAAAAAAGAAGGGACTGTCGGAAAATCTCTTGGTAAATGGCAAGATATCCACAACTAGATCATCAACGGCATCCGCAGAAAAATAAATAATGTTGGATGAAGATGAATCAAAAGTGTTGATTTAATTAGAAAAAGATGTGCCGGGACGACAACCAGCCATGGCGTACACCATATCCCAGCCTCGGGTGTGAGGAGGGAGAAAAATAAAATCCCCGTTAGGCGGAGAAAAGTTGGATTGAGATGAATAGAACTCAAATGCTGGCGATCTATTTTAGCGCCCGATATTTATACTCTCTGGAAAAAGTCAAAGTTAAATTACTTAAAAATTGCAAGTTAAAGTTGAATTTCCTACAATTACTGAGTTGAGGAGTTACACTCAACGTTTTACAAAAGGGTTCTCAATTGAAAGTGAAGAAACAAGATGCAGATCACTTTGCACCAGCGTGTGCATCAAACGGGCCGATAAGCAGGTGTTGGAAAAATTCTAGGGAAAGGGAGGGGTCAAAAGAATATAAAAGGAATTTTATGGGGAGAGTGTCACAATTGCCTAAAGCAATAAGGGGAGAGAGGAAACGGGTGAAGAACTAAGGATTTGTATCAGAAATTAACTAAAATTAAGAATTTGGATGTTAAAACATGAAATTTAATTGAAAGTTGTGACTTAATGTCACACAGATTGTTAGAAATGTTTAACTGCATGTGTGCGAGGGCTGTGTCATATTCTAAGACAGCAGCATGTGACACAAAGTGACCTAATCCATTTAATAAGTCGATTAACTTTGCTGAGCTAGTTATATGTCGAACTGCCATTGCCATTGCTAAAGATAAATGCTTAGCGGTTTGTTTTTTTCCTCTAGATGATAAGTAAATTATATCTTGGGCAATTGATATAATTTTTTTCTGTTTTACTTCAGAAATATCAACAAATTCTTCAAAGTTGATCTCGTCTGACATGTCAGTTCACCAAGCTAAAAAATTGAAAAGAAGGGGCGGAATCATAGCTGCCACATTACTATGAGCAAAGTCTTCAGGGGTAGGAGGCCAAGTGCAGTTTAACGTAGGCGAATTTTCTATAGATGTTTTTAAATGAAGAGCAGGTTGAAAAAATTTTCTGTTCTCATGAAATGTATCGTAGTTTTCCTTAGAAAAAGAATAATCAACTTCGCTTTCTGTTTCAGTTGAGTCGGTTACTCCTATTCCCTCAACTACCACAGCAGATTTGCCGTTAGAACACAGCACGAGTTCCGAAAGATTTCTTTGCTTGGGCTTTACATAAGTGAGTTGTGGAAAATCACGTAACAGCCATCTTTTTAGTTGCCTATTATCAAAGTTGAAAAGTTTTTTTTTTTTTTTTAAGCACAGTCTTCCATTATGCGCTTTAGCATTTTCATTAAAGTGCTCATCGAAAAAATTTCACCCTTTTCAATCACTCTCACCTGAATAACAGTTTGACAAAACAAATCAAATTATGTTTTAAAGGGATGTGCTTGATCTGTTTTTTGTGTTTTTTTCTTTAATACAGAAGTATAATTTGAAAAAACTTTTATGGTATTTAACTTCTTTTGCTATGCAGTCTATATCCATTATTTCTGTCATAATTTTAAAATCTTGCTTAAGATTGGCACTTTTTTGAAAAGATTCAGCAGCACTGTATGTTAAACACTGCATGAGTTTTTCTTTTACCATCACACTTTTGCGTGAAATATTGATCCTTATTACAAATCAAACAACGATTAGGAAACAGGCCGATATTGTTCACATTTATAGATTTCCGTTGACTACATCGATTCGATGATGCTTCATTTCTACATGCTTTATTTCTGGCTTTTTCAATTTTTGTTTTATCCGTAAAACGCATGTAGTACTGACGATGATAGCCACTATTAGAGGTGGATAAATCTTTTGAAATTATATTGTCTGCTATTTCCCCTTCTTTCCCACCTATTGTAATCCATTCTTGAGCAGATTCGTTTACTTTCTTTATACTTTTTTCCGAAGAATTTACTAGTTTTTCATCATTTTTTGTATTAACTAGATGAATGCAACAATCGCTGGAAGCCATCTCGCTATGTTTGTTTACAAACAAATGATGCCAGATACGTATAACTAACTTTCAAAAAGTTTAAATAAGCAAAATGTTTAATTTGAATGTTTAATTTATTTCAAAATATACAATTCGTGATCGCAACACTCGATACGCCATCTAGCGGGAGACTGTAAATATCGTGCATTAGTTCCCACATAACCATTGGCAATGACGGACACTATTTTCTTAGCATAAAAAAAGAAGCAAAATTTCCCTAAAAAAAAGGTAAAACTTCTTGAAAAAACTAATCAGAACATGCCAAACATTGAAGCAGAACACGCCAAGCATTTGAAGAACAACTTCTCAATATTTTTTACCTTTCTATTACCAACAACATAACATGATTTCATGATCACTTGCTGTTACAGATGTGTGTATTGCGGTAAAATAATTTTTCTGTCTTCAATTCATTACAAATTAAAATGAAATCAACATTGCTGTCGTCATTCCAATGAATAAATGTGTTCCAATGAATTCCATACAGAACTGTAATAGTTATAGAATATTCTTCTTCTTCATAGAATAGTATATATTTCTGTATCTATATAATTCAGAAAACAACAATAAAGAATAATCCGAATTACTTGAAAAAGTATCTTTTGTGCTGATTATAAATAAATTTTTTATCGTTTTCTTGGTAAGTGTTTTTTAGTTTCGAAAGAATTTCAACTAGAATTCAACTATTCTGTTTTTAAGCTACATATTAAAATTCATATCGAGATCTTACAATTATAAAATTTTGATGTGTGGTATGTTACCTAAAAGTAATGAAGGGATAAACTATGTATATATTATTTGAGAATAAAGTTTTCAAACAAAGAACATATCATTTTGGAATTCTCCGGACTAATAAATCAGGTAAGTGTTATGATTTTTATAATAAAAAATTTGCTTGTAAATAATTTTTTTTCTTACTTGATGATCGTTCTCTTCAAAATGGTTTTTTTACGTCTGATTAAATACTATAAGAATTAAAAAAAAGAAACAAAACGAAAGTTTTTATTGAAAAATGAGGAATTTTTAAAATCGTTTTTATCCTAAGAATTCTTTATTTTACGTTTTTTAGTTTATCATTTTTTGATAAAATTGTTGTCAAAATACTTTTTTTGAAAAATTAAATGGTATTAAATTATGTGTTTATGTATACTTCTTGCATATTCTAATATTTGAAGTAATATGATTCAGAAAAGTATGGAAGAAAAATTCGGTACTTACGTATTAACCACAGCTACAGATTTGGCAGATTTTTAAGTGCCGCCAATCTACACTTAAAATTTTTGGAAAAAATCTTAAAATGAAACACTTTGTTTAAAATCAAAGTAGTCAATCGGATTTCGGTGGAAAATGGGCCGATATAGAGTTTAGCATAGATTCAAAACTAACTTTTCTCTCACCTGATTCTATAGCCATTATGAACTCTAATAAATAAGATTCAAAATGAAATAACATTTCCAAAACGGACTTTTACTGAGATAAAGTTTCATGTTATGGGTATTGGTACATTTTCGTTATATTTCACTCCATAAAATATTTCACTCTTAAAAAAATAAAATTGCATCTTGTTTTGTTTTTGGCAAGTCCCAAAGACGCATTTTCGTAACACTAAAAATGGCGACAAAAAAAGAATAGTTCTTTTTTTGTTTCGTAAGCATTCTTTATTTTACGTTAAAATTTAAATGGGCCTTTCATGTTATACCATTAAATTTAGTAAAACTATTTCTCAGGCATTAGGTTTGAACTTTTATAAGAATATACCTATTTTTTTCTTTATTTACAAATATTTTTCCGATGTGTTCTGAATGTTCCTTCTCTAAAAAAAAAGGAGATACCATTTTGTTTTCGTTTGCATAAGAAAGAAAACAAGCATTTTTCTTTTTTAAATTTAATCAGCCACAATAAAGATGGAACGTTACAATGCTACATGCTGCATTAAAGACGTCTCCAGTGTAACTGAATGACTGTTCATGTGGAAATCGCAGGGATTCGGCACATACAACAACGCCCCCTATAGTTCGTTGCGATCGCGAATTTTGAGACATAATTATTAAATAATATGCTTGAAATTATTTTATTTCTTAAAGTAAAAATAAATTTTGATAGCGCCATCTATGAGCATTATCTACTACTACGCGCTAAAGCCTGCAATGAGATCCATTTTTAATTAAGTTTTTACTAATTAATATGCAAGTTCCCCTTAGGGAACATTTGAAATTTTTGCTATACATGTCTTTCAGAATTCATATACAAAAATTTGCGTAGTTACGTAATATGGCAAACGAACTAAAACAATATTGCATGATGCCCTATGGACTATTAAGTCTTGAATTGCGCCCTGTTAAAAGAAATAAAAAACTAATATTCTCCAATCATTTTCTTAATTAAAAAATTAACATTACAAAAATTATAAGGAAAATCATTATTTCTCAAATTATTCAAAAAATTATTCACAGCTTCCCGAAAACTTTCAACATTATTGCAAATATTTTTAATCCTAACCAATTGTGAAAAAACTAAATTTTTAAAAATTTTATTACTCAAATTAGTATTAAAGTTGCAGAAAAATATAACTTTAAATTTAAAAGCTTTTCTTTAATCAAAAACACCGATTTTAATTATTTTGTCCACAATATCAATTTTAAAATCTAAATACTCAGCATTTAAACAATCCTCATTAGTTTTCTTCAAAACCAAATCTTTAGGATAAATATTATAAATAAAATTATAATTATCACAATTAAACAAAATCAAATCATCAATATATCTAAAAGCTTTTAATTCATTATACTCAAGAAATTTAGCTTCAAAATAATATTAGCAAAAACACCAGAAAAGGAATTACCTTGTGGAATTCCAATAATTTGTTTATAAAAATCTAAACCATTAAAAAGAACATTCTCAAAAAGATTAAACCTACGTAAATCCAACCAATTAGATTTATCTATTTTCTCATTAAATAAATATTTATCAAAAATGTCACTACAAATTTCAATAATCTTATCATGTGGTATACTTGTATACAAATTTTCAAAATCAAATGTATTAATGTTGGATTTATCATTATCTATATATATAAAAGTGAATGTGTGTCTGTCTGTCCCCTATAGACTCCTAAACCATCCGACAGAAAGCTATGAAACTTGGCATACAGATAGTTCAAAGCACGAGGAAAGGTTTCTGTCGACATTAGAACATTCTGCGACAAACCGTTCCAGCGATATCATCGAAAATCGAAATGGAATTTTCTGATTGGTTAAAAGTTAGCCATTGTTTTAAATTTTGCTATAAGCGATTCAGTTTTCATATATTGTTTGGTGTTGAATTGCCGCTTGGCGCGATTGTTTGGCGCCAGCCATCTTTCCTGTTGGTGTGGCCTTTAGAACTGCTCATTCTTGTTTAGGCTAAGTCAGCCACAATTGCTTCTTGTTAATTTGAATTGTAACGAGCGTATGGGCGCTCTCAAATGGAAGTTACGATTACTATACTGATTATTATTGTTGAATAAATATTTGTTGATTTTATATACAGTCCATTACTTTAATATTGAGCTATCACGGGACCGTACAGTTGGTCCTAAGCAACCGGAGAAGAATATGGCTTCTTTGATATCGTTGAGCCGCCAAAGAGGCGTAATTAAAACAAAATTAGGAAAGTTGTTAAATTTTCTTGATGAATTGAAAGCTGATAAAAGGGAACTGAATCGTGAAGTTATAGTAAACACAAAACTAAATTCGTTACTGGAACTAAAAAATAGTGCAAAGCAATTGATAGTTGATTACACTCAACTTCCAGAAGATGTCGATTTGAAGGATAATCTTAGTTTAACTGAAGAACTAGACGAAGAAATAGAAGATTTAGAAGTAAGATTTCGAATTTCTCTTTTTGAATGCAAAACTAATGATAAAGATAAAATTAAAGAAGCAAAAATTGTTTCTAATTGTAGTTATAAGTTGCCAGATTTACCCTTACCACAATTTTATGGAAAATATGAAGATTTTAATAACTTTAAAATGCAATTTATGTCAATTATCGGTAACAATAAAGAATTGAATGATACACAAAAACTATTTTATCTCAAAGCATCTCTTAAAGGAGAAGCAAAATTGTTGGAATCTTGTCAAGACACGTTTGAATCTCTGTTTTCTGCACTTAATAGCAGGTATGAGAATAATAGAGCAGTTGTGGATGCTTTTATCAATAGCTTATTAAATTTTGAAAAAATAAATGATTCACCATCACAATTACGGGCATTAGTTGACAATGTAAAAAGATGTTTACGATCATTAACAGTACTAGAATTCGATCGTAATAATTTGTCAGATGTTTTAATTTTAAATCTTTTATTACATAAATTAGATAAAGAATCAAGAAAAGCTTTTGAACTAAGTGTAAAATCTAATGAAATCCCGAAATTAGATGATTTTTTAAACTTTTTGGAAGAAAGAATTCGAATTCTTGAAGAAATAAATAAAAATAGTTTCCCAAAACAGAACTATGTTGTTAAACCATCAAATCAATTTAATCGTCCTAAAAATTCAAAAACTTTCTTCACCAAAACCAATACTTATCGAAACTGTATTTTGTGTAACGAAACGCATCCTATTTATCATTGCCCAAAATTCAAAAGCTTATCAGTTTCGGAGAGATTTAATTTTGTAAAAGAAAACAAACTCTGCATTAAATGCCTTTCCCAAACGCACTTATTAGCTCAGTGTAAAGCTAACAGATTAATTTGTTTTGTCTGTAAAAAAGATTCTCACCATTCACTATTGCATAAAAACGAAAGTGAAACTTTGAAAGAAAGAGAAGTAGTAACCTTGAACAATAATTCTTCGTCCACCGAATTCGAACAATCCCCTGCTCCCCCTCTCACAAGTTTGATGGCGTCAGGAAAGAGTAATAAATTAGTATTCATAAATACTACAGTTGTTTATCTTCGCGATGCCTGTGGTAATTTGAAACCTTTTCGCGCTGTTCTGGACTCAGCTTCATCTTGCAACTTTTGCAGTTCTGAAGTCATGAATGTATTAGGATTAAAAAAAGAAAAGGTTTTTGTTCCAATTAGTGGAATCAGTGATGTTTCTTTGAATGTAAAATCGCAAATCAAATCTCGATTGTCGAATTTAGAAAATGATTCGGAATGGGAAATTGAGTTACTTGTTGTTCCCAAAATAACGAACATGATGCCCCCCAAGTCAATTAATATTTCGACTTTGAATATTCCTAAAGGGATCAAGTTAGCTGATGACAAATTTTATATAGCGAAAAAAGTGGATTTGTTATTGGGTGCTGAACTTTTTTTTGATTTTTTGAAGAGTGATAAAATACGTTTAGAAGATAATGAATTATTGCTTCAAAATAGTTGTTTCGGATATTTAATTTCAGGAAGCATTAGAATTTCGAGCAATGAAGATAAAGATTTTAATCGTTGTTTTTTGTCAACTGAAGTTAATTCGCTAAACAAGATATTGAATTCTTTTTGGGAAGTTGAAGATGTAAATGAAACAAAAACTCCCGTCAGTTCAGAATTAAATTATTGCAACGAACTTCTTGAAAATTCGTTTTATCGAAAGACTAATGGGAAATACGTAGTTAAGATGTCATTTAAGAAGGATATTAGTGAAGTTATACCGTTGGGAGATTCAAAACAAATTGCTGAAAAAAGACTTAATCAATTATGGAAACGTTTATCAAGTAATCCTGCAATGAAAGAATTGTATGTTTCGTTTTTAAAGGAATATGAACTTTTGAACCATATGGAAAGGATAGAAGACAATTCTGAATTTGATGACAGTTATGGATATTTCCTTCCTCATCATGGTGTCTTAAAACCAGACAGCAAAACTACAAATGGATGTTCCTTGAATGATTTGTTATGCAAGGGAGGAGTGATACAAGATGAACTGTTCTCTATTATGCTTCGATTTAGAAAACATATCTATGCCTTCACCGCAGATATTGAGAAAATGTTTCGACAAATTGAAATACTGCCTTCACAAACCAAATTTCTAAAAATACTCTGGAAAAATCACGAAAGTAAACCTACTGAATCTTACAGACTTAAAACCGTAACATATGACACAGCATGTGCTCCTTACCTGGCACAGAAGACTCTTCAACAATTAGCAAAAGATGAAGAGAAGGATTTTCCTTTGGTATCGAAGGTTGTTAGAGAAGAATTTTATATGGATGATTGCCTTACCGGTACTTCTAATTTAAATGAATGTATTAAGCTTCAGCAAGATTTAACAGAACTACATAAAAGAGGAGGAATGAACTTACACAAATGGTGTACTAACTTTGATTCACAAGACACAGAATTGGGAGACTTTTCGTTTGATCGTAACAGTAATGCTACAGAGAAGACCTTAGGGATGCTATGGAATAATAAAGGGGATACATTTCTCTACAAAGTAGCAGTTACGGAAAAATCAGATGTTACTAAGAGAGATGTTTTATCTCAAATTGCTCGTTTGTATGATCCTCTTGGTCTACTTGGGCCAGTCATCAGCAAAGCGAAGATTTTTATGCAACGGCTTTGGTTGCACAAGCTAGACTGGAATGAAAAGTTACCACCCCCTATTGCCCAAGAATGGACTTTGTTCATTAAAGCACTTCATAGTATAGAAACTATTCAAGTACCTCGTTGCGTTTTGAAGGAGACATTTTCCGGACTTATCCTGCATGGTTTTGCAGATGCCTCAGAAAAGGCATTTGGAGCTGTAATTTACTTACAAACAGTTGCAGATCCTGATGAATCTTGCAGACAGCTTCTTTGCAGCAAGTCACGTGTAGCACCAATCAAGACCATGACTATTCCCAGATTGGAACTGTCTGCATGTCTACTCCTTTCCAAACTTGTGAAAAAGGTTTTAGAAGCTATGAAGCTTAAATTTGATCATATCAAACTCTGGTCAGATTCAACTATTGCGTTAGCGTGGATTAATACATCGCCTCACCTTTTAAAAACCTTTGTGAGTAATAGAGTCTCACAAATTCAACAACTTACGTCTAATTGTAAGTGGGGACACGTATCATCTGAAATGAACCCTGCAGATATCATTTCCAGAGGCTCAGACGCTACAACCCTTGGATCCAATAAACTGTGGTGGACTGGACCCGATTTCCTAAATAAGGAAAATTTTCAAGTTGAAACTCACTTCAGTGATGAACTCTTTTTCTACCGAACTGAAACCAATAGCGACTTCATTAATTACTATAAAAAATGACTCATTTATTGATAAATGCCTAAGTGTTACAAATAATTTTCTAAAACTGATAAGAACTTTTAAGGTTCTCTTACAATTGTAGGAATTCGCTTAATAAGGAAACAGGTACTATAACCATAGATGAAATGGAAAACGCTAGAAATCATCTTCTGAAACTTATACAAAGTAGGTATTTTTCAGAGGAAATTTTTATGTTGAAAAAGGGTTTGCCACTGTCTCCAAAAAGTAAGTTAAAATATTTCGATCCATTTTTAGATGAAAAAGGTTTAATTAGAGTTGGCGGTAGAATAACAAACTCAAACTTAAGTTTTAATCAAAAACATCCTATTATTTTGCCAGCTAAGAATAAGATAACTGAACTTATTTTTAATTATTATCATAGTAAGAACTTTCATAATGGTCCGCAAGCGTTGCTAAATGCTGTTAGACAACTTTATTGGCCACTTAATGGCAGAAATATCGCAAGAAAAATTGTTCATCAATGCATTACTTGTTTTAAAGCAAATCCGGTAATTTCTCAACAAATAATGGGTGAATTACCTAGTGAAAGAATAAATGTTAATTTTACATTTAATTGTTGCTCTATTGATTATTGTGGCCCATTTTTGATTAGATACAAAGGCCAACGTAAAGGTAACTATCACAAAATATACGTTTGTATTTTTGTTTGTACAGTAACAAAAGCAATCCATCTGGAGACAGTTAACGATTTAACCGCAGAAGCATGTATTGCTTGCTTAAAGAGGTTTTTTGCCCGACGAGGCAAACCACTAAAAATATTTAGTGATAACGCTAAAAATTTCGTAAGTGCAAATTCCGAAATTAAACAATTGAGGAATATTTTTATTAAACATAACAACATTTTAGCCAATTTTCTAGCAGAAGAAAATGTACAATGGAAATTTATTCCACCTAGAGCACCAAATTTTAATGGTCTATCGGAAGCAGGAGTAAAATCCTTAAAATTTCATTTAAAGCGAACAATTGGAAATGCGACATTAACTTACGAAGAATTTTTAACCATTATTACTCAGGTTGAGGGAATTTTAAATTCTCGCCCCCTAACACCATTAACTTCTAGCATTGATGACTTAAATGTGTTAACCCCTGGTCATTTTCTTATAGGTCGACCAATAAATGCAATTATTGAACCTAACTTATTAGAAATAGATAATAATAGACTTAATTTATGGCAAAAAACTACTCAAATGGTTCAAAATATATGGAAAAATTGGACTAATAATTATCTGAGCACATTGATACAGAGAAACAAATGGATGTTTATAAAACGAAATGTTCACATAGGAGACATGGTAGTACTCAAGGAAGAAAACCTTCCTACATGTAAATGGCTATTAGGTAGAATTACTGATGTATTTTGTGGAAAAGATAACCGTGTAAGAGTTGTTTCAGTAAAAACTAAAAATGGTGTTTATAAAAGAGCAATATCAAAAATTGCTGTCTTACCTATTGAAAATTAATTTTGTATAATTAGTATTTTGAAAACTGAAACTTTGTTTATTTGGTGTATTTTTATAACTATTTGTGCATTGTATTGATTTAAATTGTATTAACATTGTAATTTTATTTGTTTCAATTTGATTATTATTTATTGAAATTAATATTTCAACCCCGGCGGTTATGTTTGGTGTTGATCGAATTGCCGCTTGGCGGGATTGTTTGGTGCCAGCCATCTTTCCTGTTGGTGTGGCCTTTAGAACTGCTCATTCTTGTTTAGGCTAAGTCAGCCACAATTGCTTCTTGTTAATTTGAATTGTAACGAGCGTATGGGCGCTCTCAAATGGAAGTTACGATTACTATACTGATTATTATTGTTGAATAAATATTTGTTGATTTTATATACAGTCCATTACTTTAATATTGAGCTATCACGGGACCGTACAAATATCTTGAAGATAACAACAGTGATATTTTCTATCTTATAGCTCTATTCACTTAGAAGAGTAAATTACATATTCTTTAATATTTAATTATAATTCTCGCAAGTTTCTTTATGGCTGGTGAGCACAAGCACGTAAAATCAACGAGAATAGATTTCGTAATTATTGGTGGTATCACGGATTTAGTACTGTGAAAACTGCTTAATAAAAATAAAGGTGAAAGCAAATTTCATTCAAATTGCACGTTTTCAATAATTATTTATATCTATTATGCAACTTTAGGTTAGCACAATTAAATATAGTTTTTGAAGGTTTCATTGCTGACAGTTGTCATTTGAAAACTATTAGAATGTTTATTATTACAAAGTTTTCGAATTCCCAATCATTTTATTTGTTTCATTTAAAAAATAGATTTTTGTTTTAAATTTTATCATTATTATATTTTTTATTTAAATTATTTCATTTTTATTGCTTTTTTTATTACTTAAAATAAATATGTAAATTTTAGATTTAGCAAATTTGCGGCCACTGTCAACTTTTACATTTCTTTTTGTTTGAGAGAGAATATTTGCAAAAATATGCCGCCTAAACGAATCGCTCTTAGTCAATCAACATCTCAAGCAAGCAAAAAGAGAACTACCCGTGTTTCAGAAACATTGGAGCAACGGGAAAAAAGACTTGAAACTAATCGAGAACACAATGCTTTAGCCCATTCCTTGAAAACGTCTGAGCAACAGGAAAGAAAACTGTTAACAAATCAACTACGCACTACTCAAGCCCGTTCGTTGGAAACATCAGAGCAACGGGAAAGAAGACTGTTAACGAATCAACTACGCGCTACTCAAGCCCGTTCGTCGGAAACATCAGAACAACGGGAAAGAAGACTGTTAACAAATCAACTACGCGCTACTCAATCCCGTTCGTCGGAAACATCAGAGCAACGGGAAAGAAGACTGTTAACGAATCAACTACGCACTACTCAAGCCCGATCGTTGGAAACATCAGAGCAACGGGAAAGAAGACTGTTAACAAATCAACTACGCGCTACCCAAGCCCGTTCGTCGGAAACATCAGAGCAACGGGATGCAGGAAGGAAAATCAATCAAGAACGCACTTCGCTGCCAATACTCTGATTTGAATCTCAGTACATTTCACTATGAACCGACAACCAACTAGAGTCTTCACCTAAGCGTCATCATCGGAAAAATGGATCAATTATGTATGTTTTGTGGTGCTCTAAAATTTAAGAATGAAACAGCTGGAATTTGCTCTTCTGGAGGCAAAGTGAAACTACCCGATTTAACGTCGCCCGCCGAGCTATTATCAACGTTGTTATCGGGTCAAGCCAACACCTCCTAGAAGAAGGAAGGCCTCAGCACGGATAAATTTCGTAGTCCGATATGACGAAGTTAACTGCGCATTTGTTGAAAAATAAGAAAAATGTCTCTACGTTCAGGGTACTAAGCTGCGCAGTGGTTGAAAATACGAAATATGTCATTACGTTTGGACTACTAAAGGATATTTTTGGTAACCCGTGCTGAGGCCTACTCTTTCTAGGAGGTGTTGGTCAAGCAAGATAATCGAATCTTTTCTTGGTGAAAAAATGTCGGTACATTCGTGTTTCCAAATGACTTCATTCGGTGCTATAAGTATCGTTGCGCATATGGGCAGCCAGAGTTATTTATTACATTCACATGCAATCCTGCTTGAGCTAAAATTAAAGATCTTTTGTAACCTAGGCAAACATCATCAGATCTTCATGATGCATTACCGCACGTGAGTTAAAACAAGTATTAAGCTCTATACTTGGTTTTATTGCAAAGCGTCATGTTTTTAGAGAGACACGGTGTTTGATGTATTTTATGTAATGGCAAAAAAAAAGAAAAAAAAGAAAGAGAATTGCCACATGATTTGGCTTATTGAAAAAATCACACCATGAAAATTGGCCAGCTCATATCAACAGAAATACCTGATGTCGCCATTGATTCAAACTTTTTTCAGATCATCAGCAAAAATATGTTTCATGGTCCGCGTGCATCACCATACATGTCTGTTTGAAAATTCACTAACGATATCCTAGAGAATTAACTGTTGAGACTATCACTGGTTTATTTCACCATTAAATAAAATTCTCATTTCAAATCATAATCGCAAATCTCATTTACACACTTAAATACAAAATTAAAATTCAAACTGAAAGCGTTGCAACGCACGCAGGGTACAGCTAGTTATTAATATAATCCAAAACTTCAACATTACTATTAATAACAATATTTTTCACTTTTTTAATTTTAAGCAAAATAATTTTTAGAAAACTAAAAAACTTTTTACTAATATCAGAATTGTAACAATTAGTACCACACGCTATAAACCTAAATTTAACAGGATTTTTATGAAATTTAACAATAGGAAAAAAATAAGAAAATTTAATCCTATTTAACCTAAATTTTAACTTTTTACTAAACGCAATAATTCTTTTTTCAATAACTTTCTTATCTTCTTTTAATATTAAATAAGTATTATTTGCATTATATTCTCCAATAATCAATTTTTAAAAAAAATATTTACACTTAATACAAAAATTATTTGAAGCTTTATCCACTACCGTAACAATAAATTTATCTTTAAGATTTTTAATATTTCTAGACAAATCACAATCAATAATAGTACCACTAGGATAAGAACAAAAACTGGTATTAAATAAATTAAATTTAACCCTTTCCATAATTTTAGCCTTCCACTCTGAAAAACCCTCAACGGGCCAATGATGTTTTCTGGAAATTTTTGCTATAAAAAAATCAAGATCCTTTTTAATGAATAAAATAAAATCTTCTTTATTCATTTTAAATCTTGTCCTAAATTTTGAACCTTTGTTTAAAATATTAATTAAATCTTCATTACCAACAATCTCCAAATTTCCCGTAATAATATGTCCATAATCATTATCAATATATTGTGAAAAATTCTTTTCATTACAATAACAATCAAATTTAGAAATACAATTTAAATTTTGACTTAAAAAATTATAATTGCAAACCTTTTTCCTAAGCGTAGAAGAATACTTAAAAGCAGCAGAAACTTTAATTTGCTTTAAAGGAAAAAATTCAGAAAGATCATGAATAATCTGTGGCAATTTAGCAATCTCAAATTTTTTATCATGAAAATTAATCGTACAAAAAACCTTTTCAACATTATAAACCTTATTAAAGAGTAAAAATTAGTTTTTTATTTCTTTTAACAGGGCGCAATTCAAGACTTAACTGAGCAGCCCCACCCAACAAAAACATAAGTTCTGGCCATCGGCAAAATAACTGCTGGTACTGATTGAAAAGTGACGGTGCATATTACTGTCCGCTGGGTTGATTGCTGGGCAACCCCCTGAACTTTTGCCAACATTATAGGAAGAGCTGGGGCCGTACTTCACAAAACGCATTATCCCGTCAGTCTGAACCTACACTGGGTCAGCGAATTAAAGCTGTCTGCAGCCACCAGTGAAGCTTTCGAGCGAGTAACTGTAACTGTGAATTCTATGTTTACGTAGTGAAGCACGATGATGATAGATGGTGACATTGATCTTGTGTTGTTAAAAGATTCTTTTAATTTTCAAAAAAGGTAAGGTTTTATTTTTTTTGATTATATTGAAGTTATTATTTTAATCATTTTTGATTTACTATTGTTCAATATGTTTACGACGTGCAGAACGAAAAGGATCGTTTACAAGGAACCGGGTTTGAAGTGCTGTTTTAGCATTATGTTTTAGATAGGTAATCATCTTTATTCAACTTATACATCATAATTAACACCTTTCTAAGATAGAATATAAACAATTTTTAAAGTTAATTCAATGAAAAGTTACAGACAAATGTTTTATTAACACCAAGTTCGCCGCCAAATATTTGGCAACAACCGAGCAGTAGCACGCCAAAAGCAAATACAGTTGAACCTGTTTATCTCGAACCTGCTTATCTCGAAAACCTGTATTTCTCGAAATTTCTTAGTTTCCCGACATTAACGATTTAATTTTAATGTATTTTTCCAAGTTTATCTCGAAAGAATTTCTTTCAAAACCTGTGTTTCTCGAATTTTGAAGGAGAATGTACATCATAGTAACCGATGCCTGGACAGCAGAACTTGTTCAAACAATCTACATTACAAGAACCGAAAAATTCCCTAGCCCCATGGGAAGTAAGAATGAGCAGATTGGAGGGTCGTTTCTTCGAATTTTCGGTTACTATCCTCACACTCTCCAACCAATTGAGTGTATTCCGACAATGAAAAGTTGACTGATGAGGGAGGCGTCACCACGGGGCATCAGTTTCCACACATGGATAAGAACAACACAAAGAGAAATTCATTTTATCAGTAGAATTTTTTTAGGAGGTCTTTGGTTTGAGCGTCTCAGTTTTTTTTTTAAACATTGTTCAATTGAATTTTGATTAAGTATGGAAGGGGCTAAACGTAAATTTAATGTTCTCTCCATTGAAGAAAAAATGAAAATTTTAACATTCTTGGACGGAAATCCATTAATGAAAAAAAAACGAAGTTGCAGTGAAGTTCGGTTTACCAGCAAGCACTCTTTCTACAATTATTAAGAATCGAGAAGCTGTGGAGAAAAAATTTCATAGCAGCAACAAGAATGCGAAAAAAAGCCGAAAATGCACTTTTCCGGACGTGGATGAACGTGTTTTAAAATGGTTTACACAATGCAGGAGCAGAATTTCATTTTTTAAACTTACCTGTATATCTCGAAACCTCTCTATCTCAAATTTTTTTCCCTTTCCCGCGAGATTCGAGATAGGCAGGTTCGACTGTATAAGTTCTGTTGTACGATGACGCTTTAAGTGTAATTCATAATCTGTTGTAACATATGATATAAATCAGGTTTAGCTAAGTATATTATGAAAATATGTTTATATCATAATTAAGAATTTTCATTAAAACTTATTTTTTTAAGTTAAATAATATTTAGAATTTAGTTAACTAATTGCTGTTAGTACAGTAATGTTAAAAATGCTTTCTGTATTTAATTTTAAGGAAATCTTTAAGCTAACTTTAAGTGTAAAAATAGGTAAAGGTCTAATAATTTATATTAAATAGCTAAAATTAAGATGAAATTTATTTTTTTTACATGTTAATACAAAAAATAACTATGCAGAATCATGCTGTGAATTGTTAAACAACTTAAAAATTTTTTAAAAAGATATAGATTATGGAAGGTTTTTTAGCATACAGGTGCTCAGTCTTAATTGTATATTGTCTAACCCCACTTACACAAAAATAAATATTACGAAATTCTTTTATTATTTGAAATCAATGTTAAGTTACTTCACAATTTTTGTTAAAAGTTAAGTGAATAATGTTTTTATTGTGAATAACAAATTAATATTCATATTAAAAAAAAGCACAATTTTTATAGGGATTACAAAAATATATAAAAGTTCAATACAATATGAAAACTAAATTAATAATCAATAAAAATAACAAACAACTCTTTTTCTATTAGCTTTGAGTTCCATGGTGAACTGATCGTTAAGACGGTTCCCAGCAGATCATCGAAGTCGAGCATCACTGGCTGTGGTCAGTGTGCGGGTGGGTGATCACTTGGATCAGTCTGCGTAGGGACCGAGGGTGTGCGGTATTGGTCTTCGTTAAACTGTTCTACTGTAAAGTGCTCGACTTCGTGTGCAAGTTGTCGGGCTACCAAAGCGGGGGTGCCATCCCCTCTGCAGATTATCAAAATTGTGATGGCATGTCTTCGGATCATCCTGGGATATTTCCCAGACCGTTGCCAATAGCCTGTTGTCCAGCTCTATTGCGACGTAAATGAACTACAGCAACTATTAGCTTTGAAAATGTTGGAAAACCTGTGACAGTTCTCCGTGAATTTCTATGAGTTTTCTTATTACCTACTGTGTTTATTATTAGTAATTTAATGAATTTGCTCTCATATTGGTAGATTGCGATCAAAATAACTACTTCCGAATCACTGAAAACTAAATTTATAATAATTTTTTGCTGAGAATCTTTTAGTGGAAATTTAAAAATTTCAATTAACTCCTTGAAAGATTTTTAATGCTAACCTCATATTTTGTGATCCTATAGACAAACAAGTTACGATTGTTTTCAAACAAATCACTGAAAGCTGATTTTAGTCATTTTATCACTAAAAGGCATTTTTTTTTTTTTTTGTTTAACTAAATATCAAATCCTTATATTGAGTTTTGTATAAAAGTGCTAGACTGATATAATTATTAGTTTATTAGACACAATATGCTTTAATATTAAATTGCATTGAACACTAATTTAATAGTGAATTTACAAGTTAGTCTGAAACGAAGAAACGAACGAAGAAATCTAGCAGCCTTTTTTACTGAAAATTTTCTTATTTTATTTACATAATCTGTTTTGGCTTGAGCAAAATAGTTGTTGTTTACCTGTCAATCTGACCGCAGCACAGTCAGGGTTTAAATGCAAGTATTTTAAATGATTGTAAGGGGGCAAACCATATAGAAAAGACAAAAATTTGATTATAATAAATTGGAAGAGTTTTCTTCAAAATAAATTAAATTAAAAAAACCACTTTTATGTGAAACTGTTCTATTTTAAATCAATTAAATTAAGAAAAGCAACTGTTACCAACCAATTCCACTGATATAGACAAATTTTTAATAGTTGAAATGATTTACCAATTAACTTATTTTTTTATCATCTGCAGAATATTTGATGTGCATAAATAATTTAATATTATTTTGAGAAGTAGTATTTTAATTATGATTTTAAAGAAGGATTAGGATTTAGGGACATTTTAATGTATTAAGCAAATTCATTTATAAAGTACAGTGAATTCTCACTTATGCACCAGTCTTTGGGACCAAGAGAAAAATTGTATAAGATTTTAAAAACAGTAAGTTCATGCAAATAAGAAAAGCTTCAGATTCACCGAAAGCTAAATTTACAATTATGTTTTGCAGAGAATCTTTTAGTGGAAATAAAAAATTTCAATTTACTCTGAAAGATTTTCAAGGCTAACCTTATATTGTGAATTGTGTGATCCTAGAGCCGAACTTAAAGCTTTTGTTATTTTATTGTTGACAATTCTGTTAATAAAAGTTCCTGGCCTACAAGTTATTTTTTTTCATTTTAATTTCTATAAAATATTATTCTAATTTTTATTTAATCTTTCTGGATATCCATTGTGTAATGCTTTTTAAATTTTTGCTTAAAGTTAACCAAAAAATATTTTGACAGTATATCTCAAGTTAATATTCACATAAAAGTAAGACCTTTTTTTTTTTCCTTTTAGCGTAAACCTGTGCCAGTCCTCCACGAATTTCTGTAAGTTTTATAACTTAATGTGTTTATTATTATTAATTGAATTAACTTGCTTTCATGTTTGTAACAATGGTAACTTGCAATTGAAATTTCTACTATTTTCCAACTAGTTGAAGTACTAAAATTTTTACTGTAGCTCAGTGCTTATCAACTTAACTTTACGAGTAGCGGACGTGCTCCAAATTCAACTGGTTTTCTATTGACAAACAAGTTACGATTGCTTCCAAACAAATCACTGAAATGCTTGTAGTATGCAGTGTAACTCATCCAGAAGGGCCAACCGTCCTCACTTCCCATTGATGACACTATCTGATAATATTCCTTTTAAAAAATTAAATGTGTAAATGATAATTACACACTTTTAAAATTATTCGTGTTAATAGGTTTGATTCTGATACCATTACAAATATTTACTTTGTTAGGATTTTTCTCAACTGGTTAAATTTTTAAAAGTTTTTTTGGTATAAATAAGTTTATTAATAGATTTTAAAAAAATTTTGAAATGCATATATTTTTTTTAAAAATGTACTTTTAAATATTTATTTTTTTTTTCATAATATTTAGTTTAAATTATAGAAAAAGCCCTCAAGTTTAACATTTTTTTTTAAAGTTTGCACTATGATTTTCTATTAGCATTTTTTTTTTTTTTTTTCGTAAGCTACAAATTTTTCTCATTTTGATAATGGGGGAGAACTACTTTTTGAAATATACATGTAAAATAGTAGGTATAGGATGGTAATTTTACAGTCGTTAAGAATCGAATTCAGCTATTAGATAATAGTACATATTTTGTTAAATATTTACGGTGTTAATTAAGATATCTTTAAAAACTCGGTGTACCCTTGTCTGTGAGGAAGCACCTTGCCCTTTTTTAGGCCTGGGCGTAGGAATGGAGTATTTAACAAATATTTTTAGCTTAAAGAAAAGAACTAAATAAATGAAAAAAATTGAAGAGAAATTTCATCAGAGATGTAAACAATGTTATTAATATTTATGTAAATTTTTAATTTTTGGTCTTACATCTGTACCAGTTATATAAAGACATTACGGAATTCGTGACATTGGTCAAATCTGTCATGTCGTTATTCTTATCTAGTTCTTGTGTTTTTTATGTAAGGAAAATATATTAATTTCACAAAGCATCACCATTAAAGTAATTTAAAAATTTATTGAATTATTAGTAGTTATTCTTATGTTTCATGACTACTTTTAAGAGTGATATTTTACAATAGATTTTCCCACTTTTTAGGTTTAGTTCTGAACTTATTATCTCGAAAACTAGATTTTTTTTTAAATACCTTCCAATTTGAGATATACAGAGTATACTGTATTTTGTTTTCCTTTTCTTAACTTGCTAAGCAGTATAATATTCTCATGTATTTTATGTGCTTTTGAATTTCATAGTTATATACTGGTATTTTTAGGTTAAAAATTTGAGAAATTTCGGCGGCAGGGACTGCGATGAGGTGACAAGGAGGATTCTAGCTGCCCTCCTATCCCATGAGGCTGCCTGTGGTTTCAACTGGATTGGTGGCTACGACAAATTAGGAATGAAGACTTTTCCAAGGGTTCTCCAAATGATATCAGGTAACATATGTATTCCTTGGAGTGTACATTCAGTCTAATCATTTTTTACTATTTAATGTAACAATCTTATATGTTGAAGATATGTATCAGAAATAGAACTTCTAGGTTGAGTCAATATCAATTTTTTATCTTCATTGTTTACTTTAACCCCTTAATGCACGGATTTTTTTGGGGAGAAAAAACCAACCAAAAAAATCCCTTTTTTTTCTTTACGTAAAAAAAGTACACTTTAGAACTTTAAGCATATTATTTTCTATACGTGTCTTAATTTTTTAAAAATTAATGTTGTACTAAAACGTTTAAAAAAAAACTGGTAAATTGTTAAGATAACATTTTAAATAAAATACTTAATAATATTGGCACTTTTCTTGTACCCATCATACACTTCATGTGAAAAAATCATGCTGATCTGAAAATTTATTAAGATTTTTACCTGGAAAAATCTGAAACCTGATTCGAGTGACCACCCGGATTATTCAGAACAATAATTGTTTCAAGGCCTGTGAAGGCATATTAACTGCCATTAATTTTTTAAAAATTTGAATTCACTTCAGGAAGTTTGTTAGTAAATCTCTTTTAGTATATTTAAATATCTCATAATTTAAAAACTCATCTGTTTAGAACAGTGTCCCCCAACCTTTTTATCACCGCTGACCTGTCAACGCTTGATAATTTTACCGCGGCCCACTGGGGGGGGGGGGCGTTGATTGTTTATATTTTCTATTATTTCGATTTATTACTAATTTAAATTTAATTGTATTTAAGCATGCCTAAATAAAATACAGTTACACCAAAAAATAAATATAAAGTGATTTAACATTTTAACTTACTAGAACGTTAAATTAATAAGAACCCTGAGCTTGTTTCTTTGCAATGAGGCGGTTCCATCTGGGGGTAATCGGAGACAATGATACATTGCAAACATTAAAATATTTATGTCACTACCTTCGGGAACCCCCTTTTTTAAAAATAAATAAAATTTTAAAGCAACAGATATTTTTAATTTGGGGTATAAAGCTAGGAATTTAAATTCAGTTTCAATGAAATGGGCGGCCCGGTACCATTTGATCCATGGACCGGGGGTTGGGGAACACTGGTTTAGAGTATTCAAGTCAAGTAATTCTTCTTTCTTTCAGCAAAAACTTATCAATGTCTTGTTAAAAATAAGGTTTTGATTTTGCTCATACTGAATGAATCAAATGTTTATTTTAGTGGCTGTCCAGCAGAACTCAGCAACGAAAATTGCAAAACAAGCAGAACTTATTGTGAAAAGATGGCTGAGGACTGCTAACTGATAGAAATGGAGGAAGGAATAAAAGAAGAAATGTAGTAGAATAGTTATTTTTGTGACTGCTGTAATTTTGTGTAGTGGTAGTAGTTGTGTTGATGAATAAAATTATGTAAAGTATACATGTGTTGATGAATAAAATTATGTATAACAAGTATTTTGACTGCTTTTTTCAAATAAAAATTTACATATCAGCTGAATATATTGTGTTTTATATATGTTGTAAAATTAGATCAAATAGTTGTATAGATTAAATTTTTAAATTTCATTTTTGTACACATGTATGCTGAGAACAATTTGCAGAGTTTAGATTTGTTTTGTGTGTCAGTTACTTTATGGCTTATTTATAAGTTATCAATTTTATATTTGCATTTCATAAACTTTTTTTATGTATATTAGAATAATCTTAGGATAACTTTTTTAATGAGGAATATATTAATGCTAAGGTAACAAAGTATTAATAGTGAGCAATCACATATTTTGACTACCTAAAAAATTTGAATATATAGGGCAGCGAGGTTCATTAGGTAAGAATGCTTCAATTAAGCATTTCTTACGATTTCTATCTTAATTAAATGACTGAGAGCATGTGCTTGAAATATATTGTACAAACAAGTACTCTAAATTCAGTTCAGAGTTTTTTTTTTATATTAAGGTCCCAAGATAAAAATCAAATATAAAAAAAATTTCTAATCCCCCTCATCTAAATATAGACTGGTCAATGACCTCTGCATCCAGATTACAGAATGCTGGTATGCTGCTGGGTTTAATCCGATTTCTGACCGTCAACCGTAGGTTAAGCATTGAATAGGTACTGGTTGCCGTCAAAAAGTGGTGGGTAAGATCTGTGCATGTGATGGCTACTTTACAGTTGCTGGCTGTGATAAAGGTGGCCGTTTGCTGGCCTACACTGCTGTGTCGACAGAAGGCCAGCCATTCACTTTAGTACAGTTAGAAGTGACGGCATCCGTGTGCCTGCCCGGCAATTTAGCTGCTGGCTACAGGAACTTTTCCAGTGCTTTGCCTGCTGATTTGTTTTTGCTGGGCAGTTAAGCATTCTATTAATTTAATAATCTTTCTTCTTTCTTTCATTTTTTCAATCTGCGCAATTTAAAAGAGAGCGTTGCTTTCATTTGGTTTAGTGTTTCCATTTCATTTGGTTTGCTTGTGAGTTCGCCGTCTGACCTTGTTTATGTGAGTTTTTATTTTATTTTTTGATGATTTTTATTTTCTGATGAAATTGTATTTAGTTCTATGTCTTACATGTTTTTTTTCTCCTGGACTTTTATACAAAACCTTCGGGGTACTCTTTAGGCTTTTGCCATCTCCCTCAATAGAAAAGGTTTTGTTTTATGGCCACTGGGGCCGGTACCCCCTGAAGACGTCGGCTTCAGTGGTCATATTTTTAATTTTAGTTTTATTTCCTTCGCTTCTTTTATTTCTATTTTTATTAGTTTTCTAGTAAAAAATTCAATTTTTCCTAATTTTGCAATTTCTTACTGAGCAAACATAACTTTTTTAAACCTCGATCATTAGTCTGCTGTCAGTCACCTATTACCTTTTACTATTCCAGTCTTCAATTCTTACAGCAATAAAAAGTATTGCTATTCTTTCATTTAAATATATTGTTCCATAAAAATTGATTTGCCCTGTCAATGCAATAATATGAAATATTTCAGATTGTATTTAATAGCGTGACTCTTTTTTTAATTCTCTATTAAATTGCATATTATGTTCCTTTAACAAGAATTTGCTATAGTCAGTATGACAACAATGCACAAAATTGATAACATCGTAAAGAGGTTGAACCAGCGCTAAACAATAAAGACATTTCTGGGTTTATTACTAATATCTCTAAATTAATAAGTCCTTATAGAATTATTTTATAACTTTATCGTCACAAATGAGTTTTGCCTTCCTGGAGGACTTTGATTAAACTAACCCGCATTTGTGTTACATGAAGAGGAAAACCTCCCACGGTTAGCTCGATGGTATGCGATTCTAACTCACGATCGATCCGTCTACCACTGAAGACAGTTTACGTTAGTACAGTGGTCTGTATTAGCCAGCAGAATTCGTATCAAACAGCCATCGATGGGATTGAGCAACTCATTGGGAGGTAAGGATAAATTAAACAATCTAATAAACTCAAAAAAACAAGTATTTTAAAAACACTTTTATTTTAAATAAAGTATGGTATTGAACAATAGGAAAAGTATACCTGCTGTAATAAATTTATACTTTCATACCCCAGTAGATCAATACAAATTTAATTTAGAGTTACACATCATAGATTAGAGTTCGTACAGTTAAAGCTTTTCATATATTAAAAGCTTCCAAACATGTAAAGATTTATTTGAACTTTTAAGCAAGAGCATCGAGTCGTAAAGCTTTACTAAAGAAAGCATTTGGGTAACTGCAGAGATACTTCAATAAATTTTGAAAATATTAAAAGTTTGAATTTTATACCTGATTTAGGTGCTTTCGATGTTAACAGTATTCAAGATAGATAAAAGATATTTTCATTTAAAGCGAGAAAAATTCTATGCTGGAATTTTTTATTTTAAATTTCAACATTGTCACTCTCATATGAATGCTTGTCAAATACAGAAGAGTTTTTCAGTTAAATTTCAATTGCTTGATGAAACGAATAGAAAAAAAAGTATTTATATTTAGTGACAACTGATTATTCAATTTGTTTAGTGTCATTTTAAAAAGGTACGGAAATAATTTCGTAAAATCTACTAAAATTAAAGCTGATACAGACTATTAGGAAATACATTAAGTCGAAAGTTAGAAAATTTGCATTACTTTGAGTGATATCATTACAAACAAAGTAAATGGCTTTTAACATATTAAAAATGTAAGTTATATTTTAAAATTAGTAATATATTTCTACAGTGTTTTCCTACCTGAACTATTATTAAAATAAAAATTCTCACAGAACTGAACGAATGATGACTAAAAGGTTAATGGTTAACATTAAAAATTAAATTTTATAAATTCATATACTAACAAAAATTTCATACATTTTGGTTAAATAAAAGGGACTTTTAAAAACTCATGAGAACAATTTATGGGAGGAAAACTAAAATTTTTCATTAAACAAATAATTTTTATCAGCGGGTTTCATGTGAATAGTCAGCTTTTTTGCGGGCAAACCATTTAAGAATCTTTCATTTAGTTGTAGTTGTTGTTGTATTTCATTTACGTCGCACTAGAGCTGCTCAATGGGCTATTGGTGACGGTCTGGGAAACATCCCTGAGGATGATCCGAAGACATGCCATCACAATTTTGATCCTCTGCAGAGGGGATGGCACCCCCGCTTCGGTAGCCCGACGACCTGCGCGCGAAGTCGAGCACTTTTCGGTAGAACAGTTTAACGAGAACCAATATCGCACACCCTCGGTCCCTACGCAGACTGATCCAAGTGGTCACCCACCCGCACACTGACCGCAGCCAGTGATGCTTGACTTCGGTGATCTGCTGGTGTCTTAACGATCAGTCCACTGCGGGACATTTAGAGTCTTTGCCAGAAATTCTTATAAGCACTCCTCAGTAACCATCAGCCTGCTTCTTCTAGTCGACTCAATGTCTCCAGAAAATTTTATGCAGTGAATGTAGTTCTATACAGCATTGTATGTGTTTCCATTGATATACACTGAACCTTGAAATCTCAAAAAAATTGAGAAAATAGCTATTATATTGTCAAGCAATTTTAACATTGCCCAGGTTTCTGAACCCTATGCGAACGCAGGTAAATAAAACTTCCCAAAATTTGTCGCAAACATTTCTTTCTAGTATTAAGCTAGATCTTCAAATTAAATTTAAGTATCAAATTCTTTTTATTTGTACACGCAGAGCTCAAGCCCTTAAAAGCTAATCATAAACCAAATTAAAGTTTAATTGACTAAAACAAAACCGAATTAAAGTTTAATTGAAACTTAATTGAAAGTTAATTGAAACGCCACTAGAGTTAAAGTTTTCAGAAATGTCCCATTTTATTCTTTAACAAACCTTACCCCAGAGAAATGTTTTTCTCTATCTGGAAAATATCGTAGATGTTGAAATTCATGAATATTGAGCAATATGAACGTCTGTACTGAGTTATACTGCTAGTAAAGCGCTGGGTTGTTTTTCAGGGCACGGACCTGCAACCTTTAATTACAGTCCAGGCTCTAACTCTAGACCACCCCCAGCCCTTTAAATGTTAATTTAACGAGCTCAAGAAAAACTTAGAAGCTAGTTTAAAAGTCAGATTTCGCTTTAAGCGCAAAGGTACTTCAGAGAGTTCAGGTTACGGATATGTGAGCTATCATCACACTCCAGGACCACCCAGTTCTTATGGTACCCCGACCCTTACAACACCGTAGTCTAAAAAACGGAAAACTCCAAACGGTTGGACGAGTGTGAAGTTCGAAGAGGGAGCAGAACGGCCGTTTACCACTACCAATTCGGATTTCACACTTGTTCAGTTCCGTCTATTGGAATTTTCCGTTTCATAATACGTTTGTCTTATACAATGACATCGACATATATTTGCCAATAGTCAGGATTTCTTTTTAGAAATATACAACGAAAGCGTCGTATGATCAAAATCTTCTTGAAGACGTTCATAGTGCTAAACATCCTTCCTGATTAAAAAATAAAAATCATCCTTTCTTCTGAAACCGTTATTAATGACCCCTTCTATTATTAACAGGCAGGATCTTAGACTATCTGCAGCCAGTGTGTCTAGTAAAAAATTTTCCCGTGAAAAAAAAAAGTTTCCGCGTTGTTTCGAATTAGTTGTCTTAATGAATTTAGAAGTTCTATACAATCAAAATGAGTAAAAAGAAACAAATTTTAATATAAAACTGACCTATGCTGACCTCAAAAATCAGAGCTATGTCATAATCACGACAATAGAATAGTGAGAAAAGTATTCTGTGCTCTGAAAGAACGATAGCTGGAGACAGGGAAACTGATTTGTACAGAGAAGGAAAAATTAAAGGAAGAGCCGCATTAAAGTAAACGGTAACAAATCTGCTGACCTATCCTGACTCACATTTTAAAAAAAACTAGAACCAGAGGCAGATCCCGATTGACTGCATTAATGGAGGTTTTGAAACCGTAAAAGTGAACATTTGGAACATCCTGGCTTGGAAGAGGGTAGAATAAAAAAGATTCTAAATGCCTCGACTCTCAAAGGGCTGCTGAGTCATTAAATAATAAATGTTGCCGAATATTAATATGGTACCTTTCAAAGTGATACCAAACTATAGAAGTGAAAATTAAAAACTTCTGAGTGTATATTAGTGGTTATTCAGAAATAAATCTCTGAAATTAATAGTGAGCTTAAACGCATTGTAGAGTTTATTTTAAGAAAAATTACACTACACGAAGCTCAAAACTTCAGAAGTAAAATAACATAAACTTTGTGATATATGTTAAACAATGTTAATTAGATCGCTCAGTTCATTGAGAATAGAAATAACCTATAGATCCAGACTATCCTATTATAGTTTTCATACATAACAAATTAAGCATTCTAAACTTATTTTAATCGACGAATCAAATAAAGTGTTGTCGTCATATAAATTTCAAAATAGTGAAACAGGCAAGTTTAACGTTAATAATAGCTTTAAAAAGGCGAGTGTTAGTTAAATTACTTTTTAAAATAAACTTAGAAATAAGTAATTGTTTTACATGACACATTCATACTTATTAGAAAAATAATAAATCTTAAATTAGCCTGCCAAGTGGTATAATTAACCAAGTTCAACAAAAAATTCCTAAAAAGAGTTATGGAAGTTTTTAAAGTTTTGTAGTTTTTAATCTATATCGTAATGTATTCAAAACAGGCGACTTCAGAATAGGATGAGTGACGTAGTGTGGGTATCTGGAGCCGGATTGGTTGTTAAAACGTGGCTTTGTTAACGTTAGCAATTGTTCTTTGCATTCTATTTCGAGTAAGCCAAGCCTGTCAAGTATCAATTCTTTTAAGTGAAACATTCTATAATGCTCCACAAAGATTTTTTCACAATGATTTAAATTCTTTCCTCATATATTTCTTACTTAAAAACAAAGACAGTCACGAAGTCTCGTAGATTATGCATCGAAGTAGCCAGGTATTTAAAAAATAACTCTTTCCTCAAAGTCTTTCTCTCACATATTACGATACAATTTTCCACCAGTTTTATCATTGTCTAAGCTTCAAAAGCGTATGACTGGCCTCACAAGAGTTTTGTACATTAAGAACTTTGAAAGAAACCTAGATTTAATTAATCACCTCATCCCATTTTATGTAAATTTTAAATTATTCTAACTGATATATATATATATATATATCTCCAGCCCAGACACCGGATTTTCGGGATGCAGAAAATCTTCTGCGGACATGTCGTATAATTTTGCGGCATGTAAAAGATCCCTGGAGTGCCTTATTGGCTCTTTGCATTTCTGGCAAAATTGAATTCCTAGAGCACTTTATATATATATATATATATATGAAATGGTATTGGTTACCATTAATAAAGTCAATCAACACCATTAATGATTATGCTTATTCTTTAATAGTATTCTTTAATAATATAATAATTATTTAATAATATAATAATTATTTAATAATACACAGAAACAACCAGTTTCACAAAGAAACAACTTCATCTAACTATTAACATAGTCACTCAGACTCTTAACCACTAAGGTTACCAGTTTCACTTAGAAACAACGTCAACAGACTAGCTCTTCATTTACATCTAGAATGTTCGATATGTATTCGTTAAGGAGAGCGACATCTGGCGGAATAAACAGAGGCTGTTGTCTCGTTCATCACATTCTCGGCTATCTTGACCAGTGGCGTCCGCGACACGTGAGAGAAAAAGAAATTATCTGAAATATACAATTGGACCATGGCTTCATATAATCCGCTGCGGATGAAGTTAAGTTCGGTCCTTCGTGGATTCCAATTTTTTCCTCATCATATCGATTGTTCTTTTTTATTTTTATTACTTTGTAAGGTCCGTAAAATTTGGGTCTCAATTTTAATCCAGTTTCATATTGTGTACGCTGCATAGCAACGAGGTCATCTTTTCCATACGTGTGAGCTTGTTTGTATTTGTTATTGTGCAAATCTTTATTCTGTTCTTGAATTTCTAGGATCCGCTTTTTCGCATCTCTTCTCAGGTGTCTTTTTCATGAAGAAATGTTCATATTCTTCAGTCAATATTTCTTTGAGCTTTAAATCCTCTTTGTTCTTCATAGGAGTTCCTATCATTAACTAAAATGGTGTATACGTTGTACTAGAAGAAATTGTACTGTTTATGAAACGCTTAACATGTGAAACATGGTTGTACCATTCTAAGGGGTTATCGATGGATAGTTTTGTCAAAATGGGTATTAGTGTTTCGTGAATACGTTCAACCTGTTCATTACCGCGTGGTACACCTGCTGTTATTAGAACATGCTGTATTTCTTCTTCTTGGCAATAATCTTTAAATTCATTCGATACAAATGCACCTCCACGATCTGTCACAATTCTAGAAGGATTTCCAAATATCGATTGCTGAAAGCGTAATTTTTCTAACGCGGCTTGGTCTTAACAGGGTAGAGCCACATAAATTTTGAAAAACCATCAATTACAGAGAAAATATGTTGATCATTTTTCTTAGTAGAGGGGAGGGGACCTATGAAGTCAATATGATATGTACTGAGGGGTACATCTTCTTTGGGTATTGGATTTAAGAACCCTTCTTTTTTTTCCGCGTTTTCGATTGCATAAAATGCAATTAACACAGTTGGCTAAGACGTTTTCAACTTTTTTCCGAAGTCCTGGAATAAAAAAATCTCGTTTCACGGCTTCTTAAGTTTTTGCTAAAGCATAGTGTCCTTTACCATGGATTTCTTTAATTATATCAGTTTGCATAACTTCGGGTACAAAAAAGATCATGACCATTGTCATAGCGATGAAGAATGTTATTTCGAATGAAATGTATATTGTCATCACCTTTCGCAAGTAAAGATTTAATTGTGTTAATTTGTTCATCATTTTTTTGAGCAATTGCAATTTTCATGGTGACTTCATCGTGCGAAATTGTGATACACGCATCTCTACTTAAAGCATCAACATGTTTCATCTGTGTAGCAGGTCGGTGCACTATCTCATATTGAAATTCCTCAAGGTACAAAGCCCAACGTGCAATTCTAGGGACAATTTCTTTTTTATTCATCGTGTTTTGGAGAGCTGCGCAATCAGTTACTATTTTAAATTTTGTACCTAATAAATAACAACGAAATTTTTTCAATTCTTCAAATATCGCGAGGGTTTCTAACTCATAACTACTATATTTTTCTTGTTGTGGATTAGTTTTTTTACTAAACTAATGAATAGGATAAAATTTTTCATTATCAGCCTTTTGTAAGAGTACTGCACCAAACCCGAAACTACTAGCGTCAGTATGAAGTTCTAACTCCGAATTTTGTCTGTATAAGTGAAGAACTGGATTATCAGTTAAAGCTAACTTAATTTTTGAAAAGCTTCTTTCTGATCATTATCAAATTTAAGTCAGTATTATTTCTCAATAAATCAGTAAGGGGTTTAGCTATTTTACTGTAATTAGGAATAAATTTACGAAAATATCCAGTTAAACCGAGAAAACTCATAAGTTGTTTATGTGTTTTAGGTATGGGAAAATTCTTAACTGCTAAAGTTTTAGAGGGTGAAGGGCGAATCTTGCCATTTTCAATTATGTAACCGAGACATTCTATGGAACGTTTTAAAAATTGACATTTCTTAAAATTTAATTCCAATCCGTTATCAGCAGCTGTTTTTAAAACACGTTTTAATTTTTCAAAACCTTCCTCATCATTTTTTGCTGGAATGAAAATGTCATCTAAATAAATAACCAAAGTTTTATCTTTTATTAATTCTCTAAAAACATGTAAAATATATCTCTGAAAAACACTAGGACTGTTAACCAAACCAAATGGTACCCGTAAAAATTCGTATTGGCCATTATGCGTAATAAAGGATGTGTATTTGCGACTATTTTCTTCGATTTCACAATGGTGAAAGGCTGCTTTTAAATCAATAGAAGAAATTACCTGCGCATCGCCTAATTGGTCTTATATGTCCTCCATAAGGGGTAAGGGGAATCTATCGCGAACAATTTTTTTATTTAATTTCCTATAATCGATGCAAACTCGCGTGGAATTATCTTTCTTTTTACAAAGAACTATAGGCGCTCAAAAATCTGAACAACTTTCACGAATAACACCATCTTTTAACCAAGTGTCTATTTGTTTTTCAACTATTTCTTGCTCTTTAAATGACAAACGACGAGCATGTTGAGAAATGGGAATTTCATCCTTTAAAATAATATTCATTTTAATATCCGAGGTTTTAATCTGAGATGGCTTATAATTGTTAATCAAAAAAAATAAATTCTCTTTCATATATTTATCACGTATGTGAGATAAATCTACTTCATTAAGGTCAATAGCATTAAATATCTGAGTCAAAAAAGAAAAAAGTTTCATAATTGGGTGAAGCATCATTAATATTCGAATTTGAATTTTCCGAAGTCATAACAGAATTAGAAAAGTGAGCCTTTCTTTGATCATAAATTAACATAAGAGTGGGTGACTACGTATTATTGCTAACCTTGAACGGAGCCGGAGTGAATGAAATGTTTGCGTTTTGATTTCCGCTTTGGTAGGGAATAAAATGAATGTTTTTACTTTCGTAAGGAATTATGTGATTTATATTTACTACTTTCGGTGTGCTCGAATTTCGAACAATAAGTTGACCGTTAGAAAAATGAATGTCTAAGCAACTTAAAATATCCATTCCCAAAATAAAATAAAATTGCATGTTTTCTACCACATAAATATTTGCATTTAAAACAAAATTATCAATGCTTACATCTGCATTAAAATATCCGAGGGGGGAAATTTGTTCTGAACTGATACCTGTTACAGCAATAGCGAGGGGGTTTAAGAGAAATATAGCCTAAATTTTGAAAGAGTGCAGGGCTACACGTACTAATTTCTGAACCAGTATCACAAACTGCTGAAATTTCATAATTAAAAATGAATATTTGTTTCAAAATTCTTGTATTTTGAACACTGTGATGAAGTACTTTCTTTCCTGCGCATTCATTGCTTTTATGGCCAGTT